>QUSF01000010.1:23585466-23659354 GCA_003676055.1 Chloebia gouldiae
ATTCCCATGACTGTACAATTTCTCTCTGAGGCAAAAAGGTGATAAGTACTGTAAACCCAGATGATCCCTGTAATTTCAGAGATATGTGAATATGTGAAGCACTATCATTACAACATCACAAGAGAGAGTAGTTGAAACCTCTGATTAATGGCTGAAGGGCTGTGTAGCCACAGCCCTTCCCCAAAACACTCTGCTGCAGAGAGAGAAGCTGCTTCTGATGGGTTTTATAGCACTGTGCACTTTAAATGTGTCAGGGATAACAGCGTGCTTTAGCTTTGGAGGATGGCAAGCCCCCAAAAGCTGGGTGGCTTCAGGTGTGCTCATGTACAAACCAGCCAGGATTGATGGATGGAATTCACAGGGTGTGAATTCCAGGGCAGAAATGTGGAGCGAGGTAGCCAGAATTTATGGATAAACTGTTGGGAAGATGTCAAAAGAGTCTTACAGCCATTTGATTATAAAGGGAATGCTTGATGTCTGCTTGGAGCACCCTGGGCTAGTGGAAGGTGTCCTTGCCATGGCAGGGAGTGGAACTGGATGCTCTTTACTATCTCTTCCCACCCAAAAAAACCATTCTGAGATCCATTAAATCTAGCTGAATTAAAACCTTTCAGCTTGCTTTTAACTATTCTCTCCCTACCCACTCTAATTTATGAAACACTGGTAGAGAATTCCAGAATTTCAGAATCACTAAGGTTGGTAAAACCGTCTAAGATCACATCCAGTTGTCAAAACAGCATCAACACCACGGTCACCACTAATCCATGTCCCCAGATGCCACATGCACAGGTGTTTTTTAACAATTCCAGGGATGGTGACTCCACCACTGCCCTGGGCAGCCTGTGCCAGTGACTGGCCGCCCTTTATAAAATAAAGACATTTTTAAATAAAGACATTTATAAATAAAGACATTTTTCTCACTTCCAATTCAAACCTCCCCTGGTGCAACTTGAGGCCATTTCCCATCATCCTGGCAAATGGTAAATACTGAAAGTAAAATGGTAAATATGAAAGTAAGAGCATAAAAAGCTGGGTCTCCTTTCACTTGTTGCTTCATTTCCTTTTGATTTCATGGGAGTGGTTTGATACCTCGGGCAGGCCAAGATCTCATAATCCACAAGTGCTTAATTATTAAATGTGAAACTTTAGTTTAAAGGCTCTGTTTAACTTGTGCAAGTTGCACACATTCAAAGTTTGGAAGCTGTGGAAATTAATTGAATTATTAAAAAAAATCAATCAATGATTTAATTCATTGAATAAAATTTTAAATGAATCAATATCAAGAACAAGCAAAAAATTCTCTCTCTTTCAGCTAAACAAGCCACAGCTCAAAGGCATCGAGGAAACGGGCCTTAGTCTTTCCCAAAACAAATTTGATATATGAAATAAAGAGGAGAAAATAGGATTGTAAATGGCAGTGTGGAATAAAAAGTGATCCTAAAGAAGTTTCTAATGATCAGCTAGAAAAGGAGTCTGTTGGGAAGAGCATTGTGGAAAATGAGTGATAGGAAATTCCTTCCAAGGTGCCCATGGTCACATTGACATAATGACTGTACCAGCTGAAGGTCAGTCTAACATCCCTTTTCTACTTAAAAAAAAAAAAAAGAAAGAAAGAAATTTTCTTCACAAAACCCAAAAATTTTGGCCTGGTTTTGTGCCAGGGCAGGGTCAGGCTGGAGCTCAGGGAAAGGCTCTTCCCCAGAGGGTGCTGGCACTGCCCAGGCTCCCCAGGGAATGGGCACGGCCCCAAGGCTGCCAGAGCTCCAGGAGGGTTTAGACAACGCTCCAGGGATGCACAGGGTGGGGTTGTTGGGAGGTCTGGGCAGGGACAGGGGTTGGGCTGGATGATCCTGTGGGTCCCTTCCCACTCTGGATATCCTGTGAGTCTGTGCAAGAAAAAAAAAATCAATTTAAAATGAAATAATGATGTTGAATTTTAATTCTGCAACTTCAGCATCTGCCTTGCTCACTGTCACATCAGCACAGCTTGTTATAACAGGAACCCACTAATTGTCTGGTGAGCTGATAACAAAGAAATTCCTGTTCACTAGATATTCTGAATGCAGATTTTCCCCAAACTTTTCCCCAATAAAAGCCAAAGTGTCAAAACAATCTGCCTTTCACATGCACTTTCTTTTGATATATACATTTTTTTTTGCTCCTATTCAAATACAGTAGTTGCTTGGAAGTGAGAGGAAAGTCTTGGAAGGACAACCCCTAAGGGTTGAAAGGAGTTGAAGGTGGAATAACAGAATTTACATCTCCCTGCATAAGAATTCTGCCCCAGTTCTCTTCCCCACTGCTCTGTCCCCCAGACATCTCCAGGTGTGACACTGATTTTTATGATCTGGCTGTGGCTTTTATTAAGGTTATGTCAAACCTCACACGTGGCTGAATATTCATTTTATAGTCATATATATTTGTATGCATAAAATATATAAATGAAATATATACAATTAATACATTTCTTCATATTTATGAAGAAATTATAAACCTCTTTTGGCTTGAGTGAATGAGAGAGGTAATTATTAGTAATTATTAGTAGGCACTGGGTGAGAAGAATCAAAATTGCCATAGGACCATGTTTGTTTTCTTCAGACTTAGCTGGGAATAGCCAAGAGCTCAGCTGGAAAAATGAAAAATGGATAATAATAGAAATTATTTTTTAAAATATTAAAGCATTAAAAAATGCATCCAAAATACTCTTGCTGAAAGGTTTAGTGATTCAGTTGTGAGTCTAATTGTGCATCTCTGCCCTTTTGCACTCTGTAAGCACCTTTGTTTCTTGAGGGAAATCCTCATTCTGCAGAACTCTGGGATCTGTTAAAACCCCAGGTATTGTGAAACTGGATAAGTTTGTTTTTGCATAATTGCCACTGTGAATGTTATGTTCCAACAGCAATTCCAGTTGATGGCTCCAATTTTGTGTTTTATAAGTTTAAGCCAATTATCTTTGGATTCACACTCAGAAAAGGAGAAAATTGAGGCTGCAATAATTCTGAGGTCCTTAAGATTCCCCAAGTTGTGTTTTATCCCCTGCTGGTTCCATGGCATTTTTATTCCTAGGAAAGGGAGTTTGATCAGAGGTTGATTTGGCTGTGAACTCCAGGAGGCATTTTTTGGGAGGTGAATTAATTTTGAATAGTTACCTCCTACCCCAGGGTTGTCAAATCTGGATGTGATTGAGGCCTCTCTTTGTTCCTCTTCTGTTCCATGAATTTTCTGTGCACCGAGGGACTGAGATGGTCAGAGTATGGCACACTTTCCTTAAGGAACAATGTAGGGTTTATTCATATTTTCTCACCTTTCAAAAATCTATTTAAAGTGGTCTATTGTGGCAAGCAATGTCTTGTAAAAGACAGAAAGAGCATCTTAAATTGAAAAAAAAAAATAATCCAGAGTGTAGGAAATTATTGCAATTCATCACAGAATAATGTGCTACCTCAGGTGTAACAAATACAGACCAACTGAACAGGAAATTCATGGAATTGCTGCTGCTCCTGCATTCCACCTGGTCCTCTCCAGGAGCCCAGAGAGGGAACTGGGCTCAAATCAAACAGGTGGGGCCTTCCTTTTTTTTTTTTTTTTTGGTATAATAACTGAAATTAAGAAATAATAATTTGTTTTGAAGGCTATCCCTGTGTCTTGGGCTTCAGACAAGGTGATTGACACTAAAAAGCAAAGACCTTCTGCCCCACCAACAGAGGCAGAGTCATTTCAGAGCAGCAGGACAATAAAAAAGAGGCAACAGGCCAAGCTGGAAATTGGAAATTTCCCCAATCATGTGGGGAAAAATCATCACCAAACTCCAGGTTCCCAGAGGTTCTGTGGAGATACCCAAAGTCAACTGGACAAGGCCAGACAGCCCCTGGAGCTCCCTCCAAAGTTACTTTCTTGGTCTTAATGATCTTTATGAACTCATGAAAACCAGTCCTGTAACGGCATCACAGAAATTTCTTTTCACCAAAGTTAAAGCACAAAGAGAGAAAAATCTAATTAATTTTCTAGCTGAAGATTTAATCTCTGTTTCTCATGTGCTGGGGGTATCAGCAGTAAGGATGGAGGAATCAGAGCTTCCCTTTGCCTCTGGAATGGCTGCCTGGGGAAGGAAGAGAGAACAGGACAGGGAGAAGAGAAGACAGAGACTAATCCCAAAACTAAAATATTAGTCAGGCAATACAGGTTCAAACCTTATTAGCATACCCTAACCTGGCATTTGACACTTCATAACTGAAGTTATTCCTTTGTGCTAATTTTATTTATGGTTTCACTCAGATGCTCCCCTCATTCTGTGCAGCACCTGCTTTATAACTCAGCTCCTCACTCACAGGGAAAAGAGAGAGGATGAGTTTTAAAAGCTAAATTTTAAATGCCAAAAAAAAAATTAACATACAAATGGGAGCAGATGTTGCTTTCATAAAGGTTCACAGCACACACACAAAAAAATTCCATGATCATCACTGCAGAGGATTTAAATTTCTGCCGTTGCTTCCACCTCTCTTTTCTCAAATTTGGAAATAATTTTAAGTACATTTCAGGATTTCAGGATAGATGGCCATCAGTTTGGTAGTCTGAGTCTGTCTTTTATTTATTTATTTTTTCTTTCAATATATTTACTCCCAAAGAACCAGCCCAGTTCCTACCTATGGCATGTTCTAGTCCAGGATCATGGAACAGACTATTTCTAGGGACTGTAATGAGTTTCCAACTTAATCCCATGTATTATGGCAACATTCCTGTCTCACAATATTTAAGTCCAAATAAAGTGGAAAGCTTTCAAGAGAAGTTCCATCTGATCCAGTAGTCTTTGGTCCCCAAATTCTTACCTAAAATGAAGTGTTTTTCCTTTATTGGAGTCTCTTCTCTTCCCTTAACGATGGATGATTGGATTTTCCAGCTCCTGCTGACATGGCATCCTTACAAGCCAGGCTCACATCTCTGTAGGATTTCCTGTGGAAATCAGCAGATAAATAATTAAACGTGTTTGCATAGTAGAAGTTAATGAAAGCAAATCAGGAAGCATTCCTGAGCATGGAACTGGGGCAGGATTTTGTCTTTTAATCATTGTGAACAGAAAGGAAACAGAGGGAAAGGCACCAGAGAAAGAGCTGAAAGTTAATTAAAATGCACAACCTTCTGGTGTTTCCAAATTACAGATTGACCTGGGGCAAATTTCCTGTTCCATCCACCAGGATGTTTTGTAAACACAGACTAACAGAGGGTTTGTTCCTTTAAAATCATATGGGAAGGCTCTTTTTCTTTCTTTCTTTTTTTCTTGTTTTCTTTTTTTTTTTTTTTTTGGCCAGCTGAGTAATTTGAACAGGTAGGATTCTGTTATTTACCAAGCTCATTTGTAATCTTCTCTCACCAATTCATTTAGAAATTGTTTGGGTTTTTTTGTTTTTGTTTTTGTTTTTTTATTTCTCCAGAGAATGAACCAGTTTCTCAACTTCTCACATAAAGGAAGGTGGCTTTGAAACCCATAAAATCACAGTTGCACATGACAGGCTTCTCTGTAGCTCTAAGGTAGGTCCTATTTCTCAATTAAAAGGTATTCATTTCTTTATCAACTTTACACTCCAGATTTCTGAACTTTCACTGGGACATTTCCTAAAGATCACATTACTCAAACACTTCTGCCATCAATCAATTCCAAAATCAGCTGTTAGGAATTCCCAGAGAGGAAATAAATAAAATACAGCCCCCATCTTCTCTAGGAGATGTATCCCAGGGATGTTGAGTTCATCAGGCTCTCATGTTTTAAGGACTCCTCTCTTGGGCTCTGTCTCAGCCACGTTTCTCTACTTCCACATTGAAATTTCCTTGTTTGCTGTCCAAAACAAGGTGGGGGGGGGGGGGGTTTTTTGTAATTCCAAATATCCATAAAACTACCCAGGAACAATAAAAGTAAACTCACAGAAGTTATTTTCTTTGGGTGGAAACAGCTCTATCAAAAGGAAGAAATATTGTTGTGTGGAACAGTGACTTGGTTTGCTCCTGGCATGAATAGAGACAGTAACAAACAGTAAATTAATCTCAGAATCATGGAATATTCTGAGTTGGGAGGGGGTCACAATGATCACCAAGTCCAACTCTTCAGGGAGTGGCCCATTCTTGCATGAAAATGAAGGAAGGTAGAAGTGAGAATGCTTTCACCTCACCTCCTTTCCCATTTTTTCCTTTGCCAGGTTCTGGATGTGGAGCCTCAGCCCTGAACTACACAGGTATTAAACACAGAAAGGCTGCAGGCATCTTTTTCTTTTCTCTTCCAATTACCTGCCTTCAACAGGGATAAATACTTAAAATTTTCAGGGTTCTCCACTGAATAAACTGGAGAAATCAATCTGTATTTCGAGGAATATTTATTAGTCTTATTTCATAGAGGGTAAGGTTATTTTTGTTCCAATTTGGCTGAACTAAAGAGTAGTATAATACTGATAATATCTGCAGATAGACTATGCCTGTAGTGCTTCAAACAACACTTCCTTATTTTGAGATTAAGGAAGTGATTGGATTCCACCCAGACTAATTAATGATAATCTACAAAATCATTCAAAGGCTTTAGTCTGGCTTAAAAAGTGCTGGCTCTAATTCCTTTTAAATTCTTTCACACTCAAACCACAAAGCCAACAGAAGTTGAAAACCTGAGGAATGATTGCATTGCTAAAACCAAAACAAACAAAATTCCCAAACACAGTTTACTTGCTTCACTCTGTACTTTTTTTAGGTGGAACATGATGAGTTGGTGATTAACAGGAGAGCCAAGTTAGCAAGACTAGCTACAACTACCTAGAATACAAAATGAAATGAAATAAAATATAAATAAACCACCTTGTGTTTGAAATGCTAAAATACAAGAAGGGAAAAGAAGACATTAGGAATGCATTATTTGTTCAGATTTCTGGAATATAGGGTTTCATATCAGTGAAAGCCCCCACAAAACTCTGAAATATCTGTGCCTGTTATATAATTATATGCTTGTAGGATTACAAACATGTGCAAAGAAATATATTCAGAGAGACACAGAGGCTTAACTGTAATAATTTTATCTCTCTGGAACCATGCTTTGGATGAAATTCCTAATTTTCCTCATCTAAGTAAACCAGAGAGTTTAGAGCACTCAGTTCCTGTAGTTTGTATTTTATTGGGCCAGATTTGGTACCACAGGCAGGAGTAGAACTCAGAGGATGTTGCACCTGTGATCATGAGGAACCTAAAGTGTAGCAGATGGAAGATAATCCATGAAAAGTGGCTTTTTTCAGGGAATAGGGTGATCCCAGGAGTGGCACTGGGCAGGAAACCAGCAGGACCTGCCTGACACGTGTCCCTTCCTGGGACTCCACATTCTGGAATTCCTGCAATCCAATATTCTGACCTGGCTTCTGACTTCGAGAAGAGGAAAAAAAAATTAAAAAAAAAAAACAAAACTAAAAAAAAAAACCCACTTCTGGCACAGATTTGGAAGGAAGGCAGGCAATATTTTGGGGAAATTAACATTTTCCTGTAGTTGGTTCCCCTCTAATTGTGTTGTAATTGCTCTGGGCCAACTTTAAAAAAGAGGCTGTCCCAGAGGGAGGAGTCACTGGAGAGAGAGAGGGATAATGGAGAAAATGTATCAGAGCTGTGTAAATGAATGTTCCTGAAAATTAATAAAGGAAGTAGAAGAGGATGGATGTCAGGGTTTCAAAAATGCTGCAATGGAAAAATACAATACAAAGGGAATTATTATCTTGGGACTGACTAAAAACAATATAAGATTCTTTAAATATATAAAGGGAAAGAGATAAAGGGCTGAAAAGTGAAATAATTAGCCCACTAAGGGATTAGGGAGAAACTTAATATAAAGTGAACAGGATAAAGTGGGAAAATTAAATGAGTTTTGCACTTCTTAGTATTCATGAGGGAAATCTGAGCTGAAGGAGGATAAATAAAGAAACCCTGTTTTCCAACTGCTGGATGGTGCAAGGTAAAGGATGTCACTTGGACAAGTTAAAAATCACTCAAACAAGGTACAGCTCAAAGTAAAGGGGTTATTCCTTCTGTAACTGAGAGGAAAAAAGAGGGAAAAGCAAAAGAGTGAGGAGGGTCTTTGGAGAGAAGGAGTGTACAGAAGAAAGAGAGAAATAGGGAGGGACTTCTTCTCCAGATCCATAATTCCAGTTATGATGATGCACAACGGAGAACTGCCATGTGAAAAAGTTAAATGCATTTATTTTAGCAGTATGTGATTGCCTTTAAGGAAGTGATTACTTAAAGTCCTGTTTACCAAATATATTCCCCACAACAGCATAATTATTGAAAAATTACATATATTTACTTACTAGGAAAAAACAGTAGAAGAAAAATTAGAGAGAAGGAAATTAAAGGCAAGAAATACCATTTTTGTTAACAATAAATCTAAACATCAGGAGTTATAACAACCCATTTAGACTTTTGCAGCAGTTTTGGTCCTAATTATATGCAATTATTACGCTGTATGCAAAAGAAATAATCTCCAAATTACCCTCTTTTGTATTGTCAGTTTTGAAGTCTAAAGCAATTTTTGTGCATTACTGATAAATAACAGAATTAAAAGAATAACAGTACATAATTCCTGGACAAAATTCCTTAGAAATTAAAGAATAAAATGAGTATTCTGTCAAAAGAAAACACACAAAAAAGGGGTAATATTTCTCCAGTCACTGCAGAGGTTGTACTTGTACCAGGATAGGACCTCAACCACAGAGATAATTAATCTTCAGAAAATGATCTATAATCAAATTATAGGATTTATTTCAATGCCACTTTCAATGCCACTGAGGACAAATACTTGCCTTCCCCTTTAATTACTAATTTAATTATATTTATTAAGATGCACACACTTATTCAAGTGGCCACAATTAAGTAATTTGCCACACAGGTGCTGCAATTTCAGTCCTAAAATTGACTGTATAAATTGTTACCTATAAACTTCAGGAGCTGCCTGTGTAAATCCAGACCATTTCAGTGCTTTAAGGGAATATTCACTATACAAAAGCGTCAGGGCTCTTAAAAAGCAAAGGTTCTTATTCCATTTATTCAGTACAGAGTGCTGTACTTAACTACTTTTGATTTGAAATTGGGAATAATTAACCTCTCCAAAACTGGATTTGGGTTCTGGGAGATGTACAGGGATACTGCTGGGGAACAGGAGGGAAATTAGTTTGTAATCACAGAATTCCAGACTGATTTGTGTTGAAAAGGACCTGAAATTTCATCCAGGGGATTTAATTTCATCTTCCACTATCCCAGGTTGCTCCAAGCTCAATTGAAGCTGGCCTGGGACACTTCCAGGGATCCAGGGGCAGCCACAGCTTCTCTGGGCATCCTGATAATGTGGCAGAAATTATACAATTATCATTACTTTATGAGCAATCATAGCAGACATATAATAAAATAAATATAGATATATAAATATTTATATTCTGCTGATTACAAAAGAAACAAACCCCAGCAGCAACGCCCAGAAATGGTTCTGGTTTCAGCACCTAAAATTAGATCCCAGTCTCCTTAGTTCATAAAAACTGAATTTCAGCTATGAAGTGGAAATTGGTGGGGTTTTTTTTGTTGTTTTTTTTTTTTTTTAATTATCCTTTTCCATCAGTTTGGTTGATACCTACCTCCATTACCCCTGAGGAATCACATGGGGATAGGATCTGCTCCCTCAAGATGTGACAGCTCCAATTGTTCCTTTGCTGTGTCTTATTTAGTGACAAGAAATGTATCTTCAGAAAATCCCACCTGCAAACAAAGCTTTTTTTTTTCCCTGTTTTTCTTTCCTTTCCTTTGCTTCAGTATGGAAAATCTTTCAGCATGGGTTTGTCTGCATGCAAGAGAAGGAAGGTCCAAGTACATTCCCTTGGGAATGGCTTTCAAGGAGAGGGTCAAGTTACAAAACATCCTGCACTTCCCCTCACTGCCCTCCTAGAACTGGGATCCAAACCCCCAAAACTGCAGAGCCTTGCTGTAGTCACTTATTTTTGGAGCACCTTTTATTTATTTTATTGCTGAAGTATTTGGGTAATTCAAGCATGCAAGTCTCTGTTTCAGCGAGCACAAATTAATGACCTTTGCTCCAAATATTTTATGAATACTTTCAGTCAATTAATTTTTATTATTTCCATACCTGTGGACATTATGGACTGGTTCTCAGGTAATTAATTTTAATGGCAAGTCCACCTTGCAAAAGGGGGAATTTGGCCTTTATTTTTTTTCAGATTTCACTGCAGGAAGAGAAAGGATGCCTCAGGAGCACAGGCTGCCAGGAGATTATTAGGAATAATATATCCTGTGGATTTCCTGGCTACACTTGAGGGGTTTTTGGGGGAGTAGTCACAAATGGGAAGCAAAAAAGTTGTGTCAGTCCTGCATTTTTACTTCTCCTGCACACACACATGCAAACACACACAGACACACACACACGTGCACACACACACACAATTCCTAGAGGATTCCATGGAGGAATAAATTTGACTGTTTCTTATGAGTTGAAGGGACTAGATTGCTGATGAAAAAAAAAAAAAGGCTAAATAGGACATTTTTAGCTGTCAGAAGGTGCTGCCAGCCTGACAGCCCTCCCTCAGTGGAGAGTGTGTGAAACCTGGGTGCTGCAACACCAAAATTCTCTGAGGGAGTCTGAGATTAGTGTTAACTTGGGGTTCGATGGAATTTATAAATAATCTTGTGAAATGTTGTAAATTAAGGCCTTCTCAGTTTTACTTTTCCTTTTTTACATCACCTTTTCACTAATCTTAACTCTGTTGCCGTCTCTCAGGGTCTGAGCTGCTGTCCCTGTGCTGTGTGTGACAAGTGCCATCCCCATCAGACAGCTCTGCCCTCCAGAATTACTGCAGTCAGGGAGAATCCCACTTGTACAGAGAATTGAAATGATTTATTTGATGCCCTGACTTCTGTCCCTCCCCAAAGTGCTGGGGCAGATTTATCCAGCTCCTCCAAGCAGGAGGGAACAAACTTCTCTTGCAATGGGCCCTAGGTAGGTAGGAAATGGGGTGAATTTTTCCCTTTGCCAAGAAGGGGAAGAACCACAGAATCATTGAGGTTGGAAAAGATTTCTGAGGTCACAGAATCCAAACTTCAACAGAATCCCAGAGTTTCCAACTCAACCAGACCACCAAGAGCCACATCCACTCATTCCTTGAACGCTTCCAGGGATGGGCACTCCAAACCTCCCTGGGCAGCCCCTGCCAAGGCCTGAGCCCCCTTTCCATGGAGAAATTCCTGCTGCTGTCCCAGCTGAGCCTCCCCCGGCCCAGCCTGAGGCTGTTCCCTCTCCTCCTGTCCCTGTCCCTGGAGCAGAGCCCGACCCCCCGGCTGTCCCCTCCTGTCAGGAGCTGTGCAGAGCCACAAGGTCCCCCCTGAGCCTCCTTTTCTCCAGGCTGAGCCCCTGCCCAGCTCCCTCAGCCCCTCCTCAAGGGAGTTTTTCCATGCAAGGCACTCAGTAAGCAGGGAGCCTTTGGAGATGCTGAGCACACCACAGGGTAGCTCTTCAAACTCTGATTTCCCAGTGCCTGAGGGATGTGGAATGCCTACATTAAGCCCCAAACCATTAAGCCTGGCTTAGGTGCAGTATTTCTCCCTGAGCATTCCTTCCCAAACCCCATTAGTTAGAGGCTGCTTACACCCTGAAGGTTGAACCTTTATTTTCCCTTCCAAGACATGTGCTTTGTTTATTTATTGAGGAAGAGGAAACCAGGCTTTGTTTAGTCTTTGCTATGAGGACTCATGGATCACTGTAATTATCCAATTGATTTTTAAATCCTGCAGAGCTCTTGGCCTCGCTGATCTCTGGCAGTTTTGAAAGGAGCACTGAGATATAATGAGCAGTGTCTTTACTTTTTTTATGTAACATTTCCCAAGAATTCCACAGCAAGAGCTGATTTCCCTCTCTGCTCTGTCCTTGAGAACAAGGTTAAGTAGATAACCCACTGGTTTTAAGCACTTTTAGGAGTTTCCTGGGGGAAATGAACACCTGCTGCTGCCAAATTTATCTCCTTGGCCATGTCCTGTGAAGCTGTTCCATGTTGTCATGTTTGAGCCGTCACACAGGATTTAAGGAGCTGTGCTGCTGCACGTGCATTAATCCAGGCTTCTGATGGTTTTTCTTCCTCTTCTTCCACTTTTCTCTACAGAAATGCTGTGACTGTGCCTCTGCACAATCCTTTCTGTTTATCAGGTTTGGCGTATTCACTTTAGAGTCTTTTCTAATCTATTAGAAAAGATACTGATGTTGTTTGCCCACATGAATTTTAAATTCTGCCAAGAGAATGTCCACCAGTACTATTAAATCCACAAACTTTATTATAACTAAACTGTAAAAGACTCTGTGTGCCTCCATGGGACTTTCTTGCTACCAAAGAGGGTGTATTTTGTTCTTTTATATAGAAATAATGTCAAGAAGATCCAATCTGCCAGCAAAGATTAAGCTGTAAAAAAGAACAATTTATTTCTTATTTCGAAAGAACCCTGACACTTTCTTTTCTATTGGGATCAGTTTTTAGTGCTGGGATTTCAACAGCATCTAAACTATTTTATGTATCTGTTTATTGATACATTTCAGTTGTGCAGAAATGTACAAAAATTAAAATCAAGAATGACTAATTAGGGTCAGATTCAGTCACTTCAGTGATCTGTACAGGATCATGGCAGTGTTCACCTACTGCCTTTCTTCTATATTAATTCTAATTTTGTAATTAAGACTAGAAACCTCCATTATATTAGTTTGTAATGATTACTGGGAGTTCCTCTATGGCCAAACACATGGCAAAATCAGGGATGAGCCCCATAACCTGCATTTAACCTAAAAAATTAATATTTTGTACAGCAATTCTTGCAATATCTTGTACCTTTTTTACAGAGTCATCATTTTAATAATTGAAACTTTGGGGCTCATGCAGCTGTCTGAGTGCAAATATGCAAAGGAAGAGTTCCTGAAGGCCAACATTTGTCTGATGAGTCTTATCTTCCTTTCTTCCCTCTGCAGTAATGGAGAGGATTAATCAGGCTCATCACTCTCTTGATTGCTGGAACTTAGTTTCTTTTCTGGGTTAATCTCTGCACTGACCAGAGACGAAGCCTTGGAAGAGAAGGTTATTTAAAGTTACTCAATATCCCATGTAATGTAGGAATTAAAGCCTTTTTTCCTCCCATGTTTCTATGTTAAGTCCAAGGCCACTAATAGGGATATTTAATTTTTGGGCATATGTGTGCTCATCTATAAACTTGCAGTTTGAAATTACTATTCCAAATTATGTGGCAGCAGTGAATTAAAGGAGGGGAGGGATGGAGGAGGTTAAAACAGCTGCATTTTGGAACTGCAGATCCCAATGAAAATAAAACAGCAGTTGGCAACAAATACTCTTGTTTCATGTTAAAACATATTAGTTTGGCTTCTCCTCCCTCTGATAAAAATCCTTCTGACTTCCCTCCATAAGAATTATAGAGTTCCAGAATGGTTTGGATTGGAAGGGACATTAAAGCTCAGCAGGATGGGATGTCAGGAAGGAATTCCTTCTGTGAGGGGTGGTGGGGCGTGGCACAGGGTGCCCAGAGAAGCTGTCAGAGCTGCCTTTAATGCCATTGCCTAAATATGAATCTGGTTTCACTCCAGCCAAGCTGGCACTGTTGGTCACCCTGCTGTAACAAAATATTTCTGACAGTCTCAACCTTTTGTGTCCTGACTCCATGGGGCCTGAGGGAAGCAAAAGGTCAGACTTGTTGGTCTTGGAGGTCTTTTCCAATCTAAATGATTCCGTGATTGCAAAAAGATGATTATTTAATATTATTGATATTTAGTTGGACTTTCCTACCCCTTTATTCATTTGCAGGGCAGCAAAAACTGTACACTTCAAACTGTGCTGCTTTCTAACAATGCAGGAAACATAAAAAGCTTTGCTTCAGGTCGTCAGTCCTCTGTTACAGAGTCATGATTACAGGTTTTAATATAAAATATTGCACTTGTAGGCCACCTTTTAAAAGCCATGTCAGGCATCCAGAACAGCCCCTCTGTGCCCCCAATTTAGCACCGTGCCTCAGGAATATGGAGCCCATCATTTTCTGCCTGGCTTCCAGGGATGGAAGTCACCCAGGCCTGGGTTTTGTGAGGGAGGCTGTGCATCCCCAGCCACCAGGGCAGGGGTGGACATCAGCCCACTCATCCCCAGAGATGGGAGGGGACAAGGCCCAGTTTCTGCTGGAGAAATCCCTCAATTTCCTTGATTGAGTATCTTTGCCATGAGTATTTTAAATTGTCCTTAATTTAGTTTTCCCCTTTATTGATTATCTGACTTCCCAATTAATGCATCCACCAAGAAGCTCCTATGTTTAGCTTTCAATCTCTTTTCATATGAGACCACAGAACACATATTTCAATTATAATAGACTAGCTAAGTAATTAAGGAATAATAAATGAATAAAAATCCCATCATAGCAGTCTATTTAAAATGTCTAATTAAAACTACAGCACACATATAGAATCAGGGAGCCATTAAGGTTGGAAAAGGCCTCCAAGATCATGGAGTCCCACCATTAACCCAGCACTAAACCATGCCCACAAGCAGCACATCCACATTTTTTAAACAGTTCCAGGGATGGCGACTCCACCACTTCCCTGGGCAGCCCTTTCCCATGTTTGACCAGCCTTTCCTATACAAGCAATCAGGAATACACATATCCAGCATTTTGCCTGAACTACATTTTCAGTTCCTTCAGGAAATTCAGGGTGAAAAGGGAATGCTGAATTATTGTTATCCAGTGCAAACTGGTTACTGTTAACCAGCCCTCAGCTGGCTGAGAAAACTCACACTTAGTGGTGTCCATTTCTCCAGAGTTTTAAGATTAGGAAAAGGCAACCCCTTGAATTGTGGCACAGTTTTTATTTGTCCCAGGAGCCAGAGAGACATTTCTGTGTCAGCAAAACTTGGAGACTACCAAACAGCCAAGATTTCCAATTATTTCAATGTTCAGAAGGCACATTTTTCCAAAAGGACCCACAAAGGGAAAATTATTTCTCCAATAAATGTTTATTAGGTGAAGTGTGTAAAGTAAATCCCATCTTAGAAGCATAGGCTGAAAGCCTCAAATAAGAGGATAAAAAACCCATCCTCTTCCCCTTTCCTAGCTCTTCCTGCATTGTATCCCTGCAATTAGAATGATAGTGATAATGAGAATGCTTGAACTGAAAGATCTTAATCAGAATTATTTAATACATAGTACAGGCAGCTATAACTAATGTGGTGCACTATTTATTAGAGCAATGATATTAAAGCTAGAAAAACAGTTATTAAGTAACGATTGATGTCACTCACCCATCCCAGTGACCAAATCTTTCCTCAGCCTCAAAAGTGACCCTGAGGGTGTCCCCACTCCAGGGAGGAATCTCCACACACTCCCAGGAGGGGCTGTTAGAAGATCTTCCCATTAAAAAGTGGGGTTGGGCTTTTATGGCACAAAGTGACTGATGGCAGATGTCCCCACGCTGGGTTAGATCAGGTGTCAGCGCTGTCACCTGTTGGTTCCTCTGTCAGGATCTCAGGAATGTTTCTCCTCAGTGTTTCACTTTGGGATGGATGGGCCAGGCTGCTCTCAGCACCCTTCAGCCCCAAAGTGATCCCCATCTCCATCCCACTGATCCCTTGGCAAACAGGGAATTGTCTGATCTGTGTTTCCCCTGTTTAGACAGAGCTCACAAGAGGAAATCTCTGTAAGATAAACTCAGGATTTTAAGGAGAGATTCCTCTTGGGAGTGCAGTCACAGGCAGTCATTCACCAACACTCTCCTGCCATGGTAAATATCTATGAAAGTGAAAGAAAATGTTGATTTATAGACTTAAAAATCTCCCATCTAAAGGCTTTTGTCTTTCCATTTCAAACAATAAGGGAATTGTGAATGTTCTTACACTGATTTTTTTAGCTTCAGAGTCACTCCTGATGTTTTTGTTTCTTTTCCTGGGATTTTTTGCACACTTAGCAGTTTTTCATGGAAGGTGGAGGGGAAACCTTGATCAGATGCTTCTTTGAAAGACTTTTCATAGCAATTCATCTGTCATGTATGGAAGACAGGTGAGACAGAAAATTGCTTATATTTTATGAAAGGTTTCTTATTTTAAAGGAGAAAGAGGCAGTTATGAGTCACCTCCAGTGCAGACAATTATCTTTCATGGAGACTGGGCAGCAGTTTTTCAACCTTTCCCATCATGTGTGTCCCTAAAATGTTCCCAGAAACTCCAGCTGGGTCAAATTAAGCACACTGAGCTTCACAAAAATTTGAAGCTCACATGTCAAACAACCTTTTGTTTCCTTTGAGTCCCAGCTTTTCCATTGGTAGGCTATAAGCTGAAGCTTGCTTGGCTTCATAGCAATTGTATTATCTGGTTGAATTTCCTGGCCACGCTGGAACGAGGTAATTTGCACCTGAGTGGGGACATCCCCACTAACTGCACAGGCAACTCCATCCACAGTCTCAGCAGAATGGCTGAAGAGACAAAAAGGCTCTGCAAAGAGCAGTTTTCCATCTCTGGAGAGTATGGCTTTGTCGGCCCCACATTGGGCCTCCCCTTGGGGGCTCCCCTGATGGGGGAAACCCTCCTGGAGCAGCTCTGTGTCAGGAAAAGGAGATGCACAGGACTTTTTTGGTCTTCAGTTTCTTGCTTTATTGTTATTTTATCAAAACTTCAGCACACTGTCTGTATGAGACGTTGTATGTATGAAAACAACACAAAAATGGCTAACAAACTCGTGTTACAAGGCCTTTTAAGCCTAATCAAAAATTAAGTTGCCCAATTAAGAAGTGACACCTTGATTATTTTCCCTTCTTACCCAATAACTGACCCCTAAAAACCCACAATGCAGATTTTTCTACCCAATTACAAGATACTACTTAAACTTATGAAGAAGGAAGAAGAAGGAAGAAGGAAGAAAAAGGAAAACTCTATACTTTCTATCTTGTCCTCATTTATAACATACTAAAAATCCTAAAACCTAAATTTTTTACTTAACATACAATACCACTCTTTATTATCTATTTCACATTTTTGTAGTCTCTAGTTTATCTTGAGGCTTTGGAGACTTTCTTTATGAATGAGGGTCAAAGTCAGTGCTTCCCTGGGAGTCAGAACCCCTCAGGGCAGACAGAGAAATGTTTCCCCTGCCCTGAGTTCTACAGGAGAGGACCACAGTGGTGCTACAAGCAGGAGTTTTCCATATCACTAATATCTGGTCCATGCCTTTTCTGTACCATAGCTGGAAATTAATTTCCTTTCCTTTGGAATTCATTTTCATTTCCTTTCATAGACCTCCCACCCAGTATCAGAAAAATGCACTTGGATGGTGCCTCCCCATTTAATGCTTTGATGTTTGTTTAGCAGCTTGAAAGACTGAGGAAAAACAGAAAAACAAAAGACCCTATAAATCTTTAGAAATACCCAAGTTTTGAGGTTATTTCTTTTGCTACAAAGAACATTTATAATGTAACAGTTTAAAATGCCTTTAAAGCTTTATGCTTTTGCCTAAGTTGAATAAAACAAAGCCACTGAATATCTTTAAAAGGCTGTAAAGAAGGATGCTGTCTTGTGTCACTCCATGATAAACTATTTAAATGCTTAAAAGGAAATAGCCTGAAACCCATGGAAGCACTTCAGTGTGAAACAAAGGGAGCTGAATGTTCAGAATTGGACTCACATTGTGAGCACATTCCCCAGAATCTCACTTTGGTCCACACTTCATGTGAAACCTCTGTAGGGACAGGTGTGAATTTTTTTACTTTAGGTGAACAGTTTATTATGGGCTGGTAAAAAAGCTCTGCCCTTAAGCCATCTATACATGAGTAGGACTGCAGGAAATACAACCTCAAAATGGGTAATTGGAAGAAAATGCAGATGTTTTATGCAGTTGCAAATGCTGGCTCTGCTGCCTGGAGGAGCTGCTGACAGGATTTAATTCTTTTGCAACTGCAAAGCAGTGGTGGAGTGAGCAGGCACTGACAGTGGTCGGGAAATAAAGGAGAGACTCTGCACAAAATGTATTCCATTGTCAGCTCCAACATTTCACCTCCCCAAGCTGGAATTTGCATGACAATGGAGAGCAAGAAACTTCTCAACAGCAGTGAAATAAGTGCTCCCTCCAAAACCCCTACCTGCCCACACACAGACTTTGCTGTGCTTGCTGACACATTTCTTCAGTCTGATCCCACTTTATGGCTCATCATGGCTCTCTGTAACCTGCTTATATCTTCTTTTGAGGCTGGAAAACAAAGCAGGGCAGCTTTAATATCACAGGATGGGTTGGGTTGGAAGGGATCTTAGAGGTCACCTCGTCCCACCCCCTGCCATGGGCAGGGACACCTTCCACTATCCCAAGTTGCTCCAAGCCGTCTTCAACCACACCTTGAATAATTCCAGGGGTGATCTTGGAGGTCTTTTCCAATAACAATGATTCTATGAATCTGATTTGTTCAAAACTGCTGATGGATTAACTTTTAGCCAGCAGATTCCCTGACAGATCAAATCCCACCAGCTCTGTGCAGAGACAAAGCCACTTGAGAGCACAAGCCTGACACAAACGCTCTCTTGGATGATATGGCTCATTTAACACAAAGGCACTTTGATCCTAATCCATATCTGTACTCAGGGTGACCTGGATGTGCAACAGATTCCATATTAATCATGGAACTCCAGCTTGTCTTCCTGCATTAAAAATAAAAAAAAAGAAAAAAAAAACCAAAAACAACACCAAAACACCCAACAAAGGGACTAAATCAAACCTTCTCATGTCCTACAAGAAAAATTACATGCTGCCTCTACCTGGTGCTGGCTGGCAGCTCCTCGGGCACCTCGGCAGAACATTCCCAAACAACAGCAGCTGGGCTGGGCTCTCTGGGATCCCATTCCCAAACAACAGCAGCCGTGCAGCTCTGCCCAGTGCTGGGTTGTCCCAGTTGCAGGATGTGATTGATGCTCACTCAACTTGGTGGAAGCAACTTATTCACTAATTAGTTCCTCCTTTCAGCACATTTAGACCAGACTGGTGGGATGAACTTCTTGGGAATAAGTTTCAATGGATTGTCTACAATTATTCATCACACGGCATGGATGGAAGGAGCTTTCCTTTCTGGCTGGATGCTGACTCATGTAAGGCTGGATGCTGACTCTTCTTTAATTTCTCTTTGCTGAGACACTCACCATTAATATCTTGTTATTTGTGGTTTCCATGGATTATTTATTAAATCAGAGATAAACCAGAGACTTCACAAGCATGGCAGGGGAGCTTATTTTGCCAAGGGTTGGATGGAATCCTAGAATGGTTTGGGTTGGAAGGTACCTTAAAAGTAATTTCATTCCATCCCATGCCATGGGCAGGGACACCTTCCACTATCTCAGGCTGCTCCAAACCCTGTCCAACCTGGCCTTCCAGTGTCCTGTCCAACCTGGCCTTGGATGAGGCAACCACAATTTTCCCAGGAAAAGCAAAAGTAAGCACAACCAGGGCCCACTAGACAGTGGAAATGGAAGAGTCATTTGTCTCTGCCACATCCCAGTCTCCAGACTGGAAGGATCAGATCAGACTGACACACTCATCTGTCATGTGTATGCACCCGTGCTGAAAAAAATAACCTCAACTGATGATAATGAGACAGAAAATCAGGAGGATTAGCACATGTGGGCTGCTCCAGGAGTGCAAGGTGAGCAGAGTTGGTTCAAAGCCAAAAATTACAGGAGTGTTTTTGATAAAAGACCGGCTGCGGCACAAAGTTGGAATGAGGCAACAGAACAGATGAGGAGACAGAAGTTTCCTGCACAAACCAGGAGATTGTGAGCACACCCTGATGGGACAGGCACAGGGGACTCCCTTGTGAAAGGTACATGGAAAGAGGAGCACAGACAGACAAAACTACCCATTATAAACAATAAATCACGACTAGAATTTTCAATTCTGTCCTTTCAAAAGATATGCCTAGTTCTTCATTATTAACTTCTGTCTAATTGTTTAATTACCTCTTAACTGTCAGAAGGTATGCCTTGGTGGGCAATCAGGACCAGCCATAGCTTTGGCACTTTTAGAGTGCAAGGTTTTATATGAAGTATCAATAAACCCCTGAAAGAAAGCTAAATAATAATAATAATAATGATGTCTTTCTTAAAAGAGAACAAATGAACACATTTTTTTCTTGTTTTGATGGTTTTATTATCTGAGTATTTTGACTCTTATTTTCAAAGTAGCATGAATACAAAATTAACATCTGCTTTCAGAGCTGCCTTAAGTTTATTGAAAATGCTCATTTATCCAACTCTGGTGACAAGTGGTGATGACTAAATTAATAGGCAACTTGGCAAGTGAAATATTCGATAAACTACTTGGAGAAGTGTGAAATACCTTTCTCCAGCTGTGGAGAGAACTTTAACTGAATACGTATCTGAATTGAAAAATGTGATTAAATAGAAGAATATCTAAAGCTTCTGGTGGTAATTATTGAACACATGAATGTTCTGAGGTAAGAATGGCCTATATGCTGTCATTAGTAAAAAATGGTAAATAAAATAAAAATAAAATACTAGTCCAATAATCACAACATGCTAGAAAAAAAATTGTGAAGCATTAATGGTTTTAACAATAAAGTAACAGTTTAGCCTAAAAAATTTAGAAGGAAATACTTGTAAACCATTACAGTTTCCTACCTTTACTGTCAAACATGATAACCCTACTAATTATTCTAAAATGGTTGTAAACAAAACCATTAGAATCTTATTTAATAGAACAAGATTGTCTTTGCATAGGTCAGTTTATTTCCCTAGGGAAAGTGTCCTGATGTTTTTTAGTGGGACATCATTCCTCCACCTTCAAGATAATGAAAGTTTAAAGTCAAAAGAAAAACCAGGTAGGAATGAAGCATAAAGGTCTGTACTAAATATTCACATGGGGAAATAAGTGTGTTTGGCATTAGGATGTGATATTACTAAGGGCCAAGATTTAAAGATTTCAGGAATATTTCTTCATGTAAAGTATGTTCATGCCCTGATACAGGCAGTGGTGGAATCCCCATCCCTGGAAGTGTCCAAAAAAATGACTGGGTGTGGAACTCCATGATGTGGTTTAGTGACACGGTAGGGTTCAGTGGAAGGTGGGACTTGATGATCTTTGGAGTCTTTTCCAACCTTAACAATTCCATGATTCTGTGGAAAGGTAATATTAGACTTTACATGGAATTTTCCAAAGAAAACAAATAAAATCCAACCAAATAAACAAAAACAAAACCAAACCCAAAACCAAAACAAAACAAAAAAAAAAGCAACTGCCACCACCCTCAGCACAAAAAGAAGAAAAAAAACATAAACCAAAAAACCAAAATAAAATCAACCAACTAACCAAAAACCCTATCAAATTTTGCATTTGAATTCTGAGCCAGAATCTGTTGGATTTCAGAGGGGCCTTTCCCCAGGTCATGGCAGGGGCTGATTTCTGCCCTGGATCTCAGCTTGAAGGCAGAGACATGAGGAATCTGCCTGGGAAAGGTGGAAAATCCTCCACCCCTTGGATGTCACAAACCATGGCCTCCAAAGGATCAATTCCAGCAAGTACTGAAACTTTCCAAAGAAACTGAAAAAAAAAGAAATCTTGCTTTCAGTTTTGACAAGACAAATTTTCAAAATGAAACTTTCAGCTATTCAGTGTCAGTTTGGCTACTCTGCTCAAGACATCCCAGCTCTCCTTTCCTTCTCACACTTCTGATGAGGATCCATCCCAGCTGGATCTCCGGTAGGTGGAAAAGAGAATAGGAGCAAGCCCAACATGACAAAAGTGAAGAGGAAAATTATTTTGCTGTAGGTCTCCACCAGAATAGGTTTGGAATTGTGAGCACTCAAATATTTTTGAAGGTGGTCATGAAGCTCTGGCACAGGGTGCCCAGAGAAGCTGTGGCTGCCCCTGGATCCCTGCAATTGTCCCAGGCCAGGCTGGATGGGACTTGGAGCACCCTGGGCTAGTGGAAGGTGTCCCTGTCCATGGCAGGGGTGGCACTGGATGGGCTTTGAGGTCCCTTCCAACCCAAACCATTCCATGATTCTGTGATTCCATGATTTTTGCAGCATGTTCAGATGATCAGTTCCCTGCCAGTACTTTTACAGCTGTAAGCTCAGTATTTTCCAAGGCTCACAACAGCTCCTGGGGTTTCCTATACTAATGCCTTAAATCTGCAGCAGAAAATGTACCTTTTATGTGGTGAAGGAAAAGATTAGAGCTTGTCCCAATTTGGGCAGACATGCATATCATTTACCCTTTTTTGCTGCGTTACTCTATAAAAGTTTATGACCTTCCAAGCTTTTTTTTTCTTTTCAGAGCCCCAATTAAAGGGCTGGGATATTCTGCTGGTTTGATGCAGAGAATAGACAGTCTCTGCTACTGACAGCTAGAAAATGATGCACCAGACACTTGGATCTGCAGCTCCAGAGCCCAGCCATGGGCTTAATGTGAAGAATTAAAATCTCTTCCCTTCAGCAGCTGTGAAATGCCTCATTAGTGTTCTAAAGGAAGAATTGAGGGTGCAGCACTGCTATAAATAGGATTCTAGGTCTCTCACTAGCTGAAGTCATTAATAGCCTTGAGAAGGGAGGAATTTCCAGGCTGATGGATATGGGGTTTATGTCCACACGATTTGGGCATGTGGGTGGTTTGCCAGTGTTCTCCCCACTCTTCATCTGGCCTCATGTACTTCTCAACTCTCTGCAAAAGCCAAAAAGGGACACATTTTAAAAGTTCATGAATTCCTGGCTTAAAAAAATAACAAAACTCTGGAAGAGAACAAAATCAGCAGTTCCCATGGTTATATTTTGCTTCACTTACCTACTCAACTCTTCTCTTCTGGTGGTATTTGTCCCCCAATGGCACAACTTTCCAGATTTCCTCTCCCAAACCTTAAGCTAAAATTGCCTTGACAAATACGAAGCTCAAATTTCAGGAAGTCTATTATCTTTTGAAAATAAAGTCTTAATTCTCAATGAAATTGCCACCTTTGGGTCCCTAACAGAGCCATTTCTTCCTTAGAGAGGGAGTTGTGGTGGGTCACAGAATATCCTGAGCTGGAATGGACCACCAGGGATCACCAGCTCCATGGAATGTTTGATTTTAATGCCAGTGCTTCTACAATTTTTAATATCCTACACCAGGACACTCCTTTTCAAGGACAATTACAGCAATAAATTCTACATGCTTATTTAATTGGGGGTAATAATTTTTAATATATCCTAGCTGAAAAGTAGCATTCTGAGTTTATTTGCCAGAGTGCTGTTCAAGTCCTCCCCAAGTGTGTATTTTTATGCATGACATGTACTTCTCATCTACAAAAAGGTAGACAATTTGAAGCATTATATAAGATGATGTTGCCTATGCTCCACAAAGACCTTGTTTTCCCAAGTTTTCTTTTTCAAAGCTGTCTGAAAAGAATAAAAAAATCTCAAAGACATTTTTAAAATCTCCCCATATCGAATTCTTCACTTTACTGTGAATTTGAATGCAATGTGGAATTAGAAAGTAAACAATGTGTTTTTTATCTCCAAGCATCCAGCTCCAATTAAACATCATAAACTGGGCCTGTTGCACTCAAAGCTGACTAAATCAGGAAGGAAATGGATACATTTGTGGAAATCTTCAATAAGAAGTTTATATTATGCAACCAAGATTTTTTTCTGTGGGAGGAATTGTCTCAGCCTTGTGAATCTAAAGTGTGATGTGGACATTTGTTGTTAATTATTATAATCCACAGATTTTGGAATGTTGCTTTGTTTATGAAATCTCTTATTAGGCAAAAGGTTAATGAAGATGGGACTCACTGCAAGCTCCTTGGGAAAAGTTCAGCTTAAGCACTTCAAAGGTGAGAATCTAATTTCTTATATCAACAGAAATATTTCAGGAATGTGTCCATCATCTGTTCTATGGGCTGGGTGGCAATTAAAATAAACTCCCAGGAGAAAAGTCTTCAATCAGCAGATGCATATGTTCTGTGCTGAATGATGATATTCCAATGGCTTTTCAGTTTCACTAGTTTCCATTCAAATTTGAAATATTTATATTAATTCCAGTCTTACCTAAAGTCGGGGGAGTTTGGCCAGGCTAACAGTGGACTTGAGATAATGAAGGACCTTGGGATTTGACCTGTGATTCCATGGATCAAGCCCCTGAAAGGACAAATCCTCTACTCAGCTCTTTCTGAGTCAGGATTATGAGGTTTGGCCCATGTTAATGTCAAAGCCTAGGTCTGAGTCTGGAGAAATCAAGAAAGAGGAAAGCAGAGACTGAAGTGTTTTCCACTTGATTTCAGTGAACCTGGGACACTGAGATGTTACAAGATCTTATTTTATGTGTATTCACGTTATTGCCTTCCTAGAGTTAATAGAACTATAGACTATAGGAAAACTTAAGGCTCTCTATTCCCAAATGAATATTTTTTTCTTATTTTATCCACCTCATTACCATAGAAAGTCAGCAAATGTAAAGACATTTTTCATGTGAGAGAAAAACAAAAATGCTTAATTTCTTATGTTTATCAGCAAATATTGAAACCTGCATATCAGGGATTAGTATTACCAATTTCTGTCACTTTAAATGTGTTGACTGAGAAGCACCTCCACCAGATTTCAACAGTGTAATGAGTAAAGAGTGGGACATGGGCATTTTCCGATTTATTTTTCTTTCTTACTCAACTATTTCACACATGATTTGCATCAAAATTTCCAAGGCTATCAGAAGATAAAACAAATAAGAAAATTTAACTGCAAAAGCTGATAACATATATGCAGTATAATAAGAACCCCTTTGTATCAAGGCCTTTCCAGAAAGCCTGAGTTCCAAGAAGATTTCTTGAAAAGCAGGGAGGTCAAACTCCAACTGCTGTGCAAGGCAGCTGAAGAGGAGCCTGCTGGAACTGTGATTGAGAGAAGGAAAACAGCCCCACACACCAGATTAAAGCTGTGTTAAATAAACATATAATGCATAATGCAGCCTCACACTGCAAGACTCTGCCTGGAAAGTGCAGCTGAACTAAACCCACAGATAGATCTGGCTTAGTCTCTGCCAATAACCACTGCTGGATAGGCTGGAATGTCAGAACAAATGAAGTGGATAGTGATTCTTCCCTCTGATAGCTTCATTACCTCACATGCAATGTTTCACTCATTGTAGGCTTAGGACTTCCTGCCTCAGCTCTGCTTTTCTGTGTTTTAATTCTGTCTCTTTGTCCTGTTTGTCTTTCAGAATCTATAACTTCCTTAAATCCTGTATGAAGAGAATGTTCGAATATAAAAAGGTAAAAGATTTTAGAAAGTGCAAAAAGCCCCCAGAAAGTAGGCATAAAGCTGAGAAAGGCTGGGAAATTTCAAAACCTTCTCATGGGAAGCTAGGAAAATAAGAACCAAGTGAATACATTTATATTTATGATAAGGAACAAGAAAGAACAAGAACTTACTGATTCAGATGTGAAAAGTCTTAGATATATGCTTTGCAAAGATAGAAAAAGTTTCAATCTTATATAATGAATTATTGTGTATTGTTTGAGGTTCATAGAAGTCCTTTTGTAAATGTTAAACCCATGTGGGTCCTTCTCTTATTAGAGTATAATGACTTTGCACCTTTTATGATATTGGTTCAAAGAATATGCAGAAAAAGGCTTGGCATGGGCTGCCATCTTGTCTTTGCTCTGGATTTGCATGGGCATTATTATTTTCTCTGTGTCTCTTGCTTTTTGTTTGCATGATACAGACAGATAATAAATCCTAAGTCTGCAACCAGTCATGGTCCCATCCCGTTTGTGAGACATGGACTGATTCAGGATATAACTTCATTAAATCCTGGATGAAGAGCCACTTCTTTTGCCTAATTTCAAAGCTGCTATTTTCCAGCTTCCTTTGAAATCTCCTAGATGTGCTGAGAGGTGACCTGGAGGGCTGCTCCCAATGGATCCCAGACCCCAGAGTGATGGATCTGCCAGGACAGCCCTGGCAGGGACCCAGACAAGGTGATAGCTCCTAGGGAGCCCTGGTTTTGGAGACCCAACTCCACTGTGCATCCTGAGCTGTGCTGGATGTGTTGATGGCCCCTGGGCCAGGCCTTAGGCTGGGATTTGGGCTCCTCCTCCTGCCATCCTCTCCTGGAGCTCCTTGGGGACCCCAGTCCAGGTTCCTTCCAGCCCAAAGCGTCCTGTGGTTCTGTGAACACCTCTCTGTGTTCAGGGATGTCTTGGAGAAGAGATCAGAAATCCAGGCAGGGCATTCTCAAGATGTTGGGTTGGTCTTTTGGATTTTTTTAAGTAGCCTAATGATGTTTTTATCCTCACTCCTCTACAAATAATTCTCAATATTTTAACTATTTTTTTCTGACAATGACTAAGCACTGAGCTGATACTTTTCTTGGAATTATCCAGTATAACCTAAGAACCCATTCTAGAATACTGACAGTAAGATTTCAGTCTTTCATTTGGACTAATCAAGTTAAACTCTTCCTCTTAATATGTTTTATTTTACTTTCTCTTATAATAAATCTCACGTGCAGCTGAATGATCCTGTCATTCCCTCTCAGCAATCCCTGCTGCAATCCCTACCCCTGCTTTTTACTCCTCACTCATTTCATGTAATCTGTAAATTTTGTTGTGTTCAAATTTATTGCCAAATGTCCCAATTCCATGAACAGGTATCAGAAATTTAACAGGTGAAATATGAAGGGCCCAGTTTTACTTGGGTTTCGGAGAGCAATTCTACATAGATACAGAGTGTTTCCTGCTTTCTTATTTTCCTCCAAGAAAAGAGAAATTTTATGCAAAATTTGGACATAATGCAATTTTCAGATGTTTAGTAATAATTTGTTCCTTCAACAAGGAGAACAGCAATCTTTCATAGCAGTTTTATGAATTAACAAGCATTTAGGAGAGTGTAAAAAAATTGAATTTGAAAACAAGTTGTATTGACAGCTCCTAAAATAACAGTTACTCATGGAGAACCATTTCAAATCAGTTTCTAATGGCACAATTCAGCTCGAGGTTTGGTGTAGGCTGAAGGCTGCATTTCTCTGAGACAAATATATTCTATCCACTGATGGGGAACAGTTTTGATAGAAAAGTAATTCCAGTTTGCAGGTTGCAATATCTATAGAATTAGAGAAATGTGCTTGCTTAGAAAAAGACAAAGAAAACAAGTGCATGGCCATATCAGCATAAATGTTGGTTTAAGGTTGCAATGACGATTATCTAAATTTTCATTGGAATTGTATTTATTTGTTTTATTAAATGGCAGTCACTTGGGTCTGACAGTATCTGGAGATGCAATCTAGTAATGGAAAATTAAAATGTGTAGTTTCAGCTACAGGGGTTTATCTTTGATAATGGAATTATCCAAGCAAAACTTGCCTTTATTGAGAGTTTCACCAGCAGATGGTCTCTGTCCGAAATGGAAACCCACTGAAGGAAGAACAATTTTTGCTGTTAATCAGCACAAAAGTTTTCTATTTTTTGTGTCCCACCTTCAAGTATCATTAAATTTCTGGAAGTCCTTTTTCTTATCCATTCACCCTGAAAGACAAAGAATATCCAGCAGACATTTACATTAGTGCTTGACAATATTTTATACCAATTTTTTCATGCCCTTTGCCTGACTATTAAGCAACAGCACAGATTATACATAGGTTAAAACAATCAGGTTTAATTAGACTGCTGATTAAAGCAAATATTTTCCTACACTTAAACAAACAGGGCCATTAACACACAACTTTCTGCTTGGAGGTGAAGCCTTGGTTTCAGTCACAGTGTGTTTGGAATAAAGTGTGAGCTTTTGGAAAGGACAATGATTTCCTGAGAAGGTGAGAAGAAAAGTTCCCCCGTCACATGTATAAAATTCGAAGATATGAAGTCAATGGACCAAGGTTTGAAAGGCTGGAGCAACAAGCAGAACAATACTGAGAAATACTCATGACATTGGCATTTTTCCCCCTGATTTTTTTTTAAGTGTTATAATAAACATAAATATAATACAATAACTCATGCTGTAAACTGATAAATGAGTGCAGGCTTGTCTTCTTCAGTTGTTCATAGTGAGCATTGGAATAAACTCTGTTCCTGCTTCCATCCCATCCATATTAAATGGGAGTACAGGAGCACAGACAGACAGCAATCACACCCACACACCCATGTTAAATTTCAGGTTATGCTCATTCCCAAAGGAGCAGCACCAGGTCAAATGAAAATCTTTCATGTGCCATTTACTGGTGTTTTTCTCAGAGAAACAGCATTTATTTACATGGACATAATTTACTGTAAATGGAAATTCAGTAGCAGCACTTGAGGCTAAACAGAGACGTGAAGCTGGTAATAAAACTTGGAATAAAATTCTGTAATTAAAGCTCCACTGAGAACATGAAACAAATCTACGCATCTATCTTCACGTATATGATTACATATGTCCAGTGTTACCTCGTAGACATATGAGCCACCAAAATGAAATATCAGTGCTGCCTCGCTGAGTGAGGGAGAGAATTAAACCTTCATAGCTGGATTTGCCAGAGAAGCATTGAAATAAATCTCTTTTAAAGACATTTTAAGGACATAAACAAGTGTTGTATATACCCACAGCAAAATTAAATGTAAAAATGTATTGCCTCTGAGGCAGAACAAAATAGTTGCTTGCAGTGAACAATATTGCACAGTCGCAGCATGGGCTTGGAATTCTATTTCAGGGAAGAAGCTCTGAAAAAGAAAAACACATTAATAATAAGCTTCTGCCTGTGATAATGGAAGTTTTGAAATCCTTGATTTTAGTGTGCCATGTAAGTGAGGGAAATATTTATAGGCCTTTTTCCCTCCCTTTTCCTTTTCTTCTTTTTTTTTCACCTAGTGCACCAAAAAAAAAAAAAGAGACAGGAACTTGTTTCTTGGGAGATGTTTCTCTCTCCCTCTCTTCTCCTTCTCCTGCATGAGCTGATTCCTTATGTGCACAGGCAATACATGACTCCTCTGAACCAAATGGAGGAGCAGCAATTCTTTCTAATGATTCCCATATGGACAATAGGGCTCTGTGTCAGATGAAAGCATCATAAACAATATGACAGCACGGAACCACAGCAGATTTCCATAGAACCTGCTAATCATTTGCCTTTTAGTTTATATTTGCTAAGCATGGTGTAACTCCTCCCTCATACACCGCCAGTGAATGATTCCAGCAATGGAAAAGGTGAGAAGGAATTTCCTCCCTCAGACTTGGATGAACTCATACATAGCTGAATTGTTTGAGTGCAAACACAAATCTTAAACCCCTCAAATTTTTAGTCACCTTGCAACAGGCCATGGGAAACAGTCAAATGAGAATTCTTCCCATTTCTCTCAACAGGGCAAGAAGGAATGGCCTCAAGTTACTCCAGGGGAAGCTCAGGTTGGACACCAGGAAGAATTTCATGATGGAAAGGGTTGTTAAGTATTGTCAGGGGCTGCCCAGGGAGGTGTTGGAGTCCCCACACTGGAGGTGTCCAAGGAACACCTGGATATGGCACTCAGTGCTCTGGGCAGGGGACAAGGTGGGGATGTGACTCGATGGTCTGGAAGGGCTTTCCCAACCCCAGTGATCCTGGGATATTACTCTGCATTTCCAGGATTCTTTAGTGGATTGAGTAAAGTATTGATTTTGCTCATTTCCTAATGGCAGATTTTCTGGTGTGCAAGATAATGAAGGGGAGGAATTGGAATGTGTAGAAGAAGAGCTAAATGTACATAATCATCCTGGAACTTCCCACTGTGACAGATTATCCTGATGCTCTGGAGCAGATGTACTATATTTATTTAATATCTTCAAAACAGCATGGATAGAGCATTGTGCATTCTGCAGTCCCCATAGGAAATCATTATAATTTTATGTAATTTCTTCATCTTCAAAATCTTGGAAGACTCTCACTTTCACAGCCACTTCTCCACCACAGCAGTTTCTTCCTTTTTTAGAGTAACTCCTTTGAGAAGTGTCATATTCAGTGTTCTTCCACTGATGAGAACTTGAATTTAGATTTTAATGGAGACTTCTCTGGTGGATGCAACAAGAATAATAATTATTGTGTGAATAAGCTTGCTTTACTCCCAGACAAAATAAATTTCCAAGGTCTTAATTTACACTGTTTTGTTTGTTCTTTTATACAATTTTTCTTAACAGCTTGTCTTTTCCATAAGTTTGAGTCTTATTTTTTCAATTTGGGTGGATTAAATGTTTTTAATCCATACACACACTCCTGCATGCTGTACATATTTCCCTCAGGAATACTAATACCTGCCAGTGGGAAATAAGTGCTGAACAGCAGTTTCCTTTGTGCTGAGCTAATTTAGGAAGGTATTCACCTTGCCCTCCACAGTGTTAAACCAACTGGTGGTTGGAAGGTTTGACCTTTTATTTCTAAATATAAAAATAAAAATGTCAAGGCAGCTGTAGGGAAGCGATTAGAAAATTGCCCTTCCTGGGAGACAAGAGAGAACAACCAAGACCTGGAGAAAATGCAAATTAATTGTCCCTTTCCTTCCTCTGCCTGCTAATAGCTGGGTAAGAGAGAATTCCAGACCCATTCCATTGGTGTTTAGTACTCACGTGGAAGAGCACAGACAAATTCTTATATCAGATATCTCAAAGCATTGTCAGTTGTACAAGTTAATTAAATCCAATAAGGTCCCTGAAGTTTCAGCCTCTGGGACTCCCAAGGTACTTTGGCTTCATTTCCTACCTCAGTTTTATTTGGGAAATGGTGCAAAGTCATGCTAGATTAGAGGGGTGAGGCATCAGCATGAGGCTGGAAAAAGGTCTTGTAACAAAGATTAAACAGACAAAGAACAGGCAGCAATTTTCCTTGTACAAGCAGCGTGGGAAAGCCAATGGACATGACTGGGAAGGGATTGGAATTGTGGATTTGAAGAGAGCTTTCAGAGTGCACTGAAATGACCGAAATCCCAAATCATTAAACCTGAGCTCTTTCTCCTGGGAGAGGTGAAATCTGTACTACAAACTACAACTAGCAACTAATCATCATCATGGAATGAATGATTTTCTGAGGTGAGCCTCAGAGATCACAGAAATCACATTGTCAACAATATATTAATCTGAACATTAATATTTGCATCTTTTCTGTGCACCCTTTTCATCATTATGTTGTCCAGCTAGGTCCCCTCAAGCTGGTGAAGCTGTGACTTTAGCTTAATCTGAAATTAGAATGAATATTACACACTATATTTAAAGCTGGGGCTTCCACTGCCATTATTTTATATTCTAAATATAGGAGATTCACACTTCTAAAGTTGTGTTTTTAGTCAGTGAATTCATTTGCTTAGGAGAATGCTTGGTGCAATATTGGCTGAAGAGTCCTTGCATCCAAGATGAATTAATTAAGGAAGAAGAAGACCTGGCCTCACTGATGACAGTTTGTGAAGGGCCACTTTTCCCTATGAAAATCCTGACAATTTAGAGACCAGAAGGCACCATTTTTTTCCCACAAGACAAAGAGCCCTTGATCCGTTGACTTCCTCATTTATCTATGTGCTTTTCCTCAGCCATCTGCAGAACAAGCAGGAGGCAGGAGCACCCTGACATTCCATTATAAACTACTTGTATCTCAGAACGTGTTGTGTCAGAAACTCCTGTAAAAACTTTCTGCTATCTCCTCATAAGTATTTTGCTCCATAAGTGCATCTGGAAGTTCAGCTGTTTCCAGTTTTTTTTTTTTTGGTTTATTTTTTTTCCTTGAGCTTGCATTCATTGCCACTATAATGAAAACTTCCATGGTTCATTACCCCTGAGTGATAAATTTAGGCAGAGAGTTCATTTGTCTAGACAGGAATATCTGAAATAGATGAACCGAGACCCAATTTTACTGTAGTTCATGAGATGAGGGCTGTACACACCAACAGGCACTCAATATTCAAAAAGAAATATTTTATATGTACAAATGATGCAAATAGGCTGAAGATTTGAGACAGTATCAATAGATCATACCCAAGCATGACTGGCTTGGACACTTATAGATTTTCCAGTTCAATACTTTGTTGCCCAACATGAGAAGCATTTTAAACACATTACAAGGGCTCTTTAACAAAATGCTGTATTATTATAGAGGAAAGCTGACACGATTTTCAGCAACACCTTCAAAACTGAGTTGTTTTTTCTTAAACTTACTAATTCTTCATTCTTTCAAAGCCATTTGCTTCACTTAGAGCCTCAATATTCCTTCTGTGTAAAAGCCACATGCCCTGGGCTCTCACAATTTGCAGTAACCTCTGACAGTGTAAATATGAGCAAAACCCCACCCAAAAAAAAAAAATCATCCTTTAGGATATTGTGTGGATTATGATTCTTCACTGCTTCCTCGACCAAACCTTGCCTTGGTTCAGTCTTGCTCCCGGATTAGGAGTGGGGAGTCAGCTGCTCGTGGGAATTTTAGGGCCACAAAAACCACACTGGGAGATTATTCTTGTGTACACAAAATGCCCTTCAAGGCTGTGTCTATTTAATCTCAGTCCTGCACAGATTGAGGCCATCTTGGAGACAAACCAGGAGGTTAATACACAACAAATTTGTCCCTTCAGTTTTTTCAAGCAGTCTTCAAATCCTAAAAGGCTGAAACACCCAGATAAATCCCTCAGATTCCCCACAAGAGTAAAGAATGTACTGCTGAGGAGGGGCTGTCTGGGAAGAAAAGGAAAGGAAGATTACTTCTGCATGAGTAAGAGCAGCACTGTGCAAGGATAGAAATACACGAGAGAGAAATCCTCAGGGGCAGTCTGAGATATGGGATACTGCTCCAGACAGGGAATTCTCAGCTGCCCTGTGCCCAGGTACATATAAAGCTTTTCCTTGCCTTTATGGTCCCTTTATGTTCAAGTGGACAGTCAACAAGGTGTTATTTTATATGTTTACTTTAATTATCTATTTTTTTTATTGAGTTAGGCTATTGTATAAAAGTAAAAAAAAACAACAAAAAATTAGCCAAGCAGCAGTCCAAAGGAATATTTTAAAATTGCAAAGCCTTTTTGGACACAGGTATTATATCCCACTCATATTGGCTATTCCTCCATTTACTCCTAGCTGCCAGCTGATATCCAGAACAATCACTTACCAAGGGCAGCCACTTCAGTTATAATGTGCTATGGACAGAGGCTCTTCTACATGAAAATAAGGGTAGAGGCTTAATTAGAGTGTTGATAAATGAGCTATTTGAACTCTTCTCTCTTCTTAAAGTTATTTCTCTTACAGACTTCAGTGGGCTTCAAAAAATCGCTCACAATGTCCGGGGAAAAACAAAAACCCTCATGGTTTGGTATCTCTGCTTTCTATGCTTGAGGGTAGGGAGGAGCAATTCCTTCTGGGGTGAGCTTTTCTTGGAGAGACAGAACCATGGAATGGTCTGGGTTGGAAAGGACCTTACAGCCCATCCAGTGCCACCCATACCACGGGCAGGGACACCTTCCATTGTCCCAGGGTGCTCCAAGCCCCATCCAACCTGGCCTTGGACACTGCCAGGGATCCAGAGGCAGCCACAGCTTCCCTGGGCACCCTGTGCCAGGGCCTGCCCACCCTCACAGGGAACAATTCCTTCCCAAAATCCCATCTAACCCTGCCCTGTGGTAGTGGAAGCCATTCCCTGATCCTGTCCCTCCATCCCTTGTCCCAGGTCCCTCTCCAGCTCTCCTGGAGCCCCTGTAGGCACTGCAAGGGGCTCTGAGGTCTCCCTGGAGCCTCCTCTTCTCCAGGTGAACTCCCCCAGCTCTCCCAGCCTGGCTCCAGAGCAAAGGAGCTCCAGCCCTTGGATCAACTCAGTGCCTTCATCTGGACTTATTCCAACAGGCCAAAAAATTTCCAAATTTCCAAAAATCTGAGCTACAAAACTTGACATCAAATATACTTATTCAGCTGTGTATTCTGCAGCCAGACATCCCAGCAGGAATTCCAGCAGGTATTTGAGGTCTCCTGCATGGTTTTTTTTTGCAGGCCAGGTGCATGCCTGTTGCTGGGATTTGGTGTGACTGGCTGCTGGAGGGGAAACATCAGGATTTTTCCAGTTTGTTTAGCAACAGCTGTGACAGCTCTCCAAACCAGCACAGTCCTTGTGCCTGGCCAAGAGATTCAGCCAGACCATTCCCATTATATGTATTTATTAAGCTGTTTGCATCATAACCAGCCAAAGGCTCTAATAATAAGGAGAAAGTGGATTTCATCCATATGGCATTTCCTCTACACCCCTTACTTCAGGTGGAAGCATTAACAGGAACTCCAGCAAATACAATTACCAACCTTCCTTAATCTAAAGCCTTGATAAGCACAAATTAAGGAATTTTAAGCCTTTGGAAAATTGTGTATTCATAGGCCCTGTCAATTAAACCTTTTCAGTGAACCTTCAAAATACTCCTGCTAATTTAAATAGCAAGTCTGCAGAGGATGCCAATCCCAATGGTGTAACATAATTTCATTAAAATACTGCTTTTGAGGCAGCACACCAATATCCTTTAACCTCCAGGTTCATTAAGTTATGATCTTCTTATAGAACTTCCTATTAAAATTCCAAGCAGGTAGAGAAAAACTGAGAGAAGGTGTAAAGAGCGGTGAGTGGCACAAGTCAGAGCTGTGGAGTTACAAGATTTGAAACAGAGCATTCAGGAATGATTCTTATAGAAAGCAGAAGTTTACAGAGAGAAATATAAATGAGATTTTATTTCAATTGTGTTTTTTACCAAATCTTAACCTGGCATTTTCTTTTTGAGCACTGTGAGTGTCACAGGCCAAGTGGATGGGGTGGAGTAACACCAGCAGACACAAGATGAGCTTGTTGCCATAAGACCTCCCAGCAGGATTGTGCATCCTGCCAAGGTTTGGGGACCAGAGGGTGCCAGGCTGTGCATTATTCAGAGCTGTGCCTTATTCAGAGCTGTGCATCAAGAGGCCTTCTCCAACTCCTGCCTCTGTCTGTTCAGTGCAGTCAGCTCAAAATTGGGGTTTCCATTCTTTATTTGCCACAATGATTGCAGCACCATCCAAGCTGGCAGTGAGAGAAGGATGGATTTCACATGGAAGAGTAGGGAAGCAGCTGGATAGGACCAGCAGTGATGACTGAATTCATCCTCCTGTTCAGAGGGAGGTTTCTCTGTGGCTGTGCAATCCCAGGCAGATTTTTCCACTAACTGATTTCAGACAATGCTCTTTGGAGGATGTGTGGATGGAACTGTTGGGTGTGAAACATCAACAGTCACCACAAGGATCAGTAAGGAAAGAGAAAATATGGGATTTGGGATGGGATTCTGCCCCTGTGCCCCGTGCTCAGGTGAGACCCCACCTGCAGAGCTGCCCCAGCACAGGCAGGAGCTGGAGCTGCTGGAGAGAGCCCAGGGGAGGCACCAGGATGGTCAGAGGGATGGAGCAGCTCTTCTGGGAGGGAAGGATGGGAGAGCTGGGGTTGTTCACCCAGAGAAGAGGAGATTTGGGGTGGCCAAACTGTGGCCTGGAGAGAGACAATTTCCAAGGGATGGAGTGGCAGGAAAAGGGGGAATGACTTCCACTGCCACAGGGCAGGGTTAGATGGGATTTTGGGAAGGAATTGTTCCCTGTGAGGGTAGGCAGGCCCTGGCACAGGGTGCCCAGAGAAGCTGTGGCTGCCCCTGGATCCCTGGCAGTGTCCAAGGCCAGGTTGGACGGAGCTTGGAGCAACCTGGGACAGTGGAAGTTGTCCCTGCCTATGGCAGGGGTGGCACTGAATGGGCTTTAAGGTCCCTTACAACCCTGACCCTCCTATGATTTATTTTAGAATTATATGAAATCTTGCTTAATTTTGAAGTTACTGATGTTATTACAAGTCTTTAAGGGGTCAAAGAGCTCTGAAAGAAAAACTCTTGCACAATGTTCACTGAAGGATCAGTGGAGTGTGTGCCAGGGAAAGCCATGAAATATATGTGCATTTTTACTGGAATGTGCTGGGTTTATAGCAGGATTTTGGGTGCCTAATGAGAAAAGCTATGGCTGTGAGATGATCAATAAAAGATGAGAAAGATTTTAGCATTAGCATCAGAAAACTCTTAAAAGGCAACAGGAGAGAGAGGAAGAAAATACAACTTTCTTATGAATGTAAAATGGACAATTACACAGAGGAGCTATTTCTCAGGTGTTGCTCTGCCTTCACTTCATGTTTTCTCTCTGCATCATTTTCCCTCTGCTCTGAGCATTCAGCAGGAAATGAGTTTCCATTTCCTCAGCTGCAAAGTCTGGTGGAGACACCAAGACAATTCCTTTTCCTGCCTTGGTGTGGTTAGTGGAAAGTTCTGTGTCAAAGAGCATTACTTAATGAATTCTCAAAAAAAAACATGGAGGAGAAGAGGAAAAGAACATTTTGACAGGTAAAAAATTCCATCAGCTACCTATTAGTGCCCTCTGGAAAATATTCTGGTTCCAAGGGGGCATTGAAAGCTATGAAATATTGTCAGTGTCACTCTGTAACACCTGAGGATGTCACTTAGCTCTCCATTAACAGAAAAAGCTGTGTTGGTCTGTTGTAAAAAAGGGTCAGAAATCAGAACCAGTTTGCTAAATAAAACCAACTATGTGTATTTATTCTGAGCGTGAATCAGTTCTGGTTGTCCATGCTGCAATGCAGCAGTGGGAGGCACATCCTTCAACCCATGAGGAATCATAAATGATTAATGCCTTCTGATACCAAGCCAGAACTCCTCAAGTTAAATAAATCTTCATTGACTGATATGATCTTAGAATCCAATTTGATTTTCATTGATGTAAATACTAATTAGCACCACAGCAGTCCGTGTTTGCAGCAAATACAACAAATGGAAAAAAGGGTTTTTTTTGAATCCCTCTGTTTCTGCCAGGAATTGTAGCTGCACATAACATGTATCTCAAAAAAAGAGCCATCATGTGAAGACAAATAATAGTATTTTATTTATCTCTGAGAGTGGTTGAAAATGCTATTGGAATTTATTTTTTTTTTATGATAGAGAGGTAGAGAGGAAGCTATGTACCTTCCCCTGTTAACTTTCAAGGATTTGTTCAGATGTAATGAATGTGAGTCCAAAATTTCTGCCACCTCCAGCACTTCCCTGAGAGCTAATCCTAAGAGAGAGAAAGCCTTGTTCATGCTGCAGGAAGGCTGATCAAGAATAAAGGAGTTTAGCCATGAAATAAAGGAGAGAATTCTAAAGACTTTAAAGCATTAATAAATACATTAGGTGGCATTCATTACTATTTAATCCACAAAAGAAAAAGGAGAGAGGAAATGCTGATCCTGACTGAATGGGGCTGTCTGCAGTGTTCAGTCCTCTGGCCCTGGGATGAATCTGTCTGATGTCCTCAAGGACTGTCCCCAGCCTTGCCAGGAGCAGTCAGCACTGGGACCATGCCCCACTGGCTCTTCAGCTGGATTTGGAGAGTGGGACACAGATTTAGCACACACACAAAGGATTCTGTGGCTTTAATTCAGGAGATGGGCATATTTAATTTACAAGACTAAATTTAGCTCAAGTGTTTTGGAATGGCTCTGGGTAAAACACACTCCTGGCTCAGCCTGGGGAAGCAACAGGAATGAACTTTGTTATCAGGGCAAATGTCCCTTTTAAATAAAATGAAAGGATCATCTGGTTAAATATTGAATTAGTATTAAACAGCTCTCTTCTGTGGGGAGAAATGGAGTATTGATAAAATGGATCCCAGCCCTCTATAAAGATATAATTTATTGTAGGCTTCTGCTCTGAGCAAGTGGCACTTTAAGCATTAGGCAGCAAAACATTGCAGGTGCCTCAGAACACATCAGGGAGATGCTGCCCTTCCAGCAAGTCAAATAGGAAACAAATGGAAGGTAAACCCCAACAAGCCCCCAGGAAACCAAGTTTTGGTTGAGCTACAAAGATCAGGCGAATTTCTGGGCACCACCCAAATATTCTGTGTGATTTCTCTTTGAAAGGTTCTGGGAATGGGCACGGCCCTGAGGCTGCCAGAGCTCCAGGAGGGTTTGGACAACGCTCCCAGGGATGCCCAGGGTGGGGTTGTTGGAGTGTCTGGGCAGGGACAGGGGCTGGACTGGATGATCCTGGTGGGTCCCTCCCAGCTGGGGATGTTCTGTGATTCCATGAAGGAAGTTCACTGAGCCTTTGGAATGCTCAGGAAGCCATGCAGGGTTGGAGATGTGCTCCAGGGCTCAACCAGCAAACTTGGGAAGGTGGCAGTACAATGAATGTGATCCCAATGGATCTCTGAGACTCTTTATGAACTATAAGGTTTTCTTTCTTGCTTTGTTTTTATTCAGGCTGAGAATTATGCCCAACAGGAAGACATTGGTGAAAGAAAAAAATTCTTTCATATTCACTGTTAGTGCAGCTTCCACTGTGATACTGATAATAAGGGAAGTAAAATATTCCATGGAAAATTTATAAATTGGTAAGTCTCCTTACAGATATATATTTTTTTTCCTGACATTTCTTTATTTACAGAAAGTTCCTTTTTTTTCACTTCCTCAGCCAAGCCCAAGAGGTTTTTCAGAATTAAATTCAGAAGTATTTAAAAACTGATATCCTCAAATAAGGTCTCATATTTCCATGTGTCAGCTGTGGGTATATCTTTTCATGCTTTAAATGGGTTATTGCACAGTGATTAAAAAACTTCTACTTGTTCTAAAATGGACATAAAATTGTGCATTTGGGCAACAACTTTCATTTATGCAGCACACAATGATATTATGCAAGAGCCAAAGCTAAACCTACACCAGAGAAATATCACATTATTAACAGTGGTCCTGTGGAACAACACCATCATCTCAGCCTTGCCCTAGGTGGGATTGCTGAGGCTGTTGAATAAAATCACATTTTATATTTCTTGAGCAGCTGTGAACCTGCCCACTAAACTGTTCAAAAAACAAAAAGTTTTTTTTGCTAAAACCTGGGGTGGGGAAGTTTTCCTTTTCTCTCCTGGTGTAATGTCATGCCAGCAGCAGTGATTATTCTGGAGTGCATCAATATGGAAAGAGAGAAACTCAAATTAACTGACAGGGCTTTGAGTGTCCACTGGAGCTATTTAAACAGCTTTGGGCAGCACCCAAGCTCACTCCAGAACAAAACTAGACAGAGGCTGGCTTCTGAGGTTTTAGGAAGAAAAATGTAGTCTTAGGCAAACCAGGTTTGGAAAGAAATATCTAAGAAAAGAAGGTCCCTCGAATCTGATTCAGATGGAACATTTTGTGTTATAAACACATTTAATGTCCTTGTTGAGAGAATCACAGAAAATAAGGCTGACAGAGACTTCACTAGGCTGAAATTAAGTACTTTAAGAGAAATAAACACCACCAAGGATGCTGTCTTCATAATGTCTTCACCAATGTTTCCTTGTCCTGATTTAGTTATCCCTGGCTGCAGATTAAGCCCATTACTCTTGGCTAATTCACCTCAGAAAATGAATTTTTTCCTGTTTTTTTGCAGCTTGCTGCATGTTTGCTGTCTGTTCCCACATCTTCCTTTAGTTTTCTCTTCTCTAGGCTACCTTGTCTCTTTTAATTTCTCCTGTCAGGTCGTGTTTTCTACACGTCTAATTATTTTTTATGACTTATTTTTCTACTTTTACATTTCATTAAAAATGTGAAAACACCTTTCCATCATAGATTATTTCGACTCTGCTACCAGCTTCCTCCAGGGAGAAGAGCTGGAGTAATTCTTCTCCCACTCTTTCCACTTTCCTTAATATTATCTTACTTGTTTTATTATTTTAGATTTATTTAAACTGCTTTTCTAACCTCTGCTTTCTTTCCCCACCCTCTGTGGATGGCTGGGTGTCTTTGAAAGTTTCCTTTTCTATTAAAGAAACCTGAGGAGTCAGCAGTTCAGTGAGTCTGATATACAGTAGCTTTCAAAACTTGGAAAATAAATTTGAAAGTGTCTTACTATCACTGGGGAAGGAAGAGCAGAGTCAGTCAGAGAGGAGAAAGTTCTGAAGGTGTGTATTTTATCTCATTTCTATCACTTTATTCCTTTTCACACTTAGGATATTGCAATTTAATTGTATTTAGGGCACCAAATGGAGAGTGAGGCTCAGAGAAAATTGAACTGAAGGCAAATAAAACTCGCATGTAGAGTGAAGAACAAGATGAAAAAGGAGAGAAAGCTGGGAAAGAAAACATTCTCTTCTCAGCAACATTTTGGTATTTGAGGACCTTTTTCATGCTGAATCTGAAAAGCTTTCAGAAAAAAAACATCTTTCAACATAGCCCTTCCTCCCTACCCCAATAAACTGATAGTTCATTGATCAGGAAGGGGGCAAAAAATCTGGTTTGCAGAAAAAAGATGGAAAAATACTTTAAAGGGTCAGGTCCTGGACTGCTGCTGCCTTGCATGGTGTGGTGTGGGGAACCAGGACACGTCTGTCAGGTTTTAAATCAGAATTTTCAGAAATTTCATTCTTGCCTTAAGGATACTCTTTTATGGCTGAATATTTAGCAACATGTTCAATCCAAACCTCCTTTTTCATTATGAAGTGTTGATTCAAAGCTACTCAGCAGATTCCCCCAGGCCATGAAGAGCAGTTTGATGGAGAGAAGCAAAGGAAATATCTTTGGGGTTTTCAAAGCAATCAGTATTCCCTGGGGAGCCTGTTCAATGCCCAAACACCATTTGGGAGGGGAAGAACCTTTTCCTGATATCCAGCAAAACCTCTCCTGACAGCTTCATGTCATTACACATATATATATACTATCAATATATGTGAAATATTGATATATGTGTAACCCAAACTGAATTAGAAGTCTTTTCAGAATTGAGACACATCTTTTCTCAAAATTAATAATCCAGTGATCTAAAACACCAGAAAAATATTTTCTTTGGCTATGAATTATTCAGGCAAATATCAGAAACCTTTTATTTATGAGCTGTGTGAATGACATCACCTTACATTGGTATGAGACTGCACAAAACTACATTGTGATTAAATAAGCCTTTTTACTCATAACCTGCAGTCAGATATAAGCTCTGAAATAAACACCACAGAAGTCAGGTCTTTAAAAATTATCTGGAGGAAATGTAATATTTTTAGAGACAAAGGAATATAACTGAGTGAGTCCTGTGAATGCTGCAGAGGTCAAAAGGGTGACCACAATGACCTGGGACCAGGCTGGCAATGTGTTTTAATTGTACCCTTGTCATTTAGGAGCTGGCTGTCCAAAATGAGAGTGACACTGAACTACTTCAGCTGCCACTGTGGCTCCCATTAGTGCCACACGTGTTCCCAGTGCTCTGAGAGTTGTCATTAAGTGATGGCACTGCCAGCACCACTCCCTGCTGTCCCTGCTGATCCCTTTCCTCCCTCACTGCACTGACAGCCTGTGCTGGTACCTGTGTCCCCAGGTGACAAGGGTAGCTTTGTTTTCCCCATCCCAGGTGAGCTGCTGGCAGTGGTGCACAGCAGTAAATGTGTTCTTGCAGGTCCTTGAAGCCTGGCCTGGGCTGAGCAGCCTGGGGCTGCCTGCAGATTTGTTTGGGCTTGTTTGGCTGTGACAGCAATCCTGTAACCACCAGGTGAGCACTGCCTGCATTGCCATTACCTGGAGTCACTGGCTGCTGTGACATTTGCTGTGTTAGTGCGACTTCAGTTACCAAAAACAAGAATTTATTCTGCATGGGCTGCGTCACCCGTGACCCAGAGTAGAATCATTCAGGTGGGAAAAGACCTTCAAGACTATCAAATCCAGCTGTTAACTCATCACTGATCAAGGCCACCGCTAACCCATGCCCCAGTGCCTCATCCACGTGGCTCTTCAATCCCTTCAGGAGTGGGGACTCCAGCCTGACCTTGCTGTTAAACACTGAGGGCAAAGAGGGCATAAAGCACTTCAGCCTTTTCCTCACCTTTTGTGTCAATGTCCTCCCCACATCCAGGAAAGGATTTAGACTCCTCTTGGCCCTCCTTTGTTTATGCATTTATAGAAACATTTAGCATAAAAGATAATGTGTGTGAGGGGCCTGGAAACTCCAGACAAAGGATGATAGCTGAGGGCAGAAATGAGCAATTCAATTTTGGGATAAAACTCGCTCTGTAGACACAATCCAAATGCAAGATGGAATTAGACATGGGACAAAAAAGATAAAAGAATGTTGACAAGTGTAACAGCAGGTTAGCAACAACATCAAAATGACTGCAAAGAATATTATAGCAAAGGGCAAGAAGCTGTGAACAACAGGCTTCCCCTGGCAAGGGCCTCAGGGTGGCACAAGCACTAAAATGTCCTCCAGCCCAAGTCTGAAGCCACTGAGAGCAAGTCCCCTGTGAGCAGTGGAAAGACAGGACATCATCAGAAGAATCTGAAGTCTCTATATGCACATAGCATTTAAAAGGCACTTTTGCATTACTGTAACTTTCCTCATAGTAATGCTCTTATTAGGCTGCTAAGGCCTAAAATTAGACTGCTAACTCATAAAATCAAGGAATCACAGAATGGTTTGGGTTGGAGGGACCTTAAAGCCCATCCAGTGCCACCCCTGCCACGGGCAGGGACGTCTTCCACTGTTCCAGGCTGCTCCAAGCTCCATCCAACCTGGCCTTGGACACTTCCAGGGATCCAGGGGCAGCTTCTCTGGGCACCCTGTGCCAAGGCCTGCCCACCCTCACAGGGAATATTCCATCAAAACCCACTCTCTGGCAGTGGGAAGCCATTTCCCCTTGTCCTGTACCTCCATCCTTTATAAACAGTCTCTCTCCATGTTTCTTTTCAGTTCCTTCAAATACTACAAGGCCGTAATAGGGTCACCTCAACCTTCTCCAGGTGAACAACCCCAGCTCTCCCATCCTTCCCTCCCAGCAGAGCTGCTCCATCCCTCTGACCATCCTGGTGCCTCCCCTGGGCTCTCTCCAGCAGCTCCAGCTCCTGCCTGTGCTGGGGCAGCTCTGCAGGTGGGGTCTCACCTGAGCACAGGGGCAGAATCCCTTCCCTTTTCTGCTGCCCACGCTGGGGGATGCAATTAATCCTTGGCTTTGTATTCCAGGTGTGTTCCTTTCGTCGTTAGATGGATTACAAAAATAAAAAAAAACTTGTGGCACAAATTCTGTAACTTGGATGCAACAAATTGTCAGAGCTGGACCTTCTGAACTGAGGCTCCAAAGCCATCTGCACCTGCTGGGGGTTTTGGACAAGCCAGATCTCTGTCTCTGTGCCTCATTATTTTCTACCAGAAAAATGAGGGTAGGGAGGCTGACCTCTGTGACAGAAAGTTCCAGAGAAGAGGAGCCAGGGAGTGTGAATCAGCCTTCAACTGGCAGGAAATTCAGTGCTGGATTTCAGGACTTGTCTCCCCGAGGGATTTTTGATGCCCACAAGTTCACAGGTTATCAGACAACGTCTCTGGAAGTGCTCCAGGTTTAGTCTTGCTGTTGACTCCACTGTAATGGGAGAGAGGGGAGAGAGCTGGGCCTGGATCCATTTCTCCAGCATGGACAATTTGCTGATCTCCTGTCAGCTCCTCAGGAGAAGCAAATGTAAGACAATTTTTCAAGGAAAAAAGTAGAAAAAAAGTAGAACTGTAAAAAAAATTTTCAAGGAAAAAAGTAAGAAAAAAAATTTTCAAGGAAAAAGTAGGAAAAAAAAAAGCTAATGTAAAACTATGTTTTAGCTAATGTTAAACTATGTAAAACTAATAATATTTTCCATTTTAATAAACAATCCGGGCACCTTGACTATCATTAAAAACTAACCACTGACTGAATCTCTACAACATACTACACAAGAAACATAAGAAAGCTTCTTTAGTCCACATGAAATCTGTCATTCTTTGAGTTCATAAATTGTATATATTTCATCTCATCTATATGTCTTCATTTATGAAAAATAAAATACTACACACAATATATCACTTGAATAGATATTAAATCCTGTTAATTGACTTTGTAAGATAATGTAGCATCTAAGCCTTTTACCAGCCTTTTGTCCTGGTAAAAAATGACAAAATCTCACTGAAGGATAAGAGTTTCTTCCTCAACATCAAGTCACATTAAGATTAAAAAATAATTTACAAGTTTGCATTGCAAAATTTCAAAATTTTGATTTAAATTCTTTTGGTAATCATGTTTTTATTTTTGTTGTTTTTTTTCTAATAAGAAAAATAAAAATAAAGAAAAAACAAAGCTAGTCAGTTATTTTATCAGTGATGGGTACCCACGTAACTTCCAATTGTTCTTTCTCCCCTTTCCACCTCTAAAAATTTTGAGAGAAGAGATAAACTGGAAGATTAATTTGTCTCCTAGTTCAGACAGCTGATAACAAATCTGAAAAAAAAACTGAATCTTTGGGACTCAAAATTCAGCAGTTCCATTATAGAGCAAATTGAATTTTCCTGATTAAGACAATAATGCTGACTCACCTCTAACAACCAGGGTTCTAAAAAAGAAGAGCTACCTGTTGAAGTGCAGTGTAAACCAGTCAGAAAACATAGCTTTACTCTTTATTTAATCTCAGGAAATCATCACTGCTTCAAAAGTTCCTCAATGCATTTGTGTTTTTCCAGTCCAAAAAACAAACAAATGAAACAAAAACAAACAAACAAAAAAAACCCAACAACAACAAAAAAAACCTCCCCAACCATCCTTTCAACAAAACAAAATCACAAAGAATGGAGAGCATTATTAAAACGAGTATGAAAATGCCTTTAAATAAATATAGGAATTAGCATGATATTATTTTACACTGAAACATTCAGCTCCTGTCATCTTGTCCACCATTAAAGTGACATGAACTGATAAGTACTGATTGAGTTTAACAAAAATGTCATGTCTGAATAATTATTAGGAAAACAAGAATTTAATTTCTAAAGCTATCTTTTCACACAGACATCTACATTACTCAATCCCTTTAATTTAGTAATAACAGAGTGGAGATGAGTTCTCTTGGATTGTGCTGAACTTTGAAGGACAACATTTTTAGAACTGTAATAATTTGCAAAAAATATTGTTTTTTTAAAAAAAAAAAAGTATTTGCCCATAGGCTGGACTACACTTATAGAAAGATTGTGGAAAATCCAGATTTTTGTAGTCTAAGGGAAGTAAGAACTTCTTTTTTTTGACATTTGAATTTTTTTCCATCAATTACAGCCAGCTTCTCTTTGCTCTACTCGTGAACCTCTGCCTTCTGCAACATAAAGTGATTTTAAACAATTCCACTTCTTTCATCCCCACAACTTGGAATTCTATTATCCAGATCCAGGTCCTCAGCATTTTACTCCATCCACACTGACCCAAGTTATTGAAGTTTTTAGATCATTAAGAAGAATTTGAGGGGCTCAGGGTTGCATAATATGCCATGACAGGAAAAAATTCCAGCAGTATGAAATATATGGAAAATTCAAATGGTACTGCCTTGAAATTAAATTCAATAATATGAAGGGTTTTCTAAGAATATGTTAGAAATGAACAGTGTTTGTTGAAACAACTCTATCTCATTGATCCACCAATGGGTCAATTCTATTTTTCTGATAGAAAACTTCTCTACCTTGAGAGAACAAACTTCACTGAAAATGAATTTGTTTTACATTACCACCTCTTCAGTTTGTACATTTTCTGGCTTATTTTATAGCACTAAGGTAAGAAATGTCCCACACACCAATGAAAGATTCAGGACCTGTAAAGCAAATTTTCACAAGAATCTGTTCAGAGCTCAATGAATACAAAAATGCCTTTTTAACATGAAAAAGATTTGTTTAGGAATTAATTAATTGTATCCTGATGCTATAAATGAGAGATGAACTTTCTTGAAGATCTGGATTCCTCTTTCTGAGAGCTCAACTATCCCCTTATAATTTCTAAACTATTGTCTTGACTAATAAGCTTTTCCTTGGATTTAAACAAGTCAGAGCAGAGCTTAATTAATTTTAACTTGTGCACCATGACTTTGATGACAAATTAGAGATTTATTCCAATAACTGTACATCCTTGGAAGAAAACTGCTTTGGAAAATCCCAGAGAAATTACCTTTCTCTACTTCCTTGAGATTTATTCTTCATTATGAGTTACATTTGCTGGAATTAAAGCGAGGACAATTCCTGAAAAACTTGGAACAAAAACTTGGAAGGAAATTAAAGCTCGTCCAAGTGATAACTTCTGAATAACAGGTACAAAAATATTCTCTGCTCACACATGATCAGTGGTGTAATTAAATCAGATTTGCCTTGAGGATAAATTCATCAATAGAATAAATTTGTCCACTTTAAAAGCCACGGTGAGGAGGGCGATCCAAGGCTCAGCTGGAGAATTTAATGGGAGGGAGGGACATGAGGAGCAGGGAGTCCAGCAGCACTAATGAGGAGGGATGAAGGCTTCCTGAGCTCTGAAACTTGAAAGGCTCTCGGCACGCAGGAAGTTTATTTGAGGCTCTATTAAGTGAAGGCTCAGCTGAGACACTGACAGATCACTTGTGGGGAAGAGCAGCCATTTCACAAACACACACATTTCAAAGAGATTGATTGGGGGAGCTCTCCAAAGGCTTGAAAAACTCCACAGTCAGATGAAAGTTGGTAACAGCAGTAAAAAAAACAAAGGATCTATAGACATTAGAAGAAATTCTACAACTTTTTATCTTTTTTTTTTTTTCCCAGCTATGCTCCTTGCTTTTAGGATAGTATCCTTAGCATACTTCTACCCTTTTGCCTCTAGGCTTGAATTCCTGTTCTTTGTATTTAGGGATGTTTCTCTGAGGTGCTGGAAGCAGCAGCATCTTCTTTTCATAGTGTGGGCTGGGAGAGGTGTGGAAATACACCAGCAACACCCTTGAAAACTCCTTTCCTATTGCTCTTTTCAACAAGTTATGCATTTCAACAGCTATGAACCACCCTCTTGCTCCTGATGTGGCAAGGGATTGGAAGCAGGAGCCTGAGAATCAGGTTTTAAGGGGAAACCTCATGCATTGGCCAGATTTTTGAGAAGCTACCTCAGTTTTCTGAGCCCCATCTGGGTACCTACAGCAGCCACTAAACTTTTGGGAAGGCTGCTGTGAAAATTATATACTAGAGTTTTGTGCACTCCTAGGATTCTGTGTTTCTTCCAAGGCCAAGTGGCTCCAAAGCCCCGTCCAGCCTGGCCTTGGACACTTCCAGGGATCCAGGGGCAGCCACAGCTGCTCTGGGCCATCCTCACAGGAAGAGTTTCTTCCTCAAATCCCATCTCAATTTCTCCTCTTTTAGTTTGAAGCCATTCCCCCTTGTCCTCTCACTCCATCCCTTGTCCCAAGTCCCTCTCCAGCTCTCCTGGAGCCCCTTTAGGCATTAGAAGAGGCTCTGAGGTCTTCCCAGAACCTTCTTCAGGCATGGAGACAGGGGACAGGATGAGCTTTAATGTCCCTTCCAACTGAAACCATCCCATGATTCTGGGATTCCCAATCTTTCACATAAACTAATTCCAGATAAAAATTCCAGGTAAAAATTCCCCGTCTTTCCATAAACTAATTCCAGCCTTGATGCATGGATCATTTCTAATTGCTAATTGCAATGTTTGTTCCATTTACAATAATTTGGGATTTTTGAGATGATTACATTTCCTTTGATGAAGACCTTCTCCCATGAGTGTTGTGGCAGGTAGCACACCGTGGTATAAACAATTTCTGCTCAGTGTTTGGGGACTGTTTTTGATTCTCCTAAAAACAAAGACTGACTCAGATAATTTAACACCACAGCTGGTGATAGCAATGAGAAAATTGTACATATTTTTATAGGATCCACATATTTTGCACTATTTTTCATGGACTCTTTCTTGTCCAAAACATGATTCCTTCCTGTTTTTTAGTCTTTATTGCTAAAACTGCTGGTATTTCTTCATTCCAATCAAAATGAGTCTAACTGGCAAAACAACCCAAAAGTTTCTTCCTTGTCTCCACTCAAAACCTCAAAACTTTGCAATGAATTGAAGCAAAGGTTGAAATGAAAAACTCATATGAAGTGAGAGCTAGAGAATTGAAACACTTATCCTTGGTAAAAGGAAACATTGGCATTTTTCTTAGGAGGAACGAGGGCTGACTGGAGAAGGATTGCAATCCTGGGGAAACGTATGCTCCTGTCTTCCCTGGAGGACAGATTTCCCAGGTGGGGACAAGTTGTGAAAAGGAATTGTTCCCTGAACAAATAAATTCATTGCTGAGGGAGCACTGCCACTTGTCTCCATATACTCCAAGAGAGATTGGTCTGTCAAAAGAAATCCTTGTTTGGAACTGATGAGGTTCCTTTGTCATTTAAGGAAAGTGGTTAAAAGTAAAGGAAAGTGGTTAAAGCAAGTGTTGTCAAAAAAGTCACTCCTGCTTCTCACTTAATGAAAGTCTGGTTTCTATTCTTTAGCATCCCACCTTAATATTATTTTAGCAAGTAGACCACACTAATAATATTTAGAATTTTATAAAAAGTAAGAAAAAGAAATGTTAATTCTGTTCCGTAGACAAGGTTCATTGTAAAACTGCAGTTCTTAATTACTTTTCCTCCAGGAGCAGTTGTGGAATGATCCTGAGCTGTAGGAAATATGAGTTTTAGCTCCTATCCTAATAACAAAACCTTGCTCATATCTTACAAGCCCTTCAGTTAATTATCTCCAAGAAACCCTCGATTAGGGATTCTCTCTTTTTCTTGGTGCTTTGGCTTTGTCAGAGAAGTGCATGTTAATGAAATAACACACAAATGAAGCCTCTTTTATCAGGAAGCAAAGCCCACGGATGATAGATGAACACTTCATTACATTTTCTGGCCTTGCTTTCTTTTGACTGAGAGATAAACAGCGTAACAAATTGCAGGACAAAAAAAACCAAAAAAAAACCCCAGAAACAAAAAACCCCCACTTATCTTCACTAGCCAATAATTATAAACAAAAACCTTTCAAGTGTAATGAGAAATGAGGTGAAGTGAGAAATATTCTGATCTGGATGGAGCTTAAATAAACAGGGAAAAAAAGAGCAATGCATATTGAGAATCTTTCCTCATCACTCAGAGCCTAATGACAACATTTAAATGACAGAACTGGGCGAACTCCACTGTTACAGCAAGTTTTAGAAGCTGGAACAGAGCTGAGATTGCAAGATTAGGTTATTTCTGAAGCAGTGTCCTGACAAGGGAACATTTTGAACTCAATTTATTTCTCACCTCGACCAGACTATTAGAACGATACCAATTTAATACAACTCTCAGGTGCCTCCAAGGACCTGTAGCATTATTCTCAGAGAGACCATCAATGCCCACAAGCCTAAAAGCCCTGAAAACTCAAATTACACTGACTAAAAGACATAAAGTATCCTGTTATAATTGTGTGCTTGGCTAAGAGCAATGCTTCTGAATTTTTGTTTTTACAGAGCACGGTTCTCATGATGCAGCATGACAACAGCCAGGTCAGGAAGCTAGGTGGGAACTCAGAAGGAAAAGACATTTTGATTTTAAACAAGAGCTGATTTCACTCAGGAAAGCAATTCACAAGAATGCAGGGCTGAGTGGCTTGGGGTAAATGCAGGAGCACAGGAGAGGAGTGCTGCTGAGTGCAGAGTCACCATCCCATCCCTTCTGCTCTCCTTGAACTGGTAACTCCAAGTGGGGATTTGGATGCGACTTTTTTCATGATTCAGGACTTCAGGATGACTCTGATCTGTCCGTTGTTTTAAGCTGAGGTTTAATATCTCTCAGTTCTGACACTTGCACACCCAGACTCTCCCATTCCTTCTCCAGTCACACAAACCCTGATGTCTGTTACAAATATCTGCACAAGGGCAACCACACTGGTCACTCACATCCAAAAATAACAGGAAATGTAGAACACTGTTTAATAGGGTTTCACAGCAAGGAAAGAAACAGCCTTTGGCAGATTTTCTTGCTACCTAATGTAAAACATCTGATTTGTCCTGTCCTCTACTGCGGTTATTTATACAAGGAAAGGAAAAATACATTTGTAGATACCAGACTAACTAATTCAGGATTTTATATTTAAATTGTATGCACATGATTGTTCCCTATGATTGTTCCCCTTCCCCTTTTCCCTTTTCCCTTTCCTTACTGTGCATGTTGTGATGATGGAATTGTCTGCGCTGTGACCCATCACAGACATTCCTAAATTTCCAGAGCCTTGTCCTGTGCCAGTTTGTGGCACAATCAGAGCTCAAACCTGATGAGTTTGAACACAAACAATTCCCCCTCCACACTTCATACCAGCAGCCTGAGAAGGACTGAGAAAGCCAGGAACAACCTGCCATCCAAACTTCCATTTGTTTTCATTTTGAAGTGGAATTCATGATGCTGAACCGAGCTATTCTGATTGATGATTTTTTTGGAGCATCCAGGTATGACAGGGTTTATTGCTCCAGACTACTGAGAGAGAGCAGATCGAACTCAGAGCTTGGTTTCTTCTTCCCAGCCAGCCCGAGAAGACAAGAGAGCAATTTGCTGAGCACTTGTGTCCTGATCAAAAAGCAGCAGCAGCAGAGTTGGCCACCCATGAATTACATGTCCAAACGTATCAATATCTCCCCACATAAACACCATGTTTCAATTCCCAGTAGAATGGATGGAGGCACAAAAGTGATAATGAAAAATGATTTGTAAAGAATGGGGGCAGGGGTGTTGTGGGAAATGCACTAACTCAGGAGGCTCAGTAGCTAATGCTTGGCAAAGGATTGCAAAATATTCTGGGGGCTTTTTAATATCCCTATAATTTTGGAATTGTGAGAGTTTTGTAGATGAATTCAACAATAATGAAAAGAAATTCTGAGTTTGGCAAGAAATCAAGAAGAGAAAGAGCAATTGAAAGCTGTACAATTGTATTATAAGAAAACCTCGAGACTATCAATAGTTTTCTGTAGGACAAATATTGATTTAGTCAGGAGATAAATATGCATCCATGGGAAGAACTCTGGAGAGTTCATTCATGCTGGAAATTAGCACATTGATCACGGCCTGAGAGCTTCTATTGGTTTTCTCCTTCCTGCAAACACTTGCTGCAGGGATTCCTGAATTCTGAGGGGAGCAAGGGCTTTTTCTATAGCAATTCAGGATTTTCCAGTGATATCTGCCAAGCCCAGGGCAGATACACCAGGAAACACCAGTCTGGGTCAGTGCAATCATATATACAAACATATATGCTCACGTGTGTGCTCAGGGAGGTGGGAGTTTACAGAAATTTTTAAAATAGAATTGCAATAAACCAACAAGGGGGAAATGAACTTTAGTTATATTTAATGAAAGCTGCTCTGAAAACAAAACATGACTCATTTTCCCTTCCCTTTGCTTGCCACAAATAAAGGAATAAAGTCCTGACCCAAGACAGACACTGACAAAAGCTGACAGGTAATTAGGGAACCCCAGAGCTGCAGATGGCCCCGAAAGTGCTGATGAGCTGTTTGCTCCACAAAAACATAAATTGCACCTAAAATGCACCAAACATCAGCTTATCCATGGAAAACCATGGCTGCAAAGGCACCAAAGGAACAAGGAGACATTTGGTAAGCAAAAGTCCAAATTTTTTTCCAGAATTTCTCATCTGCATTTGTCATTTATAGAGTAATTTGTGTAGCAGGACAATAACTTAATTTGAAGTGGGATTTGAGGGGGATTGGAAAGAAACAACATAATAAAGACAATATTTATAAGTTGGCTAAAAAACAATTCTGTCTTGATAACCCAAAAATATTAATTTTACCCTAGTCCAGGCAATACAGACAAATACAGAACTGCCTAAAATTTCATTCAGGGAAAAAACCACCCAATGTTATAAAAATTAAATGGAATTGCAATTGAAAGTATTTCAATTAGTGCTTAGTTTGAAATAGCAATTAAAAATATATACATATTTATAAGAAAAATACAGGTTAGTTTTAAACATTTGGATATTAAAATAACATGAGGATTTATAGTAAAAGTAAATTTTCATTTTTGCTTAATCACTTTTTTACAACATGCATCCAATTAATATTTTATTGGTTTATGTAGTACTTCAGATTTTATAAGACCTGGATTAGGAGAGGAAAGAGTTTCCCACTTTTTTCCAGCTAAAGTTTAGAGTGGAATCTCAGAGCAATGTACCCTGAAGTGCATTTTTTAGCTCTGTTTAAATCAGTATTTTATTTCCTTGGCAGAGTCCTACAAGCACTGTGCATTGAAGGGATGTGTTAGATGAGATGGATCATGTCTGACATGGAAAAAGGAGAACAAAAAATCACTTGATGGGATCTAAGTGGCTTGGAAATGCTGCAGTTTTCTTACAGAACCCATTTTTATTATTCTTATCAATGTGCTTATGTTTGTTGTGATTTCCACTTGATTTATGCTTGAGCTGCTGGTAAGGATCTGTTTAAGTTTATAACCACATAATAAGAGACATCCATTGCCTCCAAGATAAACAGACAAGGGAAGAGATGGAAAGTAATGATATTACAGGAATTTCAGTGGTAGGAAGCAAATGCACATGGAGAAGAAATGTCATTTATCAAAATCGTGGGGAATTCCTGAAAAAAACAAACAAAAAGAAATGAGCTTAGAATACTAAAGATGCTTGGATTAGCTTTGATCCCAGGGTCAGGCTCTTTTTGGGAGTGTCCTTCAGGATTAAGTGAGAAAGAAAAGTCTGGAAAAGTTTTCAGTGTGCCACAAGATGTTCTTATTGAACTTTTTAACAGGTACAGTGCTAAATACTGCTGCTATAAAAATCTGAAATTTCCCAGGAGATGAATTTAGAAGATGGGAAGAAGATTATAATTATGGTGTTGTATCCATAACACTAAAAGCTTGTAAAAATAGTCATAAAATCTGTTATCAAAGAAATTATTTCTTGTTTTTCTTAAGTTGACAATAGTTATTTTCCTAATTATTATTCATAGACTCTGTGGGCTTTCTCAGAGAGGATCATAAATCTTGAGAACAAAGAACAAACCAGTTCCTGGACTCAAATTCTTCAGATGATATTTTCAGTTCCTTGTTTTTCCTTAATACATTTTCCTTCATAGGTATCCATCTCTTTCAGTTTTGCAGCCTTATTAAAACTTTTTATGCAGCTTTCCATGTAATTTCTAGAGAATCACTTCTTCCTGAGCAGAAACACATCAATATCCTTTATATTACTGGGAATAATAATGCAAAATATATAAAAGTATATAAAAGTATATAAATACATAAACATATATTTATAATACATGTATAATATAAACATATATAATAGATCTTTAAATTTAGATTTATTTTTATATTTTATATAATTATTGTATATTTATATGTATATATTAGAGATTATATTTATAGTTTTAGTTGTATTTATATATAATGTATATGCTACAAAAAATTATATAACATATTTATATATGTTACATAAAAACATATATTTATATAACAAAATATATAAAAGTACTCATCAATATAAGTACAAAATATACAGAATTCAGAGGTGTTCATCATCTTCCTTTGGAGGCAGCTTTCCAGGATGTTCAGGAGCAAATGAAGCATTTCTAATGGGAAGTAATTGCTTTAAGGTGTGTTTTCTTTGGTGGCATCATTTTGTCTTCATGACCCAAGCAGGAGAAGAGCATCAATCAGCAGTGAGTAACAAAAAGCAGTGAGTGGAACCCCTGAGGTTTAATTCAAACTGTGGATCAGTGCAAATTGCTGAAGCTGGAAACAAATCTTCCCTTCCTGAGGTTTATGAAATAAATGCATAACCATAATTATCAAGAGCGCTTGGTTTTAATCACTTTTCACTTCACCATCTCAAAGGACTTTATAAACCACGAGGTAATTCCATACTGGGTGTCAATAAGAGCATCTGGGCAGGTGAGTGGGGAGGTCAAGCAGCTTCACAGAGGTCTGAGCTCTTCAAAATTGTAGTAGGAGATGCCAAACCTAAGCTCAGTGATGTTCAAACCTAAACCTAAACCCTAAAACACAGAGGGAAACCCCTAAAACCATTCTTGATGCAGTTTTGTGTCTTCAGCTAAAGTGAAAAAAACCAACTTTCTTCATACCTTTCAGGTCTAAATCCAAGAAAACATCAGCAGGACTGCTCGACGTTTTAAGGTAATTCCAATCTCATTCCCATCTCCTAAATTCATCCACTTGGAAACTTCAGATTTTGATGTCATTAGTATTTAGCACTGTACCTGTTGGAAAGTTCAGTAAGTGCATCCTGTAACACAGTGAAAACTTTTCCAGACTTCTCTTTCCCACCCAACCTTGAAGGGAAACTCCCAGAGTGTTTGAAGGTACTTGATAATACCCAGTACTTTTGGACAAAGTCTGGAGTGAAACTCTGGAACTTTTTTTATGGTAATTGCAGCTAATTTTGATGTAAAAATAAGAAAAAGCCTCGCACACCTCTTTTGTTCTATTTTTTAAGTTGACTGTATAATTTACATTTTAAGTGCTCATTAAGGTGAAAAATGTCAGTACGGCAAAAAGAGCAAATAAATTACCTTCATGTCTTCCCCCCTCCTTTCTTATTATTAATCTGGAGACCACAGAAAGGGTATTCTCAATTAATCTGGGAATGAATTTATAACATGTCAAATCCCATGCTGCTCCAACCCCATTACAGTTCAGTTTAATTAGGCCTTTCTCCCTGCCTGCAGATAGGAGCATTTGTAGTAGGCTTTAAAATACTACTATTATCCAGCTACTATTGTTTAAAATCAATTATGTTTTATGGAAAGTTATTGCTCACAATTTTATTGCTCGTACTGGAAAATCATAAGATTTCCTGTCTCCAGATGCTTTGCTGAAGTGTTTGCATTGTGTTCAGCTCTTGAGATTTCCAACATTCCCAAGGAACATTCACAGCTTCCAAAAGGTCTTTCAGGGTGTTCAGAGGGGTTGTGGCTACGTAGAAATTCAAATTCCTTTTGTCTAATGAAGTCTGAAAATCTTTTATCATGAATCAAGAGGTGAAACTAAAACCGTTTTAGATTTCAGGCTCTGAAATCTTGTGGCACTTTGCTTCAGAATCTTTTTTCCTTCTTCCCCCCAACAAGAAACCCCAAAACAGGCAACAAAACAAATAACCCCCATGAAAACACACCCAAACCATCTCCAAAAAAATCTCTTCCAGCAATAGACACTAAGTCAACAAAAACATATCTCATTTAGGTCAGTGGTATCAAGGTTTTCCAATATCCAGAGTTCCAAGATCCCAAATCCAACATTTTCCTGTCAACCAATTTGTGCCTCGTGTCCTGGATTCAGGATGGAATCTTACCACACAGAGCATCTGAGCCGTGAAATTTTTGCAGGCTTCACAGAAATGTATTTATCTGATGTTGTTTCCTAATTAATTAGATTTAAATATTACTCTCATCAAAGAAAATTCCTGCTTAACAAACCTTATCCACATGAATTTTGGAAGATTTTGTTTGTTCCAAGGAATAAACACACAAATAAAGCTCCAAATTCTATAATTTTAAATAATTCAGTGCTACTGTTATTCCAATTCTTCCTGTTTCTGTGCAGAACTCACTGCACACATTTTCTGTCCAAGACTTTTAGGTGTAAGATTAAATTTTTTGCATAATTTTTTACAAGCTTGAAAATTGAGTTCAGAGATATTTCAAGGAAAAAACATAAGGTTTCATTCAACTCTTTCCCTTACCATTTGTGTTCATAGGGATCCAAATACACAAACCTTGGATAACCCCATTTATAAATGTTCTCTTTGAATAAAATATTATAAATTTCCCCAGTTAATTTCCATCTGATTTGACTTGCTGAGTGGGTTTTGTCCTTTTCCTATGCTCAGAAACTGTGTTCAGTTGTTCACAATAAATGCAGGTTCTCACCCAGCTGTCTGTATTTTCTACATTTATTTTTTAAAATTTTAAGTAAATTGGATTTTTATAGGAGCATGTGGATGATTATTTTCAGGAGTTTATGGAGAGGAAACTAATCAAGAATTAATTCAAATGAACTTTATCTCTTATTTAGAATTTTTTCTTCATTTTCACACATTGTCTTTTGTAATTTCTGATGTATCCTCTTGCCTGCTGGAGCAGGAAAGATCTTTCATTAGTGTTAATCACAGTGAGGATTTCACAGCTCATAAAATGTTCAAGAAAGAAATGCCCAGTAATTACACCTCCAGCCTGGGAAACATAGCAACTAGTTGGGTCCTGTTCCCAGCTGAGGAAGTGTTTCCTGGTGACAATAAATTGCTTTTATAACATAAAAATGTATGATGATGCAGCTAGAAAAAATTCCCAATGTGGGAACAAAGCAATGAATAAACAGTGACACAAGGCAAGGTGATTCACTGTAAAAAGTGATGAATTACTATTCAGTATATATTCAAAATATTCCAAGAAGGTATTTCCATAGAGATTTTTTTTTCTCAAACACTTCTGCTAACTGCTTTTTGTTAAAATTAAAGGATTAAAATGAATGTTCAGCCAGCTCATTGCTTAGTTTAAATGACCAAAACAAGCAGAGAAATTCAGTGTATTGCAGTAAATCATTGCAAAGCTGCTGTTAAAGCCCAGGGTCCTCAGTTTTGTCTTGCTCTTTCCCAGCAGTGATGAAATCTCCAGCCAAATTCTGCCATGAGTGTGAAGTTAACTCTGGCAATAATTGTTCATTCTGTTTCAAGCTGAGCCTGGTATTGAAAACTTTTCACAATCATTCATTTCCCCAAAAAGTTTAAAAATAGTCCCTAAGATAAAATATGGTACAGAAAATTTACATGTGGCAAGAAATAATGCAATGCTCATCTTTCTAGGGCCCATAAACTGCCAGGGTATGAAAATAACTCCTGATAAGGAAGTGATTTTAATGGGTCAAAATAAGAATGGATGAGGGGCTTTTTGCTTCCCTCGCTTCATTTTTTTCCAGTGAGTCCTGAATTATCAGAAGCAAAGGCTGTGACAGCTAATCCAACATTCTCTAGCACAGGGAAAACCTCTGAAGGACAGCAGGAAATAGGAACAGTGAGAAACAGAAATAGCTGATTAGTAAGGAGGTACAATCACATCCCTGGGGTGTAGACGGAATATTCGAGGTGCTTGATTTTCCCACCTGTTTAAGAAAAAGCTCTTTAAAGAAGCCCAGGCAAAACAAAACTTCATGAAGCTGCTTTCAAAGTTCATATATTGACATGAGAGTTTAATGGGATTTTCTCTCTTCTCTTCAGTCTCTTGTTCTTTTATCTGTACTATGCCATGTGAATAATCTATCTTCAATCCAAACAAACAATTTCTCTCCACGGATTAGTGGCTGCTTTGCTCATCCTGAATTTTCAATGTCATTCTACCATTACATCTCACAGATACCATGGGCAGGGGTCAGCAATTCCACATCCACCTTCCAAGAACTTTTCAGTGCGCACTTGGAATAACACATGAACATTCCTGGGAAGCAAGCCCAGCTCTAGAGTAAAAAAAAAAGGGGAATGGTTTCTCACTGCCAGGGGGCAGGGTTAGATGGGATTTTGGGAAGGAATTGTTCCCTGTGCGGGTGGGCAGGCCCTGGCACAGGGTGCCCAGAGAAGCTGTGGCTGCCCCTGGATCCCTGGAAGTGTCCAAGGCCAGGTTGGATGGGGCTTGGAGCAGCCTGGGCTGGTGGAAGGTGTCCCTGCCCATGGCAGGGGTGGGATGAGATGATTTTAAAATTATTTTCTAACCCAAAGCAATCTGGGATTCTGGGATTTATCCTTGTTCTAGAGAAAGGGCTGAAAGGGAAGAAGCTGATGGATATTTAGATTGTCTAGATCCTTTCATCTTTTGCAATGTGCTCAAAGGAGGTTTGCACAGAATGGTTTGTGGAGCTTTCCCAAAGACAGAGATATCTTTTCCTCACTTAGCCATTGAAATCAAGTCCTCTATGTTTGTAGATCTTCCATCTTGAAGATGGAGCTCTTTCCACAGGCACACCCTTCAATTTAGCCATGTAATGCTGATTTCAGAGCCATTCAGACACAGCAAAGGTTTGAACTAACAAACAAAGCAATAAAACAGATTGTGTAGCTGATGTAGCCACTGGCAGGACACAGCTGGAGTTTATTATTCGTGTATTCAGAGAAATGTTGCCCTCAAATCTCCCTGTTTTGATGTAGTGCTTTTGGTTCGGTAGTGTCAGCATTGCTTGAAGGTGATTGACTTACTTCTGCTGCAGGATTCAAAATATATACAAAAAAAAAGGGAAAATCTGCTTCTGAAGAGGCTCAGGCTGGAACAGCACCAGGAACAGTGATGAATAAATGATAGATTTTGGAGCACCCCAATATATTTCAGAAATTCCCCAGTTCTGCAGGGTGCCTCTGTAATACACCATCCTCAACCCTGAGAAGAAGAAAAGTAGAAAATAGCAAACTAACTTTGAGATATCTGCACAAAGAGGAGATGGCTTTAAGATTTCCAAAAAGCTTGTTTGTTTGAATAGGTGCTTCAGGAAGAGATCCTTTTGGGACAAGGGAAGACTTTCTGAGCTGTCTAACTTGCAAATATGCTGCTTTTCATATTCAGGAAAATGATGGGTCACCTTAAAAAATCTATTAAATCCTCTCTGATTTAGAGCAGAAATGCAGTCTGGAAGGAGTTCTGCCTTTTTTAAGACAGTAAGGGAGGTTGAGATGGGTCTCTCCAGGGAATTCCTTGGCATCACAAGGAATTTTTTTGGTTTTCACTGGGATTTATTTTCAACCTGAAGCCACTGTTCATTAGCTAAAGCAGAAACAATGCTTTGCCAGCCTTTAGCTTAGAACAAGGGGGAAAGAGCTCTCAAATGAAGTGGTGCTGATTTAAAAACAGAATGTGGAGGGAACACAGGGAATAAAAAAAATTTTCAGCTGTATTACAATCCTGAAAAGAACTGGAAAGCCTGCCTGTTTCTTGGGAGAATCCTTCTCCTCCTCAATAGGTGCAGCTGTGTGGCTCTGCCCCTAAGGGAGGGGAGTGAAAAGCAGCAGGTGACAATGGGAAGTCGGGGGTTGGAGGCACAAAAAGAAAGGGAACAGCCCCTGCCTGGGGAGGTGAGGCTGAGGTTTTGCCATCAGCCAGAGAGACTGAGCAGAGCACTCTCCAAAAAGGGGCTGAGTGTTCTCTAGACACGGGGTTAGTGCAGGTTTAGCTGTATCACACTTTGTTTCTTTGTTTCAGTCTGGTGTTCATTTCTTCTCTCTGCTCCTGCACAGGTTTGTGTGAATGCCAGGAAAATTTCTGTTCATAGCCTTGTGCACAAAACTGCCTCTATTGTGTGAGAGGTGTGAATGAAGGAAGGAAAGTTTTCTGCTGGGGAATTTGAAAGGGAAAAGAGTGTGGACAGGAATATAAGGAAAGAATCAGAGAACCATTTAGGGCGGAAAAGAACTCCAAGCCTAACCTTTGACCAAGCACCCCCATTAGTTTAGCTCACTAAACCCTGTCCCCAAGACTCCTTGTTTTTTTGAACACCTCCAGGGCTGGTTATTCCACCCCTGCCTTCAGCAGCCCATTCCAATGAATTACAGCCCTTTCAGTAAAGAAACTTTCCCCAATATCCATCCTGAGCCTCCCCTGGCCCAGCCTGAGGCCGTTCCCTCTCCTCCTGTCCCTGTTCCTGGAGCAGAGCCCGACCCCCCGGCTGTCCCCTTCTGTCAGGAGCTGTGCAGAGCCACAAGGTCCCCCTGAGCCTCCTTTGCTCCAGGCTGAGCCCCTTCCCCATCTCTGTTCCTTTCCCTGGACACTCTTCCCTCCCTTGATGGAAAAAAAAAAAAAAAAAAAACCCACAAAAAAAAAGACCACAAACAACCCCACCAAACCCAAAACACCATTAAATGAGAAGGAAAAAAAAAAGCAAACAAAAAACCAAATCCAAAATTCTCACCAACCCCCCCCCCCCCCCAAACAGTTTTAGGGAGGATTCAGCTCATTTATGGCTCAAATAAATAACTTTGACTCATAGGGTTGTGAAAAGTCTGTAGAAAAATAAAGCAGGTGAAAGTGCAGAGAGAACCTGTGTTAATGATATGGGCATATTTTAAAATCAAAGCTTCAACTAGAAAATCACCAGGAGGGACAAGAGGGGAAGCTGTCAAATGCAGATGGAAACTTACTTGGGGCCTGGTTGAAGCTGTAAATATCCAGATCCTACAGTCTAGACGATTTGCAGAACTTGCTAAAGAAGATTCTCCTCTATCCAATTTCTAAACAGCTAAATACAGGCAGAAGATTTACATGCCCATGCACAGGAAAAGTTGCTTTTAATGATACTGTTTGAGATTCATCTGGGCACAGCATTGTTTCTGCCTTAGCTAATGAACAGTGGCTTTTCGTTGAAAATAAAGCCCAGTGAAACAAAAAAAAATGTTCCTTTTGTTTGTTTGAATTCTAAAACCATCCTGAGTTTGAAATTAGACATACAGTTTCTCATACTTTTTGTGCTCCTGACTTTCATAGAGCTTTTTGGAGGCTTTAAAAAGAAATGCTTCCCTTGCTAATTAAAACCAAAATAGATTAGACAAAATATTTCCATTCATTTATTCAGGAACAAGTCATCTGGACATGTAACAAATATGGATATTAGAGAGGAGAATGTCTTCAGTAGAAAAACTGCTCATGAGTAGAGCTCAGGTTAGAGTCCAAGGCAGAAGTGGAAGCCTCTTGGAGTCTACAAGGAGTAACAAAACCCCTGAATTTTTCTATTTTCCTAATATATTTCTACCTTGCATCTCTGCCCAGAAGCAGAAGACAAATCTGAGACAGTGCTGGCATTTGAGTTTTAGATCATAACAGCAGCAGGACATGTTTAACTGCATTTTCAGACCCTCAGCGGACAGAAAAACTGATAATACCTAAATTATAGATATTTTTCCGCAATGAAATGAAAGAAAAGTTTGGATTACACCTTTGCCTAATTAAATCACAGACAAGTCTGGGTTTGCAATCTTCTAGAGATGTTTCTTTGCAATTTCCTTAACTTTCTGGCCCTCCTAGGATGAGAAAATGGCAGATGGGGGTGGTGAAATACCTCAATAATGTTGTAACTTGGGCCGAAATCTTGGCACTAATTCCTCAGGAAGGAAAGGAGATTTGGGGTCATGGTGTAGGGTTGTACATGCAAGAAGGTTGTAGGGTTTGGAGAGACCATTGGCACTTGGTTTGTTCAGCTGAAGAGGAGGATCCTGATGTTCCTCTCGAGGGACAGCTCCAATGTCTGCTCCCAGGGACAGGAGCCAGGGAATGGCTGGGGCTGTGCCAGGGCAGGGTCAGGCTGGAGCTCAGGGAAAGGCTCTTCCCCAGAGGGTGCTGGCACTGCCCAGGCTCCCCAGGGAATGGGCACAGCCCCAAGGCTGCCAGAGCTCCAGGAGGGTCTGGACAACGCTCCAGGGATGCCAAGGTGGGGTTGTTGGGGTGTCTGGGCAGGGACAGAGGTTGCTCCTGTGGGTCCCTTCCCACTCTGGATATTCCATGATTCCGTGCCTGTGCTCAGTGCCTAAATTCAGGTAGGATGTGAAAAATAAATATGGAACTTCAGTTTAAAAAAAAAAGCCAGACAACCTTTCCTCAGGATTGGTCTAGAAATAACAAAATCCATATAAAGATAAACCTGTGGCAGCAGATCTGTCTGCAGAGCCATCCATCACTGTCCCATGGAGTGAACAGGACCCTTAGGAAGGACAATCCCAGATAAATAAACACCGGTGTCTGTGCCTGGCACCAGTTCATTATTTTGTCAAGGAGATGTGATGGACTGCCCAGGAACTCTGCAGCAAGTGCCCAGGATGCACAATTCTTGGCTGTAAATGTCTGTAGGATGAGGTGGGTAACTCGGGGATGTGTCCATCAGCAGAACTGCCAGGGGGTCGCTCCTGGAAGCGTTGGAAATCTGGCTGTGACCTCTTGTCATTCTGCTCCACTCTGCCTGATGGCACACCAAGGGGAAACATCCAGGTGTGAAGGGCCTCCAGGAGAGAAATTTCATTTATCCTGTGAGCAGCTGGATGTGAAATTCAAATACCACAAGATCCTTGTGATGGACAACAAAAGACCTTTTCAGAAAACAGGAATTCCCTTTGGAAAGGCTGGTTTAAACTGTCCTGCCAACACAAACTGCTTCTCACATTATGTCCTGTAACTCTGCTTGGGGAAGACAAGTGAGGTGAGGGAAAATTAGCAGCTGGAGCCTAAAATGCCTGAATAATCAGTGCTGTCCCTAGGGAATATTTTTTTTTTTCTCTAGAGTCTGCTCCTAACCAATATCTTACCATGGCATTAAAGGGGCTGCTCAGTTTTCTTATGGAGTATGAAATTGAACCCATGCCTATGTTTTTCTTACTGGTTTATTTCAATATTATTGCAGACCTCTCTACCTGAAAAATAGATCTCTTTACTTGCAATTCTGGGTTAGAATCACAAAATAGAGGAACACTAAAAAGCTTTTCTTTTCAGCTACAGGTGATGAAAAGCAAGGTAAAACTGTTGATGCTCCTCTCTCTCTCCCATTCAGAGCCTGTTTGCAGTGCACTTGGAAGCTTCATAAACTGGTAGAATAAGCAGCAGTGGATGACTGTTGGAAATGGGAGGATATTAATGGCAGAAACAGGAAGTTTGTGATGTTTTATGGAGCACTGACTCATATTTTCAATAAGATCAACAAATAGAAAATCTCAAAATGTTGCAGTTCATCCTTTACACTGAAAAAAATGGATTATAAAAAGAGATATAAAAGCTATATTAATGAAACAGCCTCATAGCCTGGCAGCAAACTGTACCTGGTGAACTGGAGGGAAGCCAGGAGAAAAAGAGCAAAACCTGAGGAGACATAAATCTCCTGTCACCATTTTTGCAATAACTTCTGGAATTGTTTCTGTCATTGAATAGTTACACTTAAAAACCTCTCATACATCTTGAGCGTCAGTAATTAACTTTGTCTTTCTTTTTTATGATTCCAGGAAAAGATGATTTAAGAGGTTTTGTCTCTTCCAGACTCTGTCTGACAATGTTCACATCTAAGGAACAGAGTGATGCATTAGGATTACAAATCTGGTCTATATTCCAAGGGGAAAATTTGGGTTTTGATGTGCTGCAGACCTTGCTTGGGGTGGTTTGTCCCCCAGAAGAAGGTGATCAGGATTACATCAGTGCTGTAGAGTTGATAACTGACTTCTCTGGTGTTTATAGCATTTCAGCCAGAGCAGTTATTTAATATACTAACAGTAATATTTCATTACATGAGGCCAAAATATTACACAATTATCATACACAGAGTATTGGACATTTTACAGTTCAAATAATTGCACTTTTTTTTGTTGTTGTTGTTGGTTTGTGTTTGCTTCTGTCGAACAAAAGAGATTTTCAGAGTGAGATTCCCAAATATTCACACAAACATTAGGTCTGGAAAAGGCCTCCAAGATCTTCAAGTCCAAACTTGGAACAAATCCCACCATTCCCACAAAATGTATTGAATATTGATCCCCATCTAGAAGTAAACTGGGGAAGGAAAAGCAGAAAACCACACAGAAGTGAGGGGTTCAGGCAGGAATTTTGATTGGGGTTGGTCACTGCAGAGCTCTGCACAGGACCCAGGAGAGGCATTCCGAGATGGGAGAGCACAGAGCCATGGGCAGGTGAGCACCTGGAGCCAGGGGAAACCTCAGTCACTGCCACAAGCTCTTCCCAGGCCTTTTGCTTCCTAAATGGACTCTCAATTAAATGCAGCAGGATCCCACGTTTCTGAAGGAACTAAAGGCAAGCCCTGCTCTGCCAGAGACAGGAGCAGCCATGAGGATCTTGAGGAATATTTTGTGGAACATTTCCCATCAGGTTGTGGAACTTACACAGTTACAGAATCCCAACGCAGGAATCAGTGCCATAACAAATCCCTGGGCTGGAAGGGATCTTCAAGCTCATTTCCTTCCAACCCTGCCAATGGCAGGGACACCTTCCACTAGCCCAGGATGATAATAGTGGAATTAATGGGAAATCTTTGAAAGACCAGTGGACTTAGATTTAATTAACAAACCCGTGAACCACAGCAGTATAGTGCACAGTGTGAAATATAATCATTAATGTAAAGGTTAATAAGTTAATTAGCCACATTTAAGTGTTTAATTCTAATAAATGTTCACCTATTATCTGTGTTGGGAGCCATTTTGTTTCCTCTGTTTACACAGCCTAGGGTTTTCTATCCCAAATATTCTTTATAGGTATGAAATTCAACATGTGACAAACTGGCTTTGGTTAAAAAATAATAATTAAAAAAAAGGAATTATGGCCTTGATCCTAAATCCCACTGTAATATAATGGACTTGAGTGAGGTTTAAGACACATCCTGAAGCAAGCTGTAATAATTAATCTGCATGACTGGATTTAGCACAAATCCATCTTGCAATTGCAGTTCTCCTCCTTGCTCTTGGGCAGCAGCAAAATTACACTAAGCAGACCAGCACAAGAGTCCCTCTGGTTAAACAGTGGCCCAGTCTGCCTGGAGAGGCAGCAAATATGGTCCTTTCAGAGAGAAAATAAAGCAAAAACAAAGATCTTCAGATTTCTTCAATGAGAACACAAAAATACCAGTGAACTTTTGAGTCTGCAAATCACATCAAATATTTTCTTATTTTGAATAGATAGATCTGATTGAAATGGTGTGATTTCCTCCGAACAATATGGGAGCAAGGTGATATTACAGGGGCTGTAATAAAAGGGAAGCTGCTCTGCTTTGTTCAGAATCATCATTTTTGTTTCTCAACTGAAAATCAAGACAACTGCTCATCAAATAAGTAATTCAACTTATTTACTGTAGAAGTTGAATATTTGAGGGCATTTTGTAGAATAAAATATCCTCTTGCACATGTAACTTACCCAGTAATGTATTATAAACTCTTTATTAGCATTTCTATTATAAAAATACAAAGGTTTATGTTGGGAATGGTTTTAGCTATTGCTTTAATCCAATATTTTGGACACTTGCTGTAAAGAGACCTGTCTACAGTTTAGTTGACAATTCAAATTTCTATGCTCTCTTCAGAGTATCCATAGCACATCATTCCTCATGACAGTAAATCCAGTTTCTGGCTGCCTGATGTTGACCTAAACCTACAACAGTGGAACAGCAAATGCAACATTCCACTGTGAAAATGCTCTGATGTGCTCAATGAAAGGGAAAGGGAAGGTTGGAAAGGACTTGGAACAACCTGGGATAGTGGAAGGTATCCCTATCCATGGCAGGAGATGGAATGGGATGGGCTTTACCACCCCTTCCAAACCATTCTATATTTCTATAAATCAATTAAACTTTTTCAAATGACCCAAAACCAGTGATATCCCAACATGGATTTAAAGCTGCAGTCTTTTGGCAGAATTTGTGCCATTCTGGACACAGTGGGCACACCTTACCCACCTCATGTATCCTTTAACAAGTCCAGTGAGCTGGAGCTCTGCCCTTTCTGGTCTCATTCTTACTCTCTGCATGTGCAGATTTCAATTTTCTTTCAGCCTTCCTTTCCTCTCCTGTGCAGTGGGCACAAAGGCAGGAGCACTAACACACTCCTAAGGACAAATGCCACAAACATCTGCAGGATGCAATGGGGACACACCAACAACCATGAAGTCCTTAGGATTTTTTTTATATCAGAGGGGTTTACAGAATCCCAGAATGGTTTGGGTTGGAAGGGACCTCAAAGCCCACCCAGTGCCATCCCCTGCCATGGGCAACGACACCTTCCACTAGCCCAGGGTGCTCCAAACTGCATCCCACCTGGCTGTGGACACTTCCAGGGATCCAGCCACAGCTTTTCTGGGCACTTTGGGCCAGGGCCTCCCCCTCCTTACAGGGAACAATTCCTTCCATACATCCCACATAAATCTCTCTTTAATTTAAAACCATTCCCCCTTGCCCTATCACTGCCTGCTCACATAAAATCCCTTTTACTGTTCTTTATAACCCCGCTTTAGGCACTGGAAGGGGCTCTGAGTTCTCCCTACAACTTTCTCTTCTCCAGGTGAGCACCCCCAGCTCTCCCAGCCTGGCTCCAGAGCAGAGGGGCTCCAGCCCTCGGAGGATCTGTGTGGTCCCCTCTGGACCTGATCCAAAAGATCCACATCCTTCTTATGCAAAACTGAAGTCTGGCTCCCAGCTCTAAAACGTAATGAAATCCTACTGGTCTGTGACCTAGACAAAACCAGGAGCCACTTCATCCTACCTCTCTGCCACCCCCTTTTGCAGATCTCTTTCCACCTTTTCTCACCACCAGTCCCTGTGTGAATCCCCCTTTGATCTGTGCTTTCCCTGTCATCCCACCATCCTTGAATTACCTGGCACCACTTCCCAGCTGACTCAGGCAATGTGGCTGAGGTCAGTCCCTGACCAGAAGGACCCTGCTGTGCTGGGGACAGCAGCACTCGAGATCCCTTCAGAAGTGAACTCCTGCTTCCCTCCCTTCAAAACGAGGATCACGCCAGGCCTCTCCCAGAGCTCTTTCAGCTGGGAAACAGGATTTTACACAGACAACAGGCCTCTGACTGCCCCTCTGATGCTTTTGATTTCACTTTAAAGCATGCCAGCATCAAAGCCACCAAGGAAAGATGACAGGAAATGTAACTTGAATCTTTCATAATGCTGGTGCATAAAAATGTTACAACTCTACTAAGGATTAGTCTGCTAGTCAATCTTTTGGACAATAAATGTGGATGTTTTAGAGGGATGCTTTCCAAGTTGAAAGGTCTATTTCACGCATTCCTCCTCTCTCTCTCTCCTTCAGGCAGCCCAATTTCGCAGTGATTCATTCTTGTTGGAGACCCAGGGCTTGTTTTGGGAAATCTCTCTCTCTTTACTAATTTTTGTTTTGCTGAGCAAAACAAAAAGCAAAACTTGGAACTTCCACTAGCCTGCTTTCTGAGTTGTAGCAGAGCGAATCCAGAATTCTTCTAGACCATTATCTTCTACAAATTTGGCCAAATTCTGTTTAAAACTAAACTAGATTAAGAATTAGAGGAGTCAGTCTTGGTATCATACAGCCTCCATTGCCTGCGGAGATGGAAAATGATCTATGATACACCCAGGGCTTGCTTTAAGCAATTCATCCCCATTAATTGCTGATATCAGATATCTGCAATGAATTGTGAATGCCATGCTCTGGATGAATGATATTCAATCCAAACAAGACTATTAACGTGCCATTCCCAAAGGATTAACACTCCAGCACCGAATCACTCAGATATTGCTCAATATATTGCTTTCAGAGCACTGTATTAATGGAGAAGGGTGTGTATTAATGAAATTCCCTTGGAATAGATTTCCTTTTAAATTGCAGGGCATGTTTTTTCTGAGTGGATAGCTAAGGTAGTGAAAAGTGGACTGGAAAGTCACTGAATATTAAGGATTAATTTCCTTGGTAGTATTAAAAAAATATTTCTTTCTTCTTCCTGGTAAGTTGTCACCAGACATGCTATATGCAGACTTCCAGTTCACAGAGTTTAGATGTAAAAGGAGATGTTGTAGACAACAAGGGTGAAAGAATGAGAATGTCTCAGAACTGAGAACACAATAAGAATCAGTAATATTTGTGGTGGTAGATTCTGTACAAAATAGGGGAACAAATTTGTCATTTTCAACCTGATTTTCCAAGAAAATGGAATGCTTACATGTGTTTGCTTGCCATTTCCTTAAACTCTTAACCTCACTGGCCATTTTTACTCAAATTTAGCAAAAGGACAAACATGACAAAGACATTTAAATTAATAAAAAGTATATAAAAATATATAGGTAGAGAGGATAAAACCTCTGCTAATGGATCTCAGCAAAGCTCTGCTTTACTGTCTCATTCCATGAGGGGCAGGATATGATCTGCTCAATGCCCAGGGAATATCTGTGTGACTCTGTGGCTCAGGAATCACCTGCTTTTACATTTTGGTCCCGGTACATCCAAAACTAAAAATATCCTAAGTCCAAAAAGCTCTTAAACTTTGTACCTTCACTTTTGCAGAGCTCTGTTCCTACCTAGACACCTGAGATGAGGAATAATTTGCAGGAAGCAGTGCTTTGTTTGCAAAACATCACAAGTCAAGTCGTGCTTTGCCAGAAACACTTTCCTACCACCCACCATCTATTCCTGCCAATTTTTGTTGCTCCCTGTGACAGTTAAATTTGTAATTTGATTAATGACTTCATTCCAGTGCTTGGAGTGTGTTTTATAGTACTAGTTCCAGAAAAGAAAGGCAGGTAATTAGACAAATAGAGTGAAGTAGCTCAAAAGACTTTTTAAGTTGTTAATGCAGTAATAAAGTATTATGAAAAATATGACAGAATGAGGCATCTCTAAAAATATCCCCTTTAAATTGAAAGTTTCTCTCTTTTTTTTTTTTTTTGCATTTTTCCTGGAACAAGGCAGCCAGGTCTTTGCTAAATGCACAAAAGTGAGTACTAGATGTTCCTCTGGCTTAAATTATGGAGCAGGTCTTAAAAGTGAAGCTCGGTGTTCACCTGCAGGTTCCTGGTCATAAAGCACAGCAAAGCCAGTTCAAAGAACCGGCTTTAATTGTGACTCACAAACATCACTCTTGTTGCCAGGTTGATAATTGAGATAGTTATTTTCCAGAATGTGCAGCAGCAGCTGGGGGCTATAACCCATAGAAGTCCTCTTTGAATCACTCATTATTTTTCAGTAATTAAGTAATTTTATCACTCACACCTGTCTTATATAAAGCCTGGTGGTAACCCAATGGCTTAAAAGAGTTGAGTTACATCTCCTCTGTCAGTACTAAAACTCTCTCCTTAAAGACTTTATGAAAAAATATGTCAGAAAGCTGCATTTTAAGTTTTTGTCAAGACACAAGTTGGCATAAGCCAACAATCACCCTCACATGACTTAAGCATATCAAAATTTGCTCATGGACTTGAATGATCCAGGAATTCTGGTTTTGACATGACCAGAATATTTTTATAAAGATTATCAAGTAAGTGGCACAATTTGAAATGCAGAGAGGTTTTTAGAAGGGATCAGTATTGCTCATGATGATGACTTGATGGCACTCCTGTACCCATTAAAGACACAGCTCTACAGCCTTTACAGGAAAGGATTTCCAGAGGTGGAAATGTAAAGAGAGAAGATTGATCTGCCTCCCTTCAAACTGGGAATAGGAGATCAAAAAATGTCTCTTGTGTAACTGCTGCAGGCATTCTTTAAAAAGCAACAGCTCTTCCAAAATTGTTACATAATGTTGCTGATTTTGACGTACCTGCCCTTGCTTTAGTGCTAAAGGAGATTTCAGTTTTCTTCTCCTTCAGTCAGAACTGTAGAAACATCCAGGTTTTTAACTGAATGGCCTGAAGTTATGTGGGCTGAATGTGCACCTTGGGATTTCATGGAAGAAACATCCAGAACTGACATACTTTGAGATCTGACATCTCGAATAAAATACCTGAGTAACTGAGGTCGGAAGATACCTCTGAAGGTCACCCTGTGCTCTGAGGATTGTCCTCCTCAGAGCTGGAGATAGCAAGTTGGCTGGTTGGGTATCTCTAAGGATGGAGACTCCAGAATCCCTCTGGCCAACCAGTTCCAGGATTTGATCATCTTCAGAGTGGGAAACTTCTCTGTTCGAGTGGAATTTCCTGAGTTTCAGTTTGTGTGTTTTATGGGATCAGAACCACAGAATATCCTGAGCTGGAAGGGACCCTCAGGGATCATGGAGTCCCTGCACAGGCACCCCAACAATCCCACCCTGCGCATCCCTGGAGCTCTGGCAGCCTTGGGGCTGTGCCTGAGCACTCTCATGGGGAAAGAACTTTTTCCTTATACTCAACCTATACCTCAGCCTCCTTGTCTCCAGCTGAACAAGCCAAGTGCCCTCAGCTGTTCCTTATATGGCCTCTCCAGACCCTTCTCATTAGTTAAAGCCCTCTCACAAGCCAAACAAGCTGGGTAAAACAGCAAAAATGAGAAGTCCTGAAATATTCAGAAGACAGTCATAACCAAAGAGGACTGTAAAGGTTACAGTTGTTTTATATAGACTGGAAAACATCTCTGTCTGGCTTACAGAAAATTTATTGGGTAATAGAACTTCAGAAAGTCACATGTTTAATAAAGTAGTCCCAGTTCACACTGACATTTTAGCTGTATCCAGTCCTACTGCATCTCATCAGGGGCAGTACCAAGGGAGTAAAATAAAATCCCTTCCAGAAGTTTCTTTTTGTGTTTATCACAGAATATCAAATCAAAGATTAAAATGGCCAAATCGAAGTCACAGAAATCTGTTATTACACCACATTGGCTGTAGCTATGGCAGCACAATAAGAAACAAAGAAACTTTTTGTGAATTTATGGTTATTATCACTCATATGATTAAAAAAAAACACCCTATAATTGCTGCTCACCAATATTCAGCCTCCTGGAGGGAATAAAAAAGAGCTAAATAAGGATCTCTAGGATGCCCATACATTGATGGAAGAAGTATCTCCCCAAATATTCCATTAGCTCCATTAGAGCTGTTTCACATTCCCCAAAATCTGTGGGGAGGGAGCTCTCCAGGAACAAGTGTCTGCCTGGGGGCACTTTCGTTTTAAGGTTTTCCACATCCTTTCTTTAAACTTGGAATGCCTGATTTCCTTCAAATTATTTTTCCCATCCTCTCCTAATTGAAGATTTTAAACCCTCGGGACTCTGTGGGATGTTTTTCTCTCTTTCCTATTCCCTGGGTCAAGTCCTTTCCTTACCTTTTTATTCCTTTGGAAGTAAAGCTGTTTAACACCCTGCAGCTTAATGTGGAGGAAATTAGACATGTCTCAACCATTATTTCCTTTCTCTTTTTTCTTTTTTTTTTCTTTTCACATTTGTGTTGCAGGGAATTTCTTGCTGTTACAAACTCCACTTGTTTTGGAGCTGTGGGGGGGTTATCAATGTAAAAATGCCAGCGTTGGGTATTGGAGATGGAGCTTTTAGTCCTTTTTCCTGAGATGTTCCGTGGAATTCCAGAAGAGGCGTAGTCCTCACTCTTTGATTTACAAGACCAGTGTTTTCCATAAGCTATCAGAGTATTTTTAGAAGTTGAGTATTTGGTTTTCTAGAGCTCCAAGAGGGGTGAAGAGCATTTGGAGGCTGGGGAAGGAGCTGGCTGATAGTGGTGGATGGCTGTCCCAGCTGCTGACAGGATGGGGAGGCTGGCAGGGAGGACCCAGCAGAGGAGCTGTGGGAGAGAGAGGAAGGTTCTTGTGCATTGTTTGGGTTTGTGCAGGAAGGGGATAAGAGTTCCAAATGTCCATGCAAACACGTCTCAGGCTTTGAAACCTCCTCTGGGCTGCTCCCCTGTTACTGCTCTGACTCTGAGCTCCATTCCTCCCTGAAAGCTGTGCTGATAAGGTGCTGATCTGCTGAGAGCAGTGCTGCCCCTGGCAGGAAATAGAGTTTTCAGCCAACATAGAGAGCCCCTGTGTGCTCTCCAGCCCCAAATCCCTGGAACAGCAGCTAGCAGCCTCCTAAGAGCAGGTTCCAGCCAAGGTCAGCAAGGAGGAGGAAGCCACAAGATCCAATTTCATCGTGTGTCTCCTCACCTTCATATCCACAGATGCAAAGATGTCTGGAGAGTTGGCAGTGACCTCTGGATGTCACACTGATTAATTGGGGGAGTTTGGTTTCACCCCAGGACACCAAGTGCCTGGTTAGATTAATTATCATTCCCTCACAAGGCTATTGCTCTTCCAGTCCCTCCTTCTACAGTCCCTACAACACTCCTCACACAGCATGGGAGGTTTACAACAAACATTTTGAGGATCGTGGAGACAACTTCTAAACATACCCTTCCTTTTGCAGGGGTTGAAAATAACTATTTACTCGTTATTCTGTTTAAATGTGTTAAAAAGTAGATTCCCCAAACTGCACAGCACTAATTAGAAACTGCCTTTTTTAGCATGGTAGCATGGACAATAACAATGTAAATATTTTAATAAGCAAGTTTACTTGTGAAAAAAATATTGTACCCAGGAATGACCTGAATCTCATAGAATGCCTCAAGTCTTGGCTTCTGCAGAAGTGAAAAGTCAGCAGCTGTATCTTAAAATTCAGGTTTTATGCTACTCTTTCCACAGAAGCCTGGAGTCACAGATTAATAGATTCATAGAATTATGTAATGGTTTGGGTTGGAAGGGATCTTAAAGCCCATGCTGTCCCACCCCTGCCATGGGCAGGGACACATTCCACTATTCCAGGGTGCTCCAAGCCCTGTCCAACCTGGCCTTGAACACTGCCAGGGATCCAGGGGCAGCCACAGCTTCTCTGGGCACCCTGTGCCAGGGCCTGCCCACCCTCACAGGGAACAATTCCTTCTGAAAATCCCATCTAACCCTGCCCTCTGGCAGTGAGAAGACATTCCCTATGCCCTTGTAAATAGTCCCTCTCCAACTCTCCTGTGTCCCCTTTAGGCCCTGGTTGGCTGCTTTAAGTTCTCTCTGGAGCCTCCTGTTTTCCCAAGACTAAACAACCCCAGCTCTCCCATCCTTTCCTCCCTCCCTCTGACCATCCTGGTGCCTCCCCTGGGCTCTCTCCAGCAGCTCCAGCTCCTGCCTGTGCTGGGGCAGCTCTGCAGGTGGGGTCTCAGCTGAGCACGGGGCACAGGGGCAGAATCCCCCTCCCCTGCTGCCCACGCTGGGGGCTCAGGGGCACAGTTGACATTTTGGCCCCAAATGTGTGGTTCTGGCTCATATCCAGCTTTCCATCCATGACAACCTCCAAGTCCTTCTCCTTCTCAATGCCCTCTCATCCCTGTGCTCATGTCTGGGATTGCCACAACCCAGGTGCAGGACCAGCACTTGCTGCACTTCAGGAGGTCCAGACTGTCCCGCCTCTCCAGCCTGTGCAGGTCCCTCTGGATGTCCCTTCCCCTCCTCCACTGCTGCTGTGGCCCCACCACCCAGCCCCGTGTCATCCCTCAATCTGCTGAGGCTGCCCTCCATCCCACTCTGCTTGTCACAAATTGTACCTCATCTTTCTCCATTTCTCCATATCCTGGCCATATTTTACATTTCAGCCTTTTTTTCCAATGCAATTTTGTTCTTTTACTTGCCCTCTTTCTGTTCATTCTTTTTATGCCCATTTGTCACATTTTCTCTGGTGAATTTACATTCCTGGGATGCCTCCTCTGCCTTATTGGACACATTGTTATCATCTTCCTAAGGAAAATCTTATTTTTGAATCCATAGGTCTATTGAAAGCTGAAGAAAAGGATTTAGCAGTTGAGTGGGTGAAGTTTGTACATCACTATTCAAGATTAGAGACAGGGCCAATTTCTCCAAATGGAGTTGGCAGTCACACAAAAGAACAGACACATTCATTTTCAAATTTTCCTGTTGTTAGATTGTGTTTTACCATCAAACCAAGATAAGTTTTTAAAAAATGGTATATAGAGGAAACAAAGTTCCCTCTGTATATGGCAGGAACATAAAAATATAAAAATAATTAGATCTGAGAATGGGTATTATACTATTTTTTATCATTTCAGTGAGAAAGGCTTAGCATGTCATACGGATTTTGCCATGTTTTTAGAATTCAAGACTCCTGTGCTTCTGCCCAGGATGTTGAGAAGGACCCAGAGTGTTGGGCAGGACAGAGCACAGCTGATGGCACGTCCAGGGCAAGGGAACAGTGTGGCTGTCCCATGTCCTTTTGGTCAGCAGGGGATGGCAATCTGCACCACTGGGACCTGGGGACACTGGAGGACAGTGAGCTGTCCCTCAGCTGGGGGACTACGTGTGCTGGGGACAGTGGGGCATCAGGAAGAGCATTCCCAGCAGGTCAGGGGGTGACCCTGCCCCTGTGCCCAGCCCTGGGGCACCTCTGGGTGCTGTGCCTGGCTCTGGCTCCTGAGCACAGCAGGGCCAGGAGCTCCTGGAGCTGAGCCTGGAGCATCTCCGTGCCCAGGAGAGGCTGAGGGAGCTGGGGCTGCTCAGCCTGGAGAGAGCCCAGTGAGAGGGGCC
>QUSF01000010.1:23659364-23697901 GCA_003676055.1 Chloebia gouldiae
CCCAGCGATGGCCCCGGAGCCCCGGGCAGGGCTGAGCCCAGCAATTCCCTGCCCAGGAGGCAGAACTCCTGCCCTGGGCAGTGCCAGCCCTGACAGAGCCCAGAGGGGCTCTGGGGTCTCCTCCTGGGGATGTTCCAGAGCCCTCTGGACACTCTCCTGTGCCCTGTGCTCGGGGATGGCCCTGCTGGAGCAGGGAGGTGGCACCACAAGAGCCACTGTGGCCCTGCCAGCCTGACCATCCTGGAATTCTGTGTTTTGGGAAGAGCACTTGAACACCTCTTTGTAAAACCCAGGACATGAGAACCTGGAGATGTGTGAGAGGAGAATGACAACTGCACTTTGAGAGATCATAGAGTGGATTGATTTTCTGAGCAAACTGGTCAGGTTTTCAATTGTGAAAGTTGATTTGTAAAAAAGCAGCATGATCCAGGGAAAGGGACAGAAATAGGCAACCTGCATAAGTTCCAAATTAAAGACCAAAATGACTTTCATATCTCTGGAGACACGGCTGGCAAAGGTGGATTAATTTGGTATTCAGGCCTCATCCAAATAGAAGAAGACTTTCAGACAAAAGTAATTGGAAATCCTTTGAACACTGCATGTGGTTTGTGGTTTATTTTAGATAAAATTTATTTCAAAAGTATGTAGAAAGTACTTAGTAAGGCGATATTTCCTGTTGCTCCTAATATTCAAATCAGATATTGTTCTGATGCAAGAACTGCCTGGAGATGAGAAGGTTCTGGGTGACCTGAGTGTGGACTTCCAGCACCTGGAAGAGCTGACAGCAAAGATGGAGAAAGAATATTTACATGGGATAGAGGGACAGGACACAAGGAATGGCTTCCCACTGCCAGAGGGCAGGGATGGATGGGATATTGGGAAGGAATTGTTCCCTGTGAGGGTGGGCAGGCCCTGGCACAGGGTGCCCAGAGAAGCTGTGGCTGCCCCTGGATCCCTGGCAGTGTCCAAGGCCAGGCTGGACGGGGCTTGGAGCAGCCTGGGCTGGTGGAAGGTGTCCCTGCCCATGGTAGGGGTGGCACTGGATGATCCCCAGAATCCCTTCTAATCCAAGCACTTCTGGAATTCTGGGATTCTTTGTAATTGTGAAGACAGGAAACACTGGGTTTTCCACCTGTTTTAAGAAGGATCTGGCAAGGTTTAGTCAAATGCAGGAGGCCACTGTAGCCAAGCTGCTGAGAAATCATTCAGGGCCAAAAAAGCCTTTAAGTGAGGTCTAGTTTAGCAGTGCTGGAGCTTTATTTAATCAGGACTAAGGTGCATAGCAGCTGTTTGTGCCAGCCCTTCTGAAAGGAACACAGCCTCAAGATTTCTTTTTTTGAGCCAGACATATCCATAACAATTACCAGCTACCAGTAAGAGAATAAAACCTTTAGTGATTGCCTCAAATCTGTAACTGAGCTACATAGTCACACACAAGTAATTCTGACACATTTGGCTTGTTCCTCCCACATTCTAGGTGTCCAGGGGGAGAAAATCTTATGTTTCTGTTTTTGATGGAGATCCCTGTGTACTACAGACACATTTTCTGCATTGTAACAGCACCAAAGGACAGGATTTCATCTATTAAATCTTCCTCTCCTTCCCCAAAATGTATAAACCACCTCCAACAGGTACCTTGACAGATTGATCTTCATAGGATGGGGTCTTTTTTTGTTTGGGTTTTTTTTCTGACAAGAAGATTAATCCCAGTTCTGCTTGAACAGAACTCATGATGGAAACAAGAAATTTCATATCTACTAAAAGTAATTTTATCATCACATTAATCATTTTAGGAATGGGGATCAAGTGGGACACAGACACAATGATTTGCAGAAATCATGAGGAGAAAATAAAGAAAGAATGGCAGTTATTTTTATTGGAGACAGGACATGAGAAGAGACTTTTGCAAAGAGGAAGACAAGAGTTTTGTGAGCCTGTGATGCTTAGGACAAAAAGTTATGGACATAAACTGCCCTAAAATACTCAAATCAGGAACCAGGCAGACTTTGAGACTTTCAGAATTCCTGTATGATCACATCAACAGATGCTTCCCAAAGTCTTCTACTTCCTCTAGTCAGACTTTTTTACCATTTTTACAGCCTTCTTAAAGATAGATGACAGCTCAAATCCATGCTTTCCTGAAAGAAATCTCATTATATTTCAGGTTCCCCAATCACATCTTCAAGCAATTTAAGCTACTCCTCCCCTGAACTGAACCTAGCAAAGCTACTTTCAAAGAGATCATTTTTATTCTGTAGGTATTTTAGCCTATTATGACAGACCAGAGTTTGCAGCTCATATATTGTCTTCTTTTATTTCTTTGAGGAAACCTCTGGTGACCCTGATATTTAAAGTTATCAGATTGGAGTAGTGCACCATTAGTAATTTCTGAGCTTGGCTGATTTTTTCCCTTTCCAGAACCACCTCTCAGTGTTTCTGTGCTATTCCCCATTTCCAAAAGTTGAGTGTGGAGCCATAGAAAGGAAAATGTAAATGAAAAAGTTCCTAATGCAGTCTGGCTATGACATGATTACAACTGGGTTAAATGTATTAGTTCTCCACATATTACACTAGAGGTCATGCAACATCTAATTTATTTCCTTGACTTTCACATTTCACAGTCCCCTGAATGTAATTCCTTTCAATTTTCCGTGCTGTCGGTAATTGGTGTGCCACACATCCCTCTTCTCCAACAGACTCCCTGTGATTATCCTGGCACTGCATTCTGTGTATCCATTAACAACCAGGGATCATACTTTCCCCTAGGCCTGCTTTCCATTTCTCTCTCTCACACTCATTCATTTAGTAAGAGCACCAACTCCTCATATATTACATGTTTAGAAAGATTGGTATTTTCTTAAGAAGGAGAAAACCCGACCCCACAAAACTTGCCAGTGGCTGAGGTTGTTTTTCAGCCCCCACTTTTTGTCTTGGATTTCCCCTCCCCCTGTGATGTCTTGCAGTGCTTTCAGAAAAGTCTCCTTTAGTGCAGGCAGGGGTTTCACCTCATCGTGCCATATCTTTAAATGCAAGTGACAAAGAAATGTAAAGTTCAGATTATTTTGTAAACTGTTGCAGGGAAAATGGAATATCAAAGAAGATAAGAGTTCAATTTTGTTTTCAGCTCTCAAAGCTCTTCCTGTCACTTTTATTGCTTTCCTGTAAAGATTCTTAGTGTCTGCATCTGGTGGTAGCACCAATTCTGTGATCATGGGAGTCTGAGTTCCAGCAAGCAGATGTTTCTTACATCTAGTTTTAATCAGCAGAGAAGCTGATTTGTAATTTCTTGAAATAACCTGTGCAGATCGTGGTGGCAAAGACCCTCTCGCTGTTCCTCAGCTCCCAGTGGTTCAGCATTGCATGGGAATGAGATTCAGTGTTTCACACATCTCTTAGTTATTCCCAGGTTTTAATCTTGTCCAAGCAAGAACAAGGATCTCTTTGCACCCAATCTCACTGTCATTTTTACTTCCCATTTCCCCTGGTTTTGAGAATTTGTTTTGTTGTTCTCTTGGCAGCTGACTGAAGTCATTCCTCCTTGGCTTTCACATTGGAACTGGAATTCATGTGAAGAAAGACCTGCAAATTCAGAACAGGGAAGGTTCTAGAAATAAAAAGAAATTCATGGGGATGTCCATTCCAGCTTCCCTTCTCTCTTGGGAAACCCTCCTCTTCTCATCCCTGCATCTTTTGCCATTTTAACCCTATCTGAACTTGCTTCTGTGGGTTTTGAAGTCTTGAGTTGGATAATTCAAAAAGACAAAAGACATGTGGGCTATCCTGTCATATCAGGCCTGCTGAAATGATTCCTTAATGAAGCTGAACATCTCCTCTTAGAGACATTCTGGCATTGGTAAAAGGTGTGTTTGTCAAAGGATAATGGAAATATAGGAACACAAGGACTCACAATCTAACTTTGAGGAGATTTCACAGAGCTGGGAAATCTCCAAAGCAAGTGATCAATTCAGAATTAACAGTAGATTTGTAAAGAATTTGAATCCATTTTGATTTCCAGATAGCTTTGCTGCTGAACCATTCCTTTCTGCAATATCATTTGCCTGTAAAGAGTGAAAATTACTGTTTTGATTTTATTTGGAGGAATCCTAAAAAAACTTCTCATTTCAATAGGAACTGTTGGCTTTTGGCTCCACTTCCCCTTTCCTCTTCCGCTTCCCTCTTCCCTTCTCCCCTTCCCCTTCCCCAATCCCCTTTTCTTCCTTTCTCCAAAGGCCTATTTAATTACTTTTCCAACTCAGATTTCATGCCTTTTTCTATGTTCTACTCAAAATCTATTTCTTTAGGAATCAGATTCACCACAATTACTCATGGCTGTATATTTTCATTAAATACTTTACCCCAGAATCTGCTAAGTCACAGTTATTGTGGGAATGAAAAAAACTGACAAATAATTCAAACAGAGAATTAAAATGCTGGATGGAGACTCCCTCTTCAGAAGAAAAGATGAAATGGGTACAAGTTGCTGCTGGGGATATTCTGACTGGAAACCAAAGGGAAATGTTTCACAGTGGGAACAGTCAGCCATTGGAATGATCTCCACATGGAAGCAGTGGATTCTCCAACACTGGACACTCTAAATGTTGTCTGTCTGGAGTGCTGGGCTATCCTGCCCAGACCAAGAGCAGCTGGACCAGATGATCTCTGACATTCTTTCCAGCCTGGTATTCTACGATTCCATTATTTAAGTCCCAACAGGACAGCAGGGTACTCTTGTCCTTGGAGGGACACAGGGTCTTGTGCACAGGAAACCACCGGGGTCTCCCGTGAGATTTTGCCTTCCTGTCTTGGGCGTCTTATCTTGCAACCACTCTATTTCCCCACAGTGAAATAAGTCACCAAATACAAAACATGATCCCTGTTCCACTCCACTGTTTTTAGAATCACCAGCCTGGAATGGTTCGGGTAGGAAGGGACCTTAAAGCCCATCCAGTGCCACCCCCACCATGAGCAGGGACACCTTCCCCTAGCCCAGGTTTCTCCAAGCACCATCCAACCTGGCCTTGGACATTTCCAGGGCTCCAATGAACTCATGAACTGCTCCAGTTCCCTCTATGCACTGCTGCCTCTTTAACTGCTCTGATGTAGCAGATTGCCAGCTTATACTGCAGCAATTACCTTTAAACAACCCATGCCCATAAAACCTTGGAGATCACTTCAGCTTTCTCTCTTCAGGACAGTCAATTGCTGCTTTTTCAGGATGCTGCAGTCCATTGAAATCTGGGGTAACACACTGCAGCAGTTACTGAACACCAGCATCTCCCTTTGCCTGGCAGGGAGAGCAAATCATAATTCAAATTAACCTCGCTGTGTAATGAAATTTTGTTACATGTCATTATGTTATATTATATAGTATCTATAAATCAATCCCAGCTAGCCATTTGCTTCAATGATGGGTTTTTGTGTGTGACACAGTGAAGCTGGAATCCTCCCAAATAATAATTTTTCAAATAACAGCAAATTCCAAAGTTGAAAACGTAGAATTTCCTAAAACAACAGCATTTTGGACCCTCAAAACACTTCATTATATTTAAGAACCAATGAAGACAACTCTTTTACAATGGACTTCTAATTCCAACGAGGAGGCTGGTTTTCCTGACAGCCTTCTGGAGGCAGTTGTGCCAAGTGCCCCCAGGTCCTGCTGTCACACTTCCTGCCCTGCCCTTGGACTTTGTCACACAGTCCCTCCCATCCCCAGCATCATTCTGGGTTGCCACAACCTCCAGCAATCTGTAGTTTAGCAAGAACATTTCCAGGTTTCCGCTTCAGAAAAATCTATCTACAGGCAATTTTGATGTTTGAAGTGCTCTGCTGCATGCAAAGGTGTTGCCTTAAAAGGTTTTTAATTGATTGCTTGAAATGTTTCAAAATTAATTGAGCGTGTTGCTTCCTGGGCATTTTGCTTTCCCAGCTACTGTGTTCTACATGTATTTCAGTGTCCAAGTAAAGCTTTCAGTAAGATTAGTTTTATGTTTCCAAGCCAATATTTTTCAAAATGCTATGGAGAAAAAAACAAAACAAAACAAAAAAAAAAACCAACAACAACAACAAAAAAACCCAAAATGAGAGAAAATGCACTTTTTAGGGGAAGCCTAATTTTTGCAGTTTGCTTCATTCAAACTCAAATTCTTCCCACTTTTTAAAGAGCACAATTAACCAGAAGTGAATATGGCCTGATTCACCATAATTTTTCCTGGGTTTATGTGGAGTAAGTGTTGCTTTTAATGTCATCACAAAAGAATAAAACTAAAATGAGGCAGTAGTAATTCAATTCCAACACACATCCCAGGTAGTAAAAACGTCTGTAGGGGAAGAGCTTCAAATATATTTAGATAAATAGATGCTTCAACCACCCAACACACAGAGGTTTGTGACTATTCCTGGTCCATGGCAGACTTCCTATCCTTGACCCTGGGAGCTGTGGGTGTGAGCTGAGGGCAGGCTCTGCCTCACAGGCATCACAACATCTTCAGCATTTGGGGTTTGCTGCTTTATCTTCCTCAGCACTGCTGGAGAAATCAGATTTTCAAAAGCAGAGTGCAGAATCAGTTTATTCCTTAGGTTGCTCAGTAATTCCTCCTACAGCCAAGCTCATTCCTGGTGCAGCTCCATCTGTTCCCCATGAAATTATATGTGCTGAATTTTGCCCAAAGTGGTTAAAAGCTTGAGGAGCGATTAATTTTTGTAAATTTTGGAAGCACTACCAACATGAGAAGGAGAGGGGTTAGTGATGTAATTTGGGAGGCAATGGATAAGAAAAGGATTTAATTAAGGGTAATGGGGAGGCATTAAGGCAAAGGAAATTTGCCAGGAGGTTGATTTAAAAACATATACAAATTCTAACTGCTCTGATCAATTTAACTGTTCAGTAGGCACCAGAATAATGTTAGAGTCCCACTGTTTGAAGGAATTAAATGCGTGTGTTTAAAAGAGCAAAACCACATAAACCACAAAAAGAACGTGACATTGGTCTCTTTCATCACCAGGTGCCTCTGCTTGGAATTTTTTGCCAGTAGGAAGTCAAAACCTGGCAAAATACAGTAATATTGCCAATTACTTGGACAATTAATTTTTCATCTTTCATTCTAGTTTTGTTTTAAAGTTTGGTTCCAACCATTCTAACAGAATATAATTGAGTGTGACAGGACAAGGGGGAATGGCTTTAAGCTGAAGGAGGGCAGGGTCAGATGGGATATTGGGAAGAAATTCCTTCCTGTGAGGGTGGGCAGGCCCTGGCACAGGGTGCCCAGAGAAGCTGTGGCTGCCCCTGGATCCCTGGAAGTGTCCAAGGCCAGGCTGGATGGGGCTTGGAGCAGCCTGGGACAGTGGAAAGTGTCCTAGCCCATGGCAGGGGTGGCACTGGATGGACTTTAAGGTCCCTTCCAAACTATTCTATAAGATTCTCTAAAAGCAGAATTGTAATTTAACTTCCTTAAATGTAAATTGTTCTTTCCTCTTTGTCATTTGCTTTTCTTCTCTGCAAGCAAATTGCAATTAAATACATTCCTGGAATACTGAGGAAAGCAATAAGATTTTCCAAGTGCTCTGTAAATTGGAGGAATAATCATCAATATAAAAAAATATCCTATGGTGCATCTTTGGCTGAAAAGCCCTTTAAAAGCTCCATAGGTAAGTTTATGACTGCTTATTTACATCCCATTCCATGAGTATTTAATGCCATTGATTTCCCCATTTGGACACATCATTAAAGGACAAGGCAGACACCTGTGCTCTCGAGAGAAATTGAGGTGATAAAAAGGGAGAAGATTAAGAAGGCTACTTGCAAGAGAGAGACACACAGAGCTGAGGGAGTTTATCCCTGCAATTTCTCAGCTGTCACCTCACAGCCGTGTGACAAAATCAATGGGAACACCCTCATCTCCATGGCTGGGAACTGGGCTCTGGTGGCATCACACAGGTGATGGGCCATAGTGTGTGACAGTTCCAGGGGCTCCCAGCTTGGAAAGGCTGGCAAAGAATTCCTTGGTTTGGCAGTTTGGTTTGTTTTCAGCACCCCTCTGTTCCAGGCTTCCATGACCAAAACCTTCCCAACACACCTCAGCCAAGTAAAATCATTCCTGTAATTAATTTAATTAACTTTAATACTGATATAAAAACACTTTAAATTTAGATGGTTTAAGATATATTTTTTTCCCTGATTATTTTTCATTGCAAAAATTATTCTGGACTTATTTTTCCATCCTCTGCTGTTTGACAGCATGATTTTGTGCAGCAGACTGGTGACCCAGACACTGGTCATGTAAAACCAATCCAAAACAAAAAATAGGGTGAACAAGAATTTGAACTAAAATCTTTAGACAAAGAAAAAACAATTCTTACTTGAATATGCTGGTTTAAGGAGGACATTATGTGCAGAGGACATTATGGATTGATGAAGATGTCAGCGGGATGAGAAATAAGAGGAGCCCAAATGAGCAGTTCAGGTCTTCCTGCAGAGGCTGTTATCTGTGTTGTGACCTTTTGAGCAGGACTCTGTGAGATGAGAAGAGACAGATATGAACCAAAAGACCTCCTTATCTCAGATCTCATTATCTTTAAGGCTCACAGTCATGGGTCAGGTCAAGAGAAAGAGACATAAGATATTACACTGTGTGTGATGGTTCTTCATGGCAGCACTGAGCCTCATGCAGGGCCAGTGCAGAACACACAGCATGCATCTGTTTCCCAGAGAAATGGCAGGCATTTCCTACTTCCCTGCTCCTATCCTGTTCCTCCCAGTCCTCCTGGAACTCCTTGATTTAATCCCTGTCAGCTCTTCTTCAGCCATCTTGATGCCTTTAGTTTTAGCTTTTATATTTTTCAGGTTCTGTGATGCTTTAGTGTGTGGGTCTGAGCTTCATCTAAGGGGATGGTGAGCTCTTTGCACAGAGCAGGGAGACAAAAAAATTCCTTCTCCATCTGGGGACCAAGGAGAAATGATCCAAATCTCAGGCCCAAGAGCACAAACAACGTGGGCTGAAGAGAGAAAAACAAGCAGGATCGGACTTCATAACCTAAAGCTGAAATAGACAATTAATTCCAATAGGCAAATGGAGCAGAACTGATCAAAGTGAGAGCCCCTCTGAGCAGTCGTGCATTTTGTGACCATTTTGGTCCATCTTGGGTGCAGCCCTGGCTGGGCTCTTGTGCTCCCAAGGTGGATCCATTGAGGCCTTTTAATAAATCCCTGCTTTATTCTTTAACTCTGTCCAGCCTCTGCTCTAGGCCAGCCTTCTCAAAGCATCAATCTTCCACCATTTCCTCCTGGCAAAGACTTTATCCAGGGACACTTCTATGTCAGCAGTTTACCTTTCACAGCATGTTTAATAACACACCCACACCATATAATTCAAAAGACCTTTTAAATAAATGAAATACAATTTTTAAGCAAAATACTCCAGCCACAAATAAAATAATATTTTTTAAAAATTCTTTCAAATTGAAGATTTTTCTAGAGCATAAGAAATGTTTGTTCACATGCTCCCATTCATCTCCCTCAGTTTTTATTCGTATGTCACTGCTTGATGCCATCTCCCCTCTCTTTGTTAACAACTGTCCTTACAACTTCAGATTTATGGATGAATTTTTATTTCTTCTTCTATATTTCCTTCTTCTAAGGATAGATTTTGACAATCCAGCTCTGAAGTGCTGGGTGTTCACCCATCATTATCCCATTCACTGAAGCAAGGCATTCAGGTTTTTTAGGGAAGTGATGCATAAGGGACTTTATAGTCTCTTGTAGGCTGGACAATTTTTATGAAACCCAGAATGGTTTGGGTAGTAAGGGACCCTAAAGCCCATCCAGTGCCACCCCCTGCCACGTCAGGGACACCTTCCACCAGCCCACATTGCTCCAAACCTGGCCTTGGACACTGCCAGGGGTGGGGCAGCCACAGCTAAAGGTGTTTCCTCAACTCATGCACAAGTAATTGGATTTTCCCCTCTCCCTGAGCTCATGCTCCCGTTTCTCTCTGAGCCCATTGTTCCCACCACCTCAGCTCCTGTTGTAGGTGCTCTTCTCTGGTGTGGTTTGCTCAGCTGCAGAAAGCCAAACTGTCCCCAACTCATTCCCAGGATTTTTTGCCTGATCCTTTTCCAGTGTCAGCTCTTGACTCCAGCTCTGCCCTGTGCCTGCAGGGACCATGCCCAGCTCCCACCACTGCTCCCCTCTCTGTCACACCTGCAGGGTCTCTCCTGTCCCTCCTCCCCCTCTGTACCCCATCTCCCCTTATGGGACCCTGAATGTGTCCTTCCAGTGCGTCGTGTCCTTGGCCCAACTCAAGCAGTACTGAAAAACTTCCCAATGTATCCAAAAAAGATCAAAAATCCCATCATTCCACACGGACATTTCAGAGTGTCTGTTCTGCCCTGGCAGGTCAGCTCATTTTATGAGTCACCTGCCACAATTTTATTTTATCTTTATGAAGCCAGAAGGAACAGAAATGGCAGGAACCTGCTTCAAATGTCAACCTCATTAGGCTTTTAAACAAATTATTTTAAATCAAAGTTACATATTTTTATCAGAAAGCACAATGATTTTGTATTTGTTGCAAGTCATCCACTGGTATCTGCTCACAACTGTGAAATGAAGATGAGTAGATTAATGAGGATAATTTTTATTTCCTGCTGTGTTAACACTGATGTTATTCTGTTCTCCTTTATGGCTGGTGTGGGTATGATTTTAGAGGAAAAAGAAAAGAAAAAAGTAACCTAGTCAACTCTCTACACCCTTTAACCTGTGTTTGAACTGCAGAACCAGCACCACAGCTCATCATTTTACCTACACGAAGGCAACAATTACAGGATTTTTCATTCCACTCCGTGTTCTACCTCCTGATTGTCTCATTGCAATATTGCAGTATTGATAGGACAATTTCTGAGCTGCTCTGTAATATTTTATTCCACCAAATGTAGTCTGCTGTTATTGCCTAATCCTTCTGGTAGCACTGTGCTGATCTGTCTCTGTGCTGGCGAGATGGTGCCCAGAGGAGCAGCCCCAACAGGGTTCATTTCCTCTTCTACCCAGTTCATAAAACACACACCTCGTAACGTCAACTAAAACAAAGAGTCAGAGGTCCAGCAGAGTTGCAAATATTTGCTCCAGGTTGAGTCTCTCTGGGATCCATGAATCCATAAGAAAGGAGGGAGCAAATCACTATAAATTCCAACTGGAATATAAGAGGCAGCTAAAAAAGAGGCTTTTGTGAATGGAAATTGAAGCTCCTGGAGCTCAGTCGTGCTGTCAGATGTTTAACTTCCTAGCATGAGAGGAAGTCATTTAGCCAGGAGGGAATTAACAAAGAAATGCTTTCATAATTGCAGTTTTAAATTGTTTCTCTTATCATCAAATTATAATCATGCATGGAAGAGACAGAGGGAAAGAAGTTCAGAACATGAGGCAGCATAAGCAGGATGATTAGCATGTTTTCCCTGAGGTATGGATCCAGCAAGAGAAACACAGTGCAGTTTAAAGATCAGGGATAGAATTGCTGGGCATGAAAAGGAAAAAAGATTTGCAGTGTGAAACTTGTTTAAACCAAATCCATTAGGCATACTTACATTGGCATAAATAGTTTCACATTTTCTAAGTATACTTCTCTAAGTGATCAGAGTTCTGGAGGTGCTGCCATTCTTAGCAGTTGATAAGAAACCTTTAGAGAGGAGTGTTAGAACAACTTGAGGATAATGTTTTGTTAATAATGTCAAAACCATTTGAAATCACTGCTGTTTCTTTCAATGATCAGCTTAAGCAGTGGTTAAGCTTGGGGTTTTTATAGAAGAAAATTAACCTTGTTTTGATGACATAGTAATTTCTTCACTGTTCAGTTCTTCCATATATTTTTTCCTTCCCCAGAGGAAATGAATAAAGGGCTTAGGATAAATACAACAAAAGTCAAGTCCCTCTTTCCCCACAATTTATCATAAAACACATGGATATATGCTCATTAAAAAAATCAAGACAAAATCAAAGGATGAGTAAGGTTGAAAAGGACCCCAGTGTGTCCACCCTGCTCCAGCAGAGCACAGGGCACAGGAGAGTGTCCAGAGGGCTCTGGAACATCCCCAGGAGGAGACCCCAGAGCCCCTCTGGGCTCTGTCAGGGCTGGCACTGCCCAGGGCAGGAGTTCTGCCTCCTGGGCAGGGAATTGCTGGGCTCAGCCCTGCCCGGGGCTCCGGGGCCATCGCTGGGCCTGGAGCAGAGCCTGGGGCTGCTCTGAGTCCTGGCACTGGGACAGACTGGGACACACTGGGACAGACTGGGACACACTGGGATAGACAGACTGGGACAGACTGGGACACACTGGGACAGACTGGGACACACTGGGACACACTGGGACACACTGGGACAGACTGGGACTGACTGGGACACACTGGGACAGACTGGGACTGACTGGGACAGACTGGGACTGACTGGGACACACTGGGACACACTGGGACTGACTGGGACACACTGGGACACACTGGGACACATTGGGACAGACTGGGACAGACTGGGACACACTGGGACAGACTGGGACAGACTGGGACACACTGGGACTGACTGGGACAGACTGGGACACCCTGGGACACACTGGGACACACTGGGACTGACTGGGACACACTGGGACAGACTGGGACACACTGGGACAGACTGGGACAGACTGGGACAGACTGGGACTGACTGGGACACACTGGGACAGACTGGGACTGACTGGGACACACTGGGATAGACTGGGACACACTGGGATAGACTGGGACACACTGGGACACACTGGGACACACTGGGACAGACTGGGACACACTGGGACACACTGGGACACACTGGGACACACTGGGACAGACAGACAGGGACAGACTGGGACAGACTGGGACACACTGGGACAGACTGGGACACACTGGGACACACTGGGACACACTGGGACAGACTGGGACAGACAGACAGGGACAGACTGGGACAGACTGGGACACACTGGGACAGACTGGGACAGACTGGGACAGACTGGGACACCCAGGGACACCCAGGGACACCCAGGACAGCCAGGGCTGGGGCCCCTCTCACTGGGCTCTCTCCAGGCTGAGCAGCCCCAGCTCCCTCAGCCTCTCCTGGGCACGGAGATGCTCCAGGCTCAGCTCCAGGAGCTCCTGGCCCTGCTGTGCTGAGGTGTAAAACCAAATTTAACAAAATACTTGAAAAATTTATATCAAACAGTATATAAACCACTAGAAACAGTATATAAAATAAATACATATGAGAATAAATGTGATACAAAATATTAAACCCACTGTACAAAACAATAAACCCAGAACATAAAACACTTAAAAAAGGTTATATAGACAACTGTGTCAGGAAAAAAAAAACTGCCACTGGGTGCATCCATGTCGTCATGTCATGGGCAAATGGAGTGAAGGATTTGTGGCATCTTCACACCTTGCTGCTACAGTAGAGAGCTCCAGAGTGTGAGGTGTGCCCTTGTGCCCTGAGGGCTTCCCCAGCCACCACAGGCTGTGTGCTCACTTTTGCCCCAATGAAGAATGTTTTCATTGAATTCCACATCCTAGGATGTCCTGAGCTGGGAGGAATCCACAAGGATCAAATCCAACTTCACTCTCAGGAACTGTGTGCTCTACTTTAAAGATACTCCCTTTCTTTCCCTTTTGCCATGCTAATGATTTCTTGTTTTGTCTTTTGCCTTTTTAGATGCCAAAACTTGTATCTGTTGGCCCCACATTCTGTCAGGGTTTGGTTTAAATCACCATTTTAAATGAATTAGAGACATTTCTGTGTTATGTGTTTGAGAAAGAGTGGGTTGCACACTTTTTGTTGTCACCAAGGCAGGGACTGAAAGCAGAGCTGCCGCTCCTGTTACCACACAGCACTTCCACAGAAACATTCCACCAGCTGTCACTTTTCACACTGAATTCCAGAGAGGAGCTCTGTTCCTTCTGCAAAAAACCTTTCTTGCCTTACTCCCAGCTTCCCAATTTCCCTTCTCCAGGTCTGCTGCTGAAGACAATAGCAGGCCTGTGGTCATTTGTCCATCTGCCTGCAAAGGGAGGGCCATGGATCCATGCTGCAAATTCCAGTTAAATTGACCTAAGTGGGAGATTTTTTGTCACTTTACGCAAGAAAAGCACTTCAGAAATGTGCAGGCAAATAAAAAATAAACCTGTTCCAATCTGTTTACAAAATCTCAGCACTGTCACTGCAACATAAACACTTTATGTTTTTATGTACTTTGGTGCGAGACATTCCCTGTCACTGGTGCAGTTTGCAATTACAGGGAAGTGAGGCAGAAAATAGCAGCTCCAGAATGGATTAAAGTAATGAAGTTTGAACTATTATTTGAAAGGTTGTTGTTATTTTAATAAATATTTAATCTCCTCAGCCTCATGGATCCCTAATTGATCTTTAACTATTATTGTTCCTGGACGTTTCTCATCAACTTCTAATTGCTGGTTTAAGGCAATGGGGAATCAAGAGGATAATGACAGTGGCTGTGGGAGATTGTTATAACATTCAAACACGCTTAATAAAATATTTTTAACAGCTCTTTGCTGGAAAGGAAGGTCTGAAGTTCATATCAGCTAGTAGAATGTGTTTCTCACTGTTCCGTGATCATATCCCAATAAACCATTACTAATAATTCAGAGTTTATATCCAGTTTAGACGAATCTATAGAAAAATTAGATTGTTAAAAGCCCTCTATATTAAAGAAAGAAAGCATTTCGTAGTTCTGAAATAAAGCTTTTTGTCTGGTTATTGGGAAATCTCTTCCAGGATTCATGGAGAAAGTTAGGAAAACACCCTTTATAATCCATTTATTTGTTTTAATGAATGATACAGTTATACCCCTTGCCATGGGCAGGGACACCTTCCACTAGACCAGCAGTAGTAGTAGTAGTAGTAGTAATACTACTACTACTACTACTACTACTACTAATAATAATAATAATAATAGCATTATTTTGGTAAGTGATTGTAGTGTATTTAAATCACGAATGTTGCTATCAGTATTGGTATTATTATTTTTCTTGATGTCATTAATATTTAAACTGGACAGATCTTAGAATTGATGGTAGCTTCCATCACATTAAAAAGGTAGCAGATTTTTTAATTATATTTATTATTCAGTTTTGAGACCCTTAGCATGACCAGGAAGCAACAGAGAAATTCAGGTAGCAGGAGGGAATTTTGCATTGTACATGAGAAAATTATAATTTTATTGTTTGGATTTTATTTGCAGTAAAGATAAGTTTGTGGATTAATATTATATATGTGTATATAATGGGATTAGAACACGGTGTTGGATATGTTTTAAGTAGTGCTGCAGAAATAGAACCAAGGGTTAGAAGTAGATGATTTTTAACATCCCAGTTCTTTCTGTGACTCTCTGTCTCTATTTAGTTAGTGTTACATTTACAAAACCCTCTTCCAATTAGCAGATTTATTATTATATTTTCTGCTTCTGTTTAGTATACAACATGATTTATATATATATATATATTTATTTTTTTTACAAGTTTCTTTAAGAAATAGTAGAGGCTTTATCACATTTGCTGCTACACAATGGTTTTTGCTAAAGGATGACTCTTGCCACCACTTTGGTGACAGCTAAGTATTGAAATTTGTTCGAGGATTTCAACCATAATTAATACTTTGCTAATGTATTCCAGGCTTCACGCTTTGCTAGGCACAGACACTGCCTAGGAAATCAGAAGTGATTGAAGTGCTCTGAGAAGCATATGTTCATTCTGATTTTTATCCTGATGCCACAAAAATTTCAAATGGACTCCCTGTGAACAGCCGATGAAATTAAATATTGTTTTGTGAACACAGGTCAGGCAATTGGCCGTCGTGTTCCCGGGTCAGGAGCAAGCAATTTGCATCAGTTTGCATATTTATATTTGGGAGAGGATGAGATCTGCTATTTAATTTCTTTTTAAATGCTTCTCAGTGGCTGAGAAGAAATGTGCATTTGCATTTGATCCTTTGTGACATTGTGCAATATTTGTGAGTATTGTTGGTGAATCTAAATTACCCCTGGCTTATTAGAACAGCTCAGGCACATACAAATATGAATGTTTGGGGGGCTTGAGACAAGATTCGTGCTCCAAATTCATGCAAGTCTTCTGGAATAAGGGGAGGTACAAGTTTGTGAGAGAACTCCAGACACATCTTAGAGCCCCTTGCAGGGCCTAAAGGGGCTCCAGGAGAGCTGGAGGGGAACAATTCATCAGGAACTGTAGTGACAGGACAAGGAGAAATGGCTTCACACTGAGTTTAGATTAGATATTAGGAATAAATTCTCCCCTGTGAAGGTGGTGAAGCCTTGGAACAGGGTGCCCAGAGAAGCTGTGGCTGTTCCATCCCTGGAAGAGTCATATTCTTGTATTCCATTGAGAGATTTTTTTCAATCTTCCTTCTAATTCACAGTTGATTTAAGAAATCTTTTTACTAAATCTAGAAACATTTAATAATAGGATTTCTTAATCAACTGTGATTTTTTTAAACTGCCTCCCCGAGTGCTCATTGCAGCACTCCAATTCACAGAGGCAGACAAAAATTCATATCTGTGCTCTCAAAGCAGGTGGGCTCAGAGTTCTGTGAGGCTGTTGGGATCTGCAGTCACACCCACTGACCCACTGCATTCCTGTGAAATCCCAATGGCTTTGGAGCTGCTTATTCCATAAGGGTCAATGTGGACAGCCCCATTTATCCCATCATTATGGCTGTGATGAGGGTGGTGCTTACAGGGCAGGCTAATGATAACATCACGCTGCATAAATTGCTAATTAAAGTCACTCCACTTTTTGATGTTTTTCTTAATTAGTCCCAGGGGAAATGGGCAGGATGTTGAATTTCCATGCTGATTAGAAATACAGGAGCTGCTGCAGTTCGGATTTATTTTGGAAAAAAAAAAAAAGAGTGGCAGCTGCAGAGTATTCAGTGGTAGGTGCTATGAGCCCCTCATACAATCATTTTTAATAAACAATTTCTTGAGGTACATTAATTTCTTCCCCCCATTCAGCAAGTTTATAATGGACATCAACCTAACAATTCATAAGTTTTCATCTCTCTGAAAAAGAGTAAGGTTAGATGGGATATTGGGAAGGAATTGTTCATTTTGGGGGAGGAGAGGCCCTGGCACAGGGTGCCCAGAGCAGCTGCGGCTGCCCCTGGATCCCTGGAAGTATCCAAGGCCAGGCTGGACAGGGCTTGGACCTTCCTGGAACACTGGAAAGTGTCCTTGCCCATGGCAGGGGTGGCACTGGATGATCTCTAAGCTCCCTTCAAAACCAAAACATTCTGTAACTCTAATTCTGTATCTGCAGTTCATAACTTTAAATTTTTTCCTAACAGAAACCAAAACTCTAAGCCTTGAGGGAGTAAAAATATGTCTTAATTTTCATCTACTGTAACATTATCAAACATCATGCAAAGAAAACTTGTTGTTTTAGTAAAAGCTGGTTGTTTTTAAGATAGTTTTTGATCTTGGAGCACATTCCTGTGTTTTGCACTGTGTGCTGTTGTTCTGTGAGACACAGGTAATCAAGAACATGGAAACAGGGCTCTGTAGCAATAGAGGGTATTTAGCGGGGGGGAAGAAGGGATTGATTCTGATTTTCCTGGTTGGATCAGCTCCAGAGTGTGGGGGGTGTGTGCATGTAATGAGGAGCAGCGAGCAGAGTGATTTAAAGTGCCAATTCAGAGGGGTAAAGTGTTCTGTGCATTAGAGTAAGTGGCAGAGGAATCATGAGGTGCATCTGCTTTGGAACATTTAGAAAGTTGTAACCTAGCAGAAAATGAACTCAGTGTTCAAATCAGTGCACTAATTAGAGCTGAGCTTTATTCTGGAATTTCACCTCTTCTTTATGACATTTAAGTTACAAAAACATGTGAACAGGAGAGCTTAGCTCATTCTTCCAACTGTGTACAGGAATTATCATTCTGAGAATAAGCTTGTGTTGTAACTGGTGCAAATAAACCAACAGGAATGTTAATTTAATCTTTTTGTCTGTACATGTGGATGTACCTATATGTAGATGTGTCATCTTAATGAAATTTTATTGAAGAAGTTAAAATATCCTGGGAAAAAAAAAACCCAAACATATATTAAACTGTCACATTGCCATTTTTCAAAGAAGTGTATTTATTCCATTTGTTATGTGTATAAATGAGGATCCATCCTGCCTTTATGAGCCAAATAGAGCCAATTTAGGCTGCTGAAGGAGCTGCAGAATGTAATAGCTCACTCAAAGTCCTGTGAAAGGATTTATTGCCACATATATAAGTCACCTAATTTTGTTGTTTCTGCAGCTTAATATCCGACTGTAAAACTTACCTGAGTTCAGTGTAATGCATTTTTATGGCTTTTTCTGTAACTAAACCAGGGTTTGTGGAAGCAGAGCCCTGCTGGGAAGAGGCAAGGACAGGCTGCTGGCTCCCCCCCACCCCACACTCCCACAGGAATGGCCTCGGGGCTGGGACAGCTGTGTGGACATCTCCCTCTTTAGACACCAGAAATGGTGTCTGGCCCATCAAGAAAAAAATACCCTGAGAGGTACCTTTGGCAGTGGGATTGAGAGTGGGAGAGCATTACAGCAAGGGATAAATGCCCTAACACACATTTTGGGATTTACATCTCAAATGAGATCTTTGCAATGGAGGAAAGAGCTTTCTGAACACTTCTCTGCTCTCCTGGCTTCAACTGACACCCACCCCAGGTTTTGCACTGGTGGAGAACAGCTGAGCCCTGGTCACTCTTTTCCTGGCACTTAGGATTTTACAGAACTGAGTTTTGTCTTAGAATGAAGGATTATCTTGTGCTCCTGTGATACCTGCAATCCTGGCCAACACCCTAGAGAACAACCTGGAAAATTCAGGGCTGAGCAAGTCAAGTGACTCCTTGTCAAACTTCTTGCCATACTTCTGCACATCAAGGGGAAAAGGGAGTTGAATGTATGTTATGAAGGAAGCATTTCTGGTGGACTCATCCACAAAGTGCTAATTTAGGGGTTGATGAAAGCCATTTTGAGCTTGTTCCAGTTAAATTATAGCTTTAGGGGATGATGTTAAAGAATCCTGATGTTTCTGATCAGCTTTTAATGAAAAAATGGCAGATTACAGTTCTTGGGTTATCAACCACTTTTTTTTTCCTTAGCAGAAAAACAACCCTCAACTTTCTGTGTACAGAAAATCCAATATTAAAGGAAAGGCCCCTAGAGTGCAAAGCACATTAATGATTTTTTAATTATTATGACTATATTTCAGAACAAGTGGATTGGAAATGTTCTGATTTAATTTTGAACTAATTGTAAAAGCTTATTTCCTTAGATGCAAAGCTCCAAACCCTTACCTTAATTGAATGCACATTTGCTCAGATTTTGTAACAAGAACATCTAAAATTAGAATTCAGACACAATGGTGCTGGATTTGCAATTTAATACAAGACCTTTAGGAATCTTGACAGTTTGCTCCAGGGGATAAAATAACAGTTGCCACTTTAAGAGATAAATTTTCTCACTATTATTATTGCAGCATTTATGCAGCTATGACTAAGAGTGACAGAAGAACACTTTACTGAAATAAATGGCCTGGTCAACAACCTTTTGGTGGCAGATAAAAGCTTCATGTCAAGTGACTTCAATGACCAGGCCGGAGGTAACCTGGCAACCTGCAATAAATAAAAGGCCCCCTTGGAACAGGTCAGAAAGCATCAAGGAAGTTTCTGCTCCTCCAAAAGTTCCTCTAGAATAATTTAAGGAACAAAGGGAGGCTGCTTCAAGGTGTTCAACCAGCACAAAACTGCTTTGAAGACCTGCTGCCTGTTGATTATTATATCAGGTACAGAGAAATGTCTGTGGGGGAGAAAAATGGAGTCATCTAAAAAGGACTTGTTTGTTACTTCACCCCACATTCCCACTTGTTTTTGCACCCTTTTGTTTTGATATTGACCTCAGTGAATACCCTGCAAGAAACACAAGAGATGGAGAAAGGAGGAAAGGTGTTCTGGAAAAATACAACCCTGCCATGTGGATGGCAACGTGAAGAGGCAGAAAGAAAACACATTTATGAGAGATCACTGATGAAGTTGAAGCATAAGTGGTGTAAATAAAGCTAAATCAGTCATTAATATTGCTACTACTGAAAACAATCTTAACTTGACTTAAAATTGAGCAACTTCGGGGCAAAATCAGATTTCTGAAGGAAAAAAATCATTGAAAACTATTCCGGTCTGAGTGCTGTTACTCTGCTTCTGCATGACAAGCACAATCCTGTAATTCCCCTTCACAGGGATAGGTAACAATTCCAGGTGTTGGATGTGCAGGGTCACTCACAACCCCCAGCCTAGGCTTCATCTAAAATGTGCACGTGCCATCAAGAGTGAGACAGTTCCTCTGTAGGAATTAGGGAGCTGAGTGAACCTGTAAGAGTGTTAGAATCCCAGAATCTCGGAGTTATTAAAGTTGGAAAAAGATGTCCTGGATCATTGAGTCCCAGCTGTGCCTGACCCCCACCGTGTCCCCAGCCCAGAGCTCTGAGTGCCACCTCCAGCCCTTCCTGGGACACCTCCAGGGATGGGCACTCCAAACCTCCCTGGGCAGCCCCTGCCAAGGCCTGAGCACCTTTCCATGGAGAAATTCCTCCCAATGCCCAACCTGAGCCTCCCCTGGGTGTAGACCTCACCCTGAGGTCAGGGTGACCTCAAGAGAGAGATCCTAAAAGAGTCTTTGCTTCCCTAGCCCAAACGCAGCTGAAGAAGGAGTCTTGGAATGCTTTCAGTTGCTTTTTCAAGGTTGTTTGTTTCTTCTTATCTCTATATTCTTTCTCTGAACTGCCATGGTCTGCCTAGTACAGAAGCCATGGCAGCCTGGACTCGAGTCCTGGGCTTGCTCCCACCTTATATACTCAAAACTATGTGTATATGTTTACAATTTCTTCACCAATTCCCATCACTTGTGTTAGACAGTGAATCTCTACCTTAAACCAATAGAAAAGTGCCACCATCACACCAAGACATTGAAGCCAAGAAGAACAAGAATGCCAGGACACACCCAAATCCCTTCATTTTGTTCCCTGAACCCCTTATTTAAAAAAAACTAAAATTCTATTTTTCCACCCTGTGTTAGTTCAAATATCACACTACTCAAACCCTTGTGACTTGCAATTCCTCAGCCAGAGTTGGCAGTTTTTTTCCACAGGCTAAAATTGAAGCCACAGCTGGTTTTGACTTCATGCCAGGGTCTCTGAGCCCCCTGCCAGGGGCTTGAGCCATGCAGGGCAGCCAGAGGGATGTGCTGGACTCCAACAATTGTCCTCCTGCCCACCTGGGCACACCTGGGCTCCTGTCCAGCCTCTGTCCCCAGCATCCCAAGCCTTTTCCAGCTTTCCAACCCCCTCTGCCCCACTCCAACCCCTGCAGGGGGGGTTGGAGTGACCCCAGGGCAGGACCTGGCCTTGTCCCCCCAATCTAACCTGCCCAAATCCCCAGGTGTTGAACGATTCAAAAGCAGGTTTGTGAAGAGATCTCACCTCCAGTTTTGTGATCATTATTTATGCAATAAATTACCTAAACTCCGGCAGCAAGAACTGTGACTCAAGTTACTGAGCTTTAGCGACAGCAGGTGCTGCTCATGCCTGGGATATCAAGGATGAGGCTCAGAAAACTGAGAAAATTAAAAAAAAAAAGAACCCAGAAGCTGAATTCCCATAGGAACCAGGTCTCATTGCTTTTAAAGAGTTTTTCCCTAAGCAAAATGTATCCATGAGCAGCATCCTCTGCATAAAGTGACCACGTTTATCCAGCAGTAAGATCAGCCCAAATAAAAGAAATTATTGTGTCCCTTCAAAAGCTCTAGAGCAGAAAAGACCCAAATGTCCTCAGATCTCAGAAGACATGAAGAAATGTCAACACCAAAGGTAAATAATTTCAAGATGAAGCCATAGTTTCTGGGTTTTAATGACCTAGAAAGTGGAGTTCCTTTTCTCTTTTTCCTTGGCAGTTTCTCAGGATTTATTAAATGTTGCCAATTGGAGTTTGCCTTGTTTTTAAGACAGTTTGCAAATGTATTCCTCCCTTCCCCAACTCGCTCACGCAGGGTCAATTTTCTGCCTATATTACAATTCCCAGAGTCCCATCGGGAACAAAGAATGGTTTGTCAGGAGCCTGCAAAAGGAGACAAATGATCTGTGCTCGAGTCTAATAACCTTCCTGAAGAAGACAAATGTGTGAATTGCAGAAGTTTCACCTGCAAAATCTCTACTGATATACTAATTAAGAACAGATCTCTTCAACCACTGCAGAAAAGGAAGGAACAAAAAGAGGTCCTCTGAGAGAGACTGAGGAAAAAATTAAATTAATGGATGAGAAGAGGCTCAATGCTGTCCCAGAATGCTTTTCTGAGGTAGGATTACACACACAATCACAGTGCTTTTTAAACCAGACTCTGAAAGATTTATTGATATTTGGAGGATCTGTAAACTGCAAAGGGTTTTCCATATGTAATCTCTATATCCCTGCCCTGTTTTCCTTTCCTACAGCTCTAATTTGGCAAACAAGTCTCTTCATATGTTATTTTTCTTTTTGTCTTCCACTTGTTTCTGAGTTCTTCCTAGAACTCTGTCTTCAAGGTGCTTTTCCCAGGTAGGTGGGGTTGTGTGAGCAAAGTTATTCACACCTCCTACATTTTAAACTGCTAAAATTAAACCACAGCAGCTGCCACCTTTAACCCACGTACCTCACCCCAAACCATCAAACCAACAGCAGCAGCCTGTGATTTATGGGGCTGATCATAAACAGCCCAGTTCAAAATATGGAAAGATGATGGACGAAGCAGTTTTTCTACTTTATCACATACACTACACCTTTTGAGAACAATTTTGACATTATTGTCAATTTTGGTTTAAAAAAATATTTTAAAACAAACTACCATGCTCCAGTAGTTTTCTATGATATTGCACTCATTTGCTGTGTTTTATTTTAACACAGATAGTTCTGAAGCACTTCAAAGTAGCTCATTAATATCCTTAAAGCTTTGGAAATTACTTCTTTATCAGCAGTAAACTCCTAGGAAAATGCTACATGTGACATATAAGTATTACTGTCTTGTTAAATGAGACCCATTAATTTTTATATGCAGCAACATTACTTTTTGATTTTCAAAGACCTAATGGTATCTAATTTTATTTTGATTTTTAACTCAAAGTACTTAATTTTGCCTTTTCCTTATTTGTAAAATATGTGGGATATCAATGCACTTCAAAGGTTTATGGTGAGGATAAATAATTCTGAGATTATGAGATGTTCATACAGCAATGCAGACCTTTCCATGATTGTAAGGTTTCCATTACCAGAAATGGATCCAAAAATTATTTTTCCACAATAATTCCATATTTATTTTAATAACAAAGCTGTTCCTTGTGTCTCCTTATAGATAGAAAAGAAATAGACACAAAATGTTGTCCAAGACCACAAAAAAACTTATCATAATCATGGAATAATGGGATTATTTAGGATGGAAGGATCATTAAAGTCCATTCAGTCCCACATCCCTGTCATGGCATGCACACCTTCCACTAGCCCAGACTGCTCCAAGTCCCATCCAAGTTGGCCTGGGACACTGCCAGGGATCCACTGCCATGGCCTGCCCACCCTCACAGGGAACAATTCCTTCCCAATATCCCATCCATCCCTGCCCTCTGGCAGTGGGAATCCATTCCCTGTGTCCTGTCCCTCTATCCCTTGTAAATATTCTCTCTCCATCTTTCCTGTCAGCTCCTTCAGGACCGAAATTCACCCTGTATCCTTCTCATCTCCAGGCTGACCATTCCCAGATGTCCCAGCCTGGTCCCTTAGGGGAGGTGCTCCAGTTCCCTCAGCAACTTGGTGGCCTCCTCGGGACTTGCTCCAACAATTCCATGTCCTCCTCATGTTTGGGACACCAGGACTGGACACAGCACTGCAGGTGGGGTCTCAGCAGAGCAGAGTGGAGGGGCAGAATCCCCTCCCTCACCTGCTGCCCATGGATTTTTGGATGAGCCCAGGATACTCTGGTACAGGACAGCAGGATAACAAGGCAGCTCTCTGGAAATCTGGATATTGAGAGATTACCTGAGTGGAGCAGATATCCCAGGAGCTGAACACAGTCTGAACCAAGACAGCACTCACTGACAGCAAGCAAAATCTTATCCTTGGTGAGGGTAAATTCCTATTGTCCATCAGCTCCCAGAAGATTTTTGCCATGTGGAGGCTTCTCTTTGTACAAGCACACCAAGCTGTTCACCCCAGGAGTCACCAACACTGCTGGTGACTCTTCTATCTAGGCTTGCAGTATAAACAGATTTCTTTTGTGGCTGTAGCTGAAGCAGTGTGAGTTTTATTTTTTTCTAACCAAAGCTGAAGTGCTGTAGGGCAGAGCCACAGGTCCAGAGAGGGATGTGGACATTATTCAGACTCTGCACGCTGTTTCACATTAATTTGACAATGAAGGCAGTTCAGAGGGAGCCTAAATCTGGAGTCTTACTAGGTAAATACTCCAGCTTTAAATTAGAATGGTTAGCCCAAAATAAATGTCTAACTATGTGGACACTTCTTGCAGGAAAGATACTATAAAGATATCAGGGGGGGAAAAAAGAGTGGTCAGAATGATTGGCCTACTTAGCTGAGTTTTCCATGCGATATCCCCATAAAACAGTCACAAAAACAGCTAAAAGTTCCTCATCTCATCCCACTTGCTTTGCTGCTTCTCAGATGCACCCAAGGACCTCCAAAGGAACACGTGTAGCTTGTGTATTTACAGGCAGAGAGTCTCTGGCTGGGAAGAGAAGTTGTTTACTGCGAGAAGAAAGAGCCTGCGTGACACTTGTGCTGCAGGGCGCTCTCGGAGACTGCTGAAAGTTCAGTGCTCCTTGCAGGGTGGGACACGCCAGGCAGGATTGCTGCCCTTGGAGGAGCTGTGCAGCCTCTGTGTGATCACTCCTGGGAGCCTGCTGGGAGCAACAGCCCATTTACTCACTGCACCACTGCTTCCTATAAATATATTTATAACCCTGGCATGCCTGCCTTCCCGTAATCTCTAGGGTTTGTCTGGTTCACAGAAAGCCATTATGGGAACTGTAAACTTTTATGCTTGCCCTCTCTAGAAATTGTGTTGAAACTTTTATAATGGAGATTTTTCACCTTTTGCTTGTTTCTCCTGAAATCTTACTCACAAAGCAGTTCTATAAATGATTTTAAGCATTGTGAGGTGGACCCAGGCAGGTTTATTGTTTGCACCTGCTCCAGTTTGTTCTCTCTGCACTTCACTACAAGAGCTCAGTTGTCACAGTCTGAGTGCTGTGTTCACTGTAATAACATTGATAAATACTTTCTGTTCTTATCCTAATTACTTGTGCTGAAGACACTTAAACTTTTCTTATGTAAGATAGCATAGTTTCTTTATAAATGTTCCAAAGAAAGGAGAATGGAAGAGACAAAACAGGAGTTGTTTTGAGGTGTTGATGCTAATATTTTGGCAGGCTTGCTTCTGGTTTTAGGAACTAAAGCAATTATTATTGTCATGCAAACTTCTGTGCTTGGCTTCACAAAACCATTGCTGAAAAGTTAAAATATTTCCTGAACAGTGAAAAAGTCTGTGTGGAATGTGCTCCCCACTGAGTGAGAACAGCTGAGATGCACCGTTAATAGACAGCTTGCAAAACCTTCCGTGACCCTACTGAGGGAGATACCAATTACTATGAGAAATGTTCATTATTGTCCATTTTCCAAGAGATATCAAGCAACAGCTAAGTACAGTTTTCTGCACACACAATACATGCACTTGTGTAATTGTCTCTGGCCAGGGAGAGTGTTTCAGGACACCACAAGGGCTACTTCACCTCTGGAGCAGCACTGTTGGAGGAATTCCTCGAGGGAATGCATCATTAAAAGTTTATAAAGTCCATGCAAATCCTCACCTGACAGCCAAGGCCATTTGCACAGACAGAACATCACAGTCCTGAAATGGAAAAAGAAACTCTTTCCTATATCCCTAATTAAATCTGGAAGCCTGCTTCTCTTCTGCTGCCTTTTGCTCCCTGCAGAGCCCTGAGCAAAGTGAAGTGGCTGGGAATTGTTCTATCCCTCTTTGCAGCTACAGAGGGGTGTCATTGCAGGAGTGAGCCACTCTGGTGACTCCAGTGACCACCCCTGGTGTCCTGCACAGCCCACAGCTCCAGCCTTGTTCACACACTCAGGTGATGAATATACCTGTCAGAATAATAAGTGGCTGAGCCAAGACCTAATAGGAAAACGTGACAGAAATGCATGGTCTTGATTCCAAACCCAAACTGGAATATTTGCTCTTTTTATCCAACCGTTTAGCCAAGCAGTAAACCAAGGAGAAAAATAAAATGTACAGCCTTATTAAATTCCACTTGAAGCTACCTGATACTAAACTGAATGTGAAAATGGAGCCCAGCTTGCTTTATCCTTTAGCATGGATGGGAAACATTTTCTTTTTCTGTAAGGACCCATGTCAATGCAATCAGAACAATAACCCCTCCCAGATGGGGCAAAGGAAATAGCAGGGATGGTGTGGAATGGCAAAGTTTGTGCCATGGTGTGTCCCTTTCAGCACTAGCTCACTGGAGACATGAACAAGAACCATCATTATAAATGCATCAAAGCATTTGTTAACCAAATCTGGAGAGATCAGCCTTTGGAGTTCTTGCCTTTGTTTCTCTCCCCAAGTACCTCTTGTCTCTGGTAAATCACATCATCCAGAACAGAGCTGCAGAGTGTCCATGACATGCTCCATTTGGGCTTTCCCCCCTGCCAGGACATGTGACAAGAGAATGAAATGTTCCTTTTCTCCCCTGCTGAAACCCCGCTCTCCTGCCCGTTGTGAATTAGATTCACAGGCTGAGTATCTCCCCCTGCGATCAGCTTTCATTACTAATAACCAGCTCGTTCTGCCTTACTGCAGAGAGCTTCTGACTCTGTTCAGACATTTCAAACACAGGAGCACACAGACTTGTAATTAGTGCTGAAATATTCTGCCTTGCACTGGCTCCAAAGCAGTGCAAAGACAGGCTGCAGAGGCTGCTCAAAGCCCAGCCAGACACTGACTGCTCTGCTCCATGTCTTTGCAGCCACAACTCAGCTGTGGCAGGAACTGGAGGCTTTGCCCTCTTTGGGCACAGGATGTTGCCTAAGACTCTATGGAGTTGCTGAACATTGTTCTCCATTCCAGGTCACTCGGTAATCACCTCGTGGTTGAGGTTTTTTCATTGCTCCCTGACCGTGTCTGTGCATTCTGAATCAGTGGTGTGATATCCTTCTTCCCCAGGCCCTGCACATTCACTGGAGTTTTGTTTTGAGACACAGGATGGGATTGTTGGGATGTCCTGTGTATGCTCAGGAGCTGGAATTCATGATCCCTGTGGTTCCCTTCCAACTCAGGATATTCAATGGTTCTCTATTTTTCCAAAATCAATTTATCATAACTTTTCAATCCTCACATCTGTTTAGGAAACTTAAATCCTCTTGCTCTTCTACTCCTGTACCCAAAAATTATTTTTTAAAGTGTCAGAAACTGGGGAAAGGTGATATATTTCATCTGGAGGAAGTATCAGTTGCCTATTTCTGTTTAAAAATGATACACTTGTATTTGTTTTTATGCATTGCTGGTCATCTCAGAGCAAAGGCTGCTTGGTAGTGAAAAGAAAGGCTCTGTTGCCTGCACACAGAACAGTAGTTTGTGCAATAGTTTGTGTATCTTCATCATAAGCATTTTCATGCATCCCTTCACTAAATTAAATAGGTCATATTGCCTTGTGATTTATAACCCAGAGAATCACTTGATTTCAAAGGGACAGCACAGGGTATAAATGAAAGGCTGAGTTTGACCCAACCATCTCTCTGAAAAGCTAAACTTTCAGAGCTCCTATTCTTTATTTCTGATACATCCTTTTCAAGATGGGGTGATAAAACTGAGCGTGTGGTTCAAGGTGAGCTCCCACACTGATTTACAGAATGGCCTTACAGCACTTTCAGCGCTGTGCTCTATTCTCCGCTTAGCACTTTGTAACATCTTGTTTGGGTTTTAATCATTGCCGAACACCGGGCAGAGATTTCCACCGGGCTGTTCACAATGACAGCCGGGACGTTTTCCCCCGAGTACTTACAGTTAATTTAGATCCCATCAATGTATCAATTGTTCCTTCCAGTGTGCCTTACCTTGCAGCTGTCACAGTGACTTTCAGCCCTATTGTGCTGCTGAGATACCAGGCTTTGTTAAGATCTCTTGTCCTCTGGTAGATTAACCGACTCTTGATAGTTTTGAGAAAATAGTTTCATGGAAATTTGGCCAGTTTGCAACTCTTTTATTTCCAGCTCAGGTACAAATGTTCACCAAAAAAAAAAAAAAAACCAACCAAAAACAAAATACAAACTAAACCAAAACAAACAACAAAAAACCCACCAAAAAAAACCCCAAACCACCAAACCCTGCAATTTCCAGTGCAGAAAATAACACAAATATAATATTTCACTGTCAACATGACTTTATTATTCGCTCCTGAAGCACACAGCTTTCTCAGCACACTGACAAGGGGTTAACATTTGGCTTCTCATTAAATTAAAAATAATAAGCTGTTGGCTTTACCCTGAGTCCTGGGAGGAGCCAGGGAAGCTGTGGAGAGCTGCTCGCTGAACTGTGAGCCCAGGGCAAAGTGGTGCTCAGCTGCAGTGGCATTTCCTTGGCCCACACTCCTGGCACAGAAGGATCTGAGTGACCAGTGCAGCATTTTGCTGAACCTCTTTGCCTTTTGATCCCATTTATTAGCATTTTAGGTATCACTCTGCTTGGAAACAAGCAGCCTATGGCAACAGGGAATGCTCATTCATCTCCCCATCACTCTTCAGGCCTTTCCCAGGGTTTAAGGTGACCTTGCAACTTATGAAGGAAAAGAAAGGATTGGAGTTAAATGTGTTATAAATGATTGACCTACCTGGATGGCAGCTGATAACGTGCTGGAGGCTGCAGGGTTCAGATACTGAACTTCATTCTGAGTGATAGACGCTATAAAGTGCAGATAACTCACATTGTAACAGCGACATTTCCAGAGAATTGGAATGAAAAATCAGGGGATTGTCCTGCAGTCAGAGACACAGCATGGCACAAACAGGCAAAAAGAACAATTATGGCAGCATTAAGCTGATAAGAGCAGCATTTTTGAATGATGTAGTGAGTTCAAGAGCTGCTGGCTCTTTGCTCTGCTCGGCCAGGTAGAGGAATGCAGTGGAAAAGGCCAGCTTGTGCTGGCACAGCAATCCCAATTTGGGGAAAGAAGGCAAAAAGGATCAGAGTTCTCAAAGCAGAGCTTCTGAGATGAAAGATTTCTTGTGCCTGGCTACGAGGACACTTTGAAGACAGGCTTAGCCTAAAGAATGGCGAAAAGAAGCTCATTTATTTCATGCAGAAGAGAACAGAGTGGCTTCAGGTCAAAATTAGAGCTGATTGAGATTTTAAACAAAGAGCCCTTAAAATGCTCTTAAACCAATTTATTTTTTTTTAAAGAAGTTCAATAAAGTTGTCAGTGTAAAGCATTCCCTGGGCACAGTGGAGACCCTGACTCAGAGTCTGTGGTTGTGACATGTGTGGGGACCTGGAGCTCAGATCTTGGGTCTGAACTGACCTCACCTGTCCTCCCTAATTGCTGAACTACTGGATGATTCTTTACTAATTGGAGATTCTTCCACTAATTTTTCACCCAATTGACCTTTTTTTTTTTTTTTTTACTCAAGAGCTTAAAACACCCTTTTGAAATCTATTTTTTAGATTTATAACAGTTTGTCTTTTCATTACACATTGTCTTCCACAGTATTTTATGTGCCTACACCAATATTTTTGTAAGCCCATGTGTTGATTTTGCCTTTTCTTTAATTTCTGGAGTTTGGATTTTGTGTTCTTTCACCATCTACATCCAAAGAAAGTATTAGAAGGAAATAACTTTTCTGCCTATTCATGTATCCTGGATAAAACAATGATCATTTTGGAAAAGGCAAATTCACTTGTAAACTCATATAGAAGTATTAAAATAGCAAAATATCAATTATTTCTTATTGAGTCCGGCACAGAAGATCAAAAATAGTGCAGTGGTTTTGGTCCATACATAGATATTTATACACATAACAGCCTGTAGGGAGGCTGTGGTTGAAGAGTCAGGGAAAAAGGGGGAATTTCTATTATTCAATTTCTAAGTTAACAGCATTGTATTCTTTACACTATGTATGAGAAACCTCTGTGTGCACAAGAGCACACAGAGAAAACAAGGGCACTCCTTTAATTCCAGCAGAAATCCTCAAGGGCTGCTCCCTGTGGGGAAAAAAAAACACGCAAAAAAACCTCTGAGATATTTTGAAGCTCTAGAAATGGGGAAAGACTCTCTATTTTGCAGCAGTTTTGCTGCCCCATCTACGATATCCCACTGAAAATGTATCCCTTAAACCAAAACCACTCTCCTGGGTGACCTTGCTCCATGTCACAGTAGCTTCAGGCAAAGTGTTTCTTCCTTTTAGGAAATGGTTCCAACAGCAAATCCTTTAACAGGTACAAATGCAATTTCCATCAGATTTGAGTATTTACCTGATAAATTTTTGCTCAATTCACCCACTGAGGATATAATAGAATGAGGGAATATCCTGAAGTGGGTGGGACCCACATGGATCCAGCCCCTGGCCCTGCCCAGACACCCCAACAACCCCACCCTGTGCATCCCTAGGAGCGTTGTCCAAACCCTCCTGGAGCTCTGGGAGCCTTGGGGCCGTGCCCATTCCCTGGGGAGCCTGGGCAGTGCTTCCCCCAGAGGCTGAAGACCCTTTTCCCAATATCCAGCCTAACCATCCCCTGACACAGCTCCAGCCATTCCCTCAGGTCCAAGGAACAGCCATACTCAATATTTTGTATTTTCTTCTTAATTCAGACAGAAGAACCCTGTTGAGTAATATTCTAAAGAAATCTTCCACATCTAAAAAAAAACCTCTCTACATGTAAATAACATGCCAATTTAGATTTAGTCAACTCCAGCTGCCATGTGAAACTGGAAACATGATAATTACTGCATTTGTAACAGGTGAGTAAATATTTACAGCTCTGTGATAGGAATACTGCAAACAGCGGAGTAGGAAAACACTTTGGAACAATGATTTGCAATTCCAAATACTTCCATATCATCTTTCATTCACGTTCCTTAAGGTACCTGGAACTACAGTTTTGTTGATAACAACCTCTATTCCAGGTACCTTTTCCCCAGTGAATTCTGCATCAAACTCTCTTCCTGCAGAGGTCTGAAAGGATTTTGTTTACTGCCAGCATAACCTCTGTTGAGTATCTGAAAGTCGAGCTGTTTTTCCTGCTTCATACATCATCTTCAAGAGTAAAAAATGTAGAGCTTGGAGTGGAAAGTTTTGTTGTTACTAAAATAAACAGGAATAAATTTGTTCTTCTTTGATTTTGCAATGCCAGAGGCGAGACAGCAGATTGTCAGTGAGACCATGAGATGATGCACAGCACAGAATGGAAAAAAAAATCCCAAGGAAAAGATAGAACAGAGCTGGGAAAGATCAATTTTAGATTCCTGTTCATAACATCCTGGATATTATAAGCAAGGCTGCATTTCCAGATATTTCCAATTGGTTTTGTTAAACGTTCAGGGTGATTAAATAAATACATGGAAATGTTGAGTTTACAGGGAAAATCATAATCAAGCTCTGGTTCCTCAGATTATTTTTGTCAGATATTGGAATGTAATGCTAGGGAAGGGAGGAGGAAGAGAAAGGGGTAGAGGAAGGGCAAGGGAAAAGGGAAAGCAAAGGGGAAGGGGAAGGGAAGTTAACATTCTTGTTCCACCAAAGATCCTCACATTTACTTTCCTGAGTCTACACTTTCACCTTGTACACACAAGTTTTCAAAATTCATCATTATTTACATCCTTCTCCTAATAATTTGTAATAACCCTTGTGTACCTCTAAGTGGAAATGGCAACACTTAATTTAATTTACAAAACAACTCATGTCTGAAAGCACTTGGACATTTCTATAGTTATAAAGTGTTTTCAGCTATGTGCAGCTTTCAGCTGGATATTTTTTTTTCTGCAGCAGGACTAATCCTGTGCTTTATGTGCAACATGTACTTAATTCCATGTGGGATTGGTGTCAAGTCAAACACAGTACAAGACACAAACAAATGTTGCTTACAACAAGTTTTATTTCTTTTTTTCTTCCCTCCTCACTCTCCCCCCATATTAACAGTTGCCATTTGTAATGTGTAGTTGTGCTGAAATGTATAAATCAGCTGTCACTAGTGAATTTCACACCTTGCTGTCAGTATTGTTACAGTAAAGAGAAATACCAGTATAAAAACTTGAGATTTCTGAATGGAAGGTTCCTTTCCTTTATTTATGTATTTATTGAAATACAAATGTACAAATCAAATCCTCGATGTAAACAGAATCCTGGAATGGTTTGTGTTGGAAGGGCCTTTAAGCTCATCCCGTTCCATCCCCTGCCATGGGCAGGGACACCTTCACTAGACCAGGTTGCTCAGAATTCACATGTCTAGAGTAAAAAACACTGATATTTCCATGTTCATTTTAGCTTCCTGCCACTGTTCTGAGCCTCCATGTCTCAGTTCCACCTTAGGGCACCTCACCAGGAAGATCCTTCACTCCAATCCTTCCCCCAAGGACCTGAATGCCAGCATGGAACTTCCTAGGTCTATATCTGATTATTTTGTGAAACTCCTCTATGGAATATTCGCAGTGAAATCCACTCAACCATGTGCATCCCCCTCTCTATTTAAACAAATCATCTGTGAAGCTGCTGACCTGGTCACCCAGGTAAAAAAGATTTCAAAATTAATATAGCAGTAAACTAAAGTTGTCCACAATATTTTTTAAAATAAATATCCACTGTTCATGATGTACAGACTGGGATCTATGAAGATATTTTCTCACTATTCCCATTAGAATTAATTAGTTAAGGTTAGTTATTAGGGAAAAAAAATTTGCAGAAGGGGTTTTTCAACAATGGAATTTACAGAATTCACAGAATCAGTGGGTTGGAAGAGACCTTCAAGGTCATCGAGTCCAACCCAGCCCCAACACCTCAACTAAACCCTGGCACCCAGTGCCACATCCAGGCTTTTTTAAACACATCCAGGGATGGTGACTCCACCACCTCCCCAGGCAGACCATTCCAGAAGTTTATTACTCTCATTCCAGAACTTTATGATTCTTTACATGAAAAACCTTTTCCTAATATCCAACCTGTATTTCCCTTGATGCAGCTTGAGGCTGTGTCCTCTGCTTCTGTCAGTGCTGCCTGGAGAAAGGGACCGATCCCACCTGAGCACAGCCACCTTTAGGGAGCTGTAGAGAGTGATGAGGTCACCTCTGGGTCTCCTTTTCTCCATGCTGAACACCCCCAGCTCCCTCAGTGGTTCCTCACAGGGTTTGTGCTCCCAGCCCCTCCCCAGCCTCGTTGCCTCCTCTGGACATGCTCGAGCATCTCAACGTCCTTCCCAAACTGAGGGGCCAGAACTGGACACAGCACTCATGGTACAGCCTCACCAGTGCTGAGAACAGGGGAAGAATGCACTGCCCAGGACAGTGGTGGAGTCACCATTCCTGGAATTGTTGAAAAAACGTTGTGGACGTGGCACTTTGAGACATGATTTACTGGTGAATGTAGGTTGATGGTTGGATTTGATGACCTTTTTCAAAATTTACTATTCTGTTCTGTGATTTAGCTTAACCTAAGACCAAGAGAACAGCTCAGCCTCTCCTTTGCTTCTTCTCTGTCTCACTGAGGTTTGGAGGGTGGGTTTTTTCCCATGGCATTGGGGTCACACCATGCCTTATGTTCAGTGGGCTGTCACAGTGATTTTGGTACCAGGGACTCATGACTCACAAATGCAAAATGACCTCTTTGTAGCTGAGAGGCAAAAATCCTAAGTATTCATTAAGATTTTTGTCATTGTTTTCAAAGAGATCATAATTTCAGCCATAATTGATGATATATAGTTGGAGCCATCCCAGAAACATGAGCTACTGGTGCAGGGGGCTGAACATCACTGCAACCTGTTCCTGCACCAACTCACCTGCTCCATCACATTCCCAGACACCTTTGGGAGGAAGGATGGCACTTCTGCCTGATGTCTCTTTGCATCTGAGGGGATGAAGGCTTCAAAAACAACCACAATTCCTTTGCTTAATTGTTTACGATCCGTGCCACTTGCCCCAGCTGTGGTTCCTGGCCCCAGCTGCAGGGAAGCAGCCTCGTGGAGCAGCTGGGAGCACATTCCCCTTCCCTGCACACATCCAGGGGGAGAGCTTGGACTGCTCCAGGCCTCAGGCTGGCAGAAGGGATGTGCATCACTCAGGTAAATGCTCGGTGCCTCCAGGGAAGATGTTGGCTGCCATGTACCTCCCTCAGCCCTTGCCAAAAAATAATAGCAGCTACTGTGAGAGGAAAGGAAAAAAGCAGTGGAGGCTGTTGGGCTCCAGCTGCTGGGAATGTGCAGCTTTTGTTTAGACTTTATAGATTTAATTCTCATTTTGTTTACTTACCTTGTCAGCTTAGAATATGATTCACAATTATTGAGGTGTTCTAACTCAGAGAAATGAACCCACTGTTTGAGCTTCTGGGTTTGGCTCAGATTAATATGTGTTTAATGGGGTTTGGTTGAAAAGCAGCTCTTGCAGTTCAGCAGAACTGTTTGAGAGTTGGTCTTTTGCTGAGAAATAGGTCAGATAAAACAAATACAATTAGATAACTAAAAATTCAACTAAAAACTAAAACTAAACTTTTTCCTTTCTAACCATTTTTACCATTTCCCCCTGTTTTTATTATTTGCTCAGTCTGGTATTCAGTTTTCATTTTAATTAACTAATGATTGGAAACATGTCCTATTTAAAATTACATTGCACTTCAAAGCCAGAAGATGACAGGCAAATGTCTTTGGCTATTTCTTCTTTCTGATACAATGAGAAGTCAAGGCATGTGTTTTTAAAGGTTTTTAAGGAAATTTTGTATCCTAGTAACACATATTGCTACCTGAATTTGTCTGTTCAAAAATAGGCAACTCTGTGCTTCCTTCAATATCAGATTTTTATCAAAGTTTAAGCAAAGCTTCTTCAGATTTGGGGGTTGTCTTAGGTTAGAAATGAGAGTGTGTATTCTATCCCCATCTGTTAGAGGTGGGGCAGTTCTCTCCTGTTGTTTGGGCAGTTTTCTTTATCCCTTCCACACCCAATCCTCCCTGCAGGAGATCTCTGCTGTTCATGGCCAATGAGTGTCCCTGCATGGCTGAGAAAATTCCATCATCCCATGGGGAGATGCTCTGCCCAGGGGAGGAGCCCAGCATTCCTACCTGGATCCAATCTGAGATTTTGGGACACCACAGCAGCCTTTGCTCCCTGCATTCCCAGAGGAGCAGCTTTCTTCCCCCTGCATTCCCAGAGGAGCAGCTTTCTTCCCCCTGCATTCCCAGAGGAGCAGCTTTCTTCCCCCCTGCATTCCCAGAGGAGCAGCTTTCTTCCCCACTGCATTCCCAGAGGAGCAGCTTTCTTCCCCCTGCATTCCCAGAGGAGCCCAGGCCCATCTCCCCCAGCCCTGGAGCTCCAGAGGAAAACTCCCCCCTTGTGCAGGATCCCTGCTCCAGCAGAAGCACAGCTGGCACTGCAGGAGGGCTGAGCCACCCTGGGATGGGGCTGCTGCCACCTCCCTGACCCACGGCCTGACAGGGCTGCTCTGACTCTGGCAGTGGTTTTTGTTTGTACTATTGCATTTGTATTTTTACTTTTCTTAGTACAGAACTGTTATTCCTGCTCTCACATCTTTTTCTGAGAGCCCCTTCATTTCAAAATAATATTAATTCAGAGAAAGGGTTTACATTTTCCATTTCAAGGAAGGCTCCTGCCTTCCTTAGCAGACACCTGTCTTTTCAAACCTAGACACGGTTTTGTCACATTAGTTCAGGTTTCTTCTCAGATGCTGCAGCATCATTTACTCTGACAGTTCCATCCCTGCCAGTTTTCCAGAAATGTGGATTCATGCAGTTCCTCAGAGGCAACTTACTGTGCTCAAAGAGGCTGTCAGCAAAACTCATCTCTAAGGACCAAGCAAAACTCATCTCTTAACTCTTTTCCTCCTCCTTCTTCCAACATTCTAGTTACTATGACAGCTTTTTCCTTAACAGCCATAAGGGGTTAAAGACCTGTCACATATTCCTGGAGAAGTCTGAATTTCCCACCACAAAACCTAAATCAACATCCATTTTTTATCCTGTCCACCATTCTCATCAAAATCCAAATAGCTTTTCTTATACTGGGATTTTTTTTTCTCTATGGGCATCTTCTTGCTGTTCTCAAATAGAAAAAGAAAGTCAAAATCCCACGAACAACTTCTAATTCTTTCTTGTTGTCAGGATATGGGCACTGGAGGATGGCTGTGGAAAGGTCCAGGTAGGAAACAAAAGAGATTCCCTGAGGGCTGGAATCCTTCTGCTTTGGAGCAAGGCTGGGAGAGCTGGGAATGTTCATCCTGGAGACAAGAAGGTTCCACAGAGGTCTTAGAGCCCCTTTCAGTGCCTAAAAGGGCTCCAAGAGAGCTGGAGAGGGACTCTAGAGAAGGGATGGAGGGACAAGACAAGAAAGGATGCTTTAAAATTAAAGAGAAGAGATTTAGATTAGAAACTGGAGGGAAATTCCTCCCTGTGAGGGTGGGCAGGCCCTGGCACAGGGTGCCCAGAGGAGCTGTGGCTGCCCCTGGATCCCTGGAAGTGTCCAAGGCCAGGTTGGATGGGGCTTGGAGCAACCTGGGACAGTGGGATGTGTCCCTGCCCATGGCAGGGGTGGCACTGGATGATCTCTAAGTTCCCTTCCAACCCAAACCATTCCATGATTTTGTGATTTTGGAGTAAAACATAATTGAGAGCCATTTCACAGCACGATTACTGGTGACCTACTAATTAAATTTCACCGGGGTGAAACAAGATGTATCGTCAGGGACAGTTATGGCACTGTAACTGTGCTAATTGCAAATCACCCCCACCAGAATACAGAACATTAAAAAGCTGGAACAGAAGACCTGAGGACTGTTCTCTTTTTCCTGTATGGAAAATGATGTTTGAATTTCATGCAAATTCTGTATTTACTGTCTCTGTCTTTGAGGAAAATGATGAAAAGTAACAAACAGCCTCACATGTCTAAAGTGGGTATTTGAAGTTTGACAAGTGGGTGGCAACACCTTCAATAACTTTCTCAGGATCAAACACAGACTATTCTAGAATGGAAGGTCAACATTTGCTGGTTTTCCTATTATTAAAATTCTTCTCCAGTTTGTAGTTCCTTAAGTATTTTAACCCATATTAAAAAGGATAATTTAGCCCATTTAAATTCATTTATTCGCTCACTTGTGATTCCTTCAGCTACAGGTAATTTATCCTTTTTTTTTTTCTCTTTTTTAATAATAACATCCAAACTTTATGTAATATCAAATGATGGGTTTGTTAATTGCTATTGAATCCTCAGAGTTCAATTTGTTTATTATTAATTGCCATGGTTATTGCCTATTATTACTTGCCAGTGTTATCAAATAACAAATGTTCATTTGTTTTGCAATAGTTGTTTATATTTATTTCATGACATTTTTAGCACCTGAGAAGGGAAAACCTTCAGGACAGTTCTCTTATTGTCATCCAGTCCCATCAGTTATGATACTTAATAAAGCAAGAAGTCCAATTCATATCATTCTAACAGAATCAACCTCTCTGCTAAGTTATTCTTTTATAAAAAATTTGTATTTAGGCCAGATTTTTTTCTGAAGGTGTGCATTTTTACCTGGTGGCTTGCCTCTTTTTATATGTCGGGGCAAGCCAGCTTTTAAAAATATCTTGTAAATCCCAGAAACAGTGATTTCTGCAGCCAAGAGCAAGCTGCCTGCATATGGTCCTGTGATGATGTCAAAATAAACCAAACATGAGGTTCCCACATGTCAGAGCAGATTTTCAGTTCCAGCATTTCCTGAATGCTGGATTATAAAATAAGAGACTGAAGGGACACAGGGATTATTTTTCCAGAGTGCACTGTCTTTCTGTCATTATTTTATATTCCAATTTTCACTTTAAAGTTTCCTTCTGGAATACTGAAAGTTGGCCAAAGAGAAACAAGAATGTTTCCTGTTGAAACAAAGTCTTCAATATCAAACCACTTGTGGCAGTGGAAGGCAGTGCCTGGCTTGAGACTGCCCCTGTAAAACCTCAATATCACTGCTTTGCTGCTTCTGCAGCTCAAACATATTCAACTCCAGCTTGGAGAGGGGCTTTTCAAATATGTTTTCTTGCTGCACAGAAAAAACAGATCTGAATAATTAGCAACTTTAGTCTTTAGTTCTGAGCAATGGCTTTGTCTTTCTGGGAACTGGACATCAGAATTTTATTTTATTCTGCCTTTCCTTCTCCTTCTCCTTCTCCTTCTCCTTCTCCTTCTCCTTCTCCTT
>QUSF01000010.1:23697911-23726889 GCA_003676055.1 Chloebia gouldiae
TCTCCTTCTCCTTCTCCTTCTCCTTCTCCTTCTCCTTCTCCTTCTCCCTTTCTCCTTCTCCTTCTCCTTCTCCTTCTCCTCCTCTCTTTTTGTTTTAATTTCTTATTTTTTTAAACTACATTTTTATGTTGCAGAGTTAAAGGAAGTCTAGAAAATTATTTCATAAATATCAGGCATTGAGAAAATCTAGTATAAAGGATAAAATCACAGAGGTTTTTGTTGCTGGGCATTTGAAATACATTTAGAAGCAGGAGACTTGGATTCTGAGGATCTGGGAGATCCTGGTTTTGATGGGTCTCCAAACCAACAAGTTTCTTTGGTGTATATTTGCCTTTAGGAACATCAAAGCAATGAGTTTATTCTCCGAGTGGAAGTTGAAATACATAAACAAATAACAAGAGAGAGGAGAGGGGTGAGAGAGCATCAAATCCCAGACTGGTTTGGGTTGGAAGGGACCTCAAAGCCCATCCAGTGCCACCCCTGCCATGGACAGGGACACCTCCCACTGTCCCAGGTTGCTGCAAGCCCTGTCCAGCCTGGCCTGGAGCACTTGCAGGAAGGACAGCCATATAAATTATGTTGTTTTTACCTCCTGCAGAAAATTTACCCTGCTGAAGCAAAATAAACATTTGGATACAGCCTAGCAGACCTTGCAAGTCCATCATATTTCCATTGAAACATGGTTTATTTGTGGCATTGATTTCTTTCTAACCTTGCTGAAGACCACCTACAGAAATAGACATAATTTTTTTGAATAAACTATACCAATTATCTGGTTGTCCAAAGCTGAGGAATTTTTTATTTTTCTCCGTGCAGTATGACTGCCAGTATAATATAAACTGACTGGGACTATAATCAAAGGGTATTTCTGCAAATCACTCAATGACAATCTGGGGCAATTTTCAATTACTCTCTGGACAGACTTTTCCAATTGACTAGACAGAAAGTGGCAGGAAAGATTTAAGCAATGCCTTGTAAGTGCTGATCTGAGAACTTAGTACCAAATATCATCAATCTGTATCCTTCTGAGACTGGAAGATTTACAAACCAGGCTATTGAACTTACATAAGCATTCTGTTATAGAACCCTGTATCTGATGGTTCAGTATCCAGGGATTTTAGTATTAAAGGGAATAACTCTGACTGTTTGCAATTATCATAGCCTTCCTTAGATTAATGACTGTCTGAACATTGACCCACTTTCTTTTCTGAAGATGCCCAGAAAGGTGTTTCAGTGAGTTCCCAGCACTACCATTTGAATTTAGGCAGGTTTGATGTGAAAAAAAAAAAACTAAACCGAGAGTCTTGGAGCTGCAAATCCTAAACTGTCACTGATAACCTAAGAAATATCTTCCAGAAATTGCAAGTTAAAATATTCCCAAAACTGGATAGAGATATGTTAGAATTGGATGCATATTTTTCATGTCTTTTAATGATCCTCATCTATTTTTAAATTTTCAAGAACTGGAAGTTGCAACATTAGAAATATTTGTTTTCTGTATTACACCCCTGACATGGGCATCAGAGCTTCACAGGGAATCAGGGAATAGTTTGGATTGGAAAGGATCTAAAGCCCCATCCAGTCCCACCCTCTGCCATGGGCAGGGACACCTCCCATTGTCTCAGGTTGCTCCAAGCCCCATCCAGCCTGGCCTTGGACACTTGCAGGGATCCAGGGGCAGCCACAGCTTCTCTGGGCACCCTGTGCCAGGGCCTGCCCACCCTCACAAGGAGCAATTCCTTCCCAATATCCCATCTAACCCTGCCCTGTGGCCGTGGGAAGCCATTCCCTGTGTCCTGCCCTTGTAAAGAGTCTCTGCCCATTTTTCCTGTTGCCCCTTCAGGCACTGGAAGGCCACAGTGAGGTCACCCCAAAGCTTCTCATCTTCAGGCTGAATGATCCCAGTTCTCCCAGCCTTTCCTCCCAGCAGAGCTGTTCCATCACACTTTAAAAAAAGAAAAAAAAAAAAAGTGATGCAAATGCTCTGCACCCAAATTCCAATCATGCTGTAATGGTGGATTTTTCAACCATTAATTACTGTGCCCCTCCTCACAGGCACATCTGGAGAAGCTGCCAGTGAAACATTCCCACAGGAGTCCCAGAACCCAGAGTGGGAGTCATCAGCAGAAACATCAGAAAAATTCCACTTCCATAAAGCTCCCTGTATTTATGAAGAGCAAAATCAGTGCCAGATTTAAGCAATTTTTTTAAGCAAACCTTAAGACTTAAGGTAGCCCAGAGAAACTGTGGCTGCCCCTGGATCCCTGGCAGTGTCCAAGGCCAGGTTGGACAGGGCTTGGAACAACCTGGGCTGGTGGAATGTGTCCCTGCCATGGCAGGGGGTGGAATTGGATGGGCTTTGATGTCCCTTCCAGTCCAAACCTTTCATGGAATCTGTTTGTACACTCTGGGATGTAATAGCCAGTCCCTCCTCCTCCAATGTCCTGCTCAGGAATTTTCCAGTTCAGGAATTCTTCTGTTTATATAATTCTTCATATATAGCTGAAGACACATGTACGGGCAAACTGCAGCATCTGAGATCCTGTGACATCACAGCTCTTCCCAAAGGGCCTATGTTTGCTCATGACAGAGAAAAAGGCTCTTCCAAAATTTAAATAAAAATATATTTCACAGTCTAGTAAATTGCTCTTTTAAATTTATTTTGGGAACAGCCCTGCTGCAATCAGACTACTGTGAATATTTCCTTTAGAGAAAGCGTTTTAATAAGAAAGATGCAGTTAGCTCCTAGGCCAAATAAAAAAAAAAAAATGACTAAGTGTGTTAGGATTCTGCACAAATGGGCTTTTAGCAAATGAAGCAAACAAGGGAACAACTGATATTGAGACAAACCAAATTCACCACAGCCATCTTCCTATCCCCAGTGACTGATGCCACCACCAAAACACCAAACGGAACCATTTTGATGCCAAATTTGTGTATCTCCATTTCTTTCTGTGCTGAAAGGCTAATTAAACTGGTAATTGTCATTCATATCTCTTGCTATTATATTTGTATTCAAAATTGCAATTGATGCAATCTGTATTTTTTTTTAATTTAAGCACTTTAAAATTAATTTGAAGCCGTACAACAGCAATCAGTGTCTAATTAGTGAGATAATCAATTAATAAGCTTCTAACTAAGGGCTCTCACGTTGTAGATGGAGATGATTTCAACTGGGATGAAGTGCAATCTTTGTATTAAAAAATAATAATAAAAAGCTAAATCTTCCCTGCAGCCAGGAGATTAAGACCCATCTGTTTGTTTCAGAGGTATCATTTGAAGCCCTGTGTGCTGACAGTGATTCCTGTGACTGAAACCACAAGAATTCCATTAAAATAACAGCTTTCTGTGGCCAAACCCACATGCCATTCCCAAAGCATTCACACTTCCTCTCTCCCCTTAATACATGCAAAGTGCTTCCATAAAGCCATTAAAGAGAATATAAAAAATGAGTTCAAGACAACCAGTTATTTGTACAGGGAATTAATTGAAGGATGCAGGGAAGAAGTAGGGAGGAGGCTGGGATTAATAAACCTTAAAGTGCAGGCTTGTTGTGCCAAATGGCCTTTCCCCTGTAACTGTAAACAAATTTGGATTTTGGGCATCTTTAGACCTCAAGGTCCTGCATTAGCAATGGCAGCAGGTTCTTCAGGGAGCTCACAGTGCTTCCAGACAGAAAATCTACGAGGGAAAGCCTCTGTAGCATATGAACAGCAAAGAAAATTAATTAATTAATGTTAAAAACTATTTTTGTTTGTTTATTTATTTATTGCATTTATTTAGGGAATAAAACCTATTTCCTAGACTGGGATGCCCTAGAGAATTAAAAATGCTGCACTCTTGCTCGACCCCACTTGTGTTGCAGTGAGATATACAGGCCTGACAAAACCTACAGGACTAACATTCAAAACCTTTGTTTTACCCTGAGACTGTGAGAGGATTAAAACACTTTCCATATGAAGAATTAACACAACTAATCCTGTGCTTTAATAATGAGTACAGGTTGAAACATTATCTCATTATCTGATTAGAAATGTACTGGAATGATTTTTCTGTGTTGTGTGCTGTGGTTTTGTTTGGTTTTTTTTTTGGTTTTTTTTTGGTTTTTTTTTTGTTTTTTTTCTGATAACAGGTTATGAGTTTCTGCCAGGAAAATCAGCATGAAACACTCAATTCCCTGACTGAACTATTTACTTATTTTCAATCTCACTGAACTGTAATAGCTTCACCAATGAGACACAACTGTATAGAAGTTTATCTCTTCGTTATCTTTTGTGTTTGCATCTAGGATGTTTAAAGACATCTCTCTCACAAACAATCCATCCTGTATTGTGCATTCCAACACCAAATCTACTGCAAGGATTACACTGTAAGGTACAAGTCTGGGGTGAAAAACAGGGGGTGTTCCAGGTGTGGGCCAGAAACAAGTAAAGTATAATACATAAATAAATAAAATTTAGGAACTTTTAAAACCTTCTTAAATTAAAAAACATGAGAAAGATCCAGATTGCTGTCTCTGTCTTCATCCTTATTGCTATTCCATAGACAATTTGAATATTTCTAACTAATATTCCTACTTTTTTTCCTCTCTATGAAAAAACTACTGTGAACAACAAGAACAATTATGAGGTTTTATGTAATTTTCTGCAGAATCTAACTTACTGTTACCACAGGCACATCTTTTGCATATGTTTACTTGCCTAGGTGAAGTTACTGAAAACCATAAATTTAAAATTAAAATTTTAAGTATGCTTCCCTTTTTCCAGTGCATCTGCCAGAACAATTTGCATCTGCATTAATTTCTCCCTCAGACACTTGAGGAACTTAAATTCAGGTGATATAAACATGAATGTCCTTTTTTTTTACCTTTAATAATTGAATGATGAATACAAGAGTTCTGATCACAGGATCCCAGACTGGCTGGGGTTGGAAGGGGCCTCTGGAGATCACCCAGTCCAAGCCAACCCATCCAGATCATCCAGACCATCCCATCCAAAGGTCACCAGAGCAGGGGCCAGCATCACACCCAGGCAGGTTTGGAGTGTCTGCAGAGGAGAACCCACAGACCCTCTGGGCAGCCTGTCCAGTGCTCTGCCACCCTCCAAGAGAAGATTTGGGCTGCCCGATCTGCCCTTGCTCTATTCCTGATGCCTGAATGCCACGGGTTATAAACATCAAGGGATGTCCTGTTGTCCCACCTGTCCCAACAGCCCCATCCATGAAGCCAGGAGTTGATTTGGGCTCCATTTCTGGCCACACACTTTTGTTTAAGTGGCGAAAGGGCACCAAAGAACAACTTGGTCAGCAGGAATTTTCACTTTCAGCCCCAGGTTCTGGCCTGTGGTGCCCTTTGGGGAAGAGCAGCAGTGGATGCTCTGTGCTCTGGAGATTTCCTGGCACACTCGGCAACACCTCAGCCTTGGCTCTTGGAATGTCCCATCCTCCTTGATCCCAGGGTCTGCTTCCATCCACCTCTGGTGTTCCTGACAATTCCCAGCTGTGCTGGGTTTTGTGCTGGGCTGGGGTTAATTTGGGTTAACTTTCTTCCCTGGGTTTGTGCTGAGCACAGGGGTGACAGCACAGAGATGTTTTTGTTATTGCTGAGCTCACCCAGAACCAAGGCCTCTCCTGCTGCTCCCTTGGTGACCCCGGGGATGTCCTAGACCAGGTCACTTCACACTCAGGATATGCAGGGGAAGGGGAGAAGGAGGAATGGAGGCGGTTCAGGGATGCTTGTTGTCTTCCCAAGTCACTGTTCCATGAGATGCTCTCCTGGAGGTGCTGAACACCTGCCCAGCCATGGAAAGGGCTGAAGGAATTCCTTGTTTTGCTTTGTTTGTGTGGTGGCTTCTGCTTCCCCTGTTCAGCTGCCTTTATCTCAACCCAGTGCAGTTTTTACCCTCACAGTTCTCTCCCCAGTCCCACCAGTGTGGGAGTGAGGAGATGTGAGGTCCTGTCTGGGGGGAAACCACAGCACCAAATCTCATTAACAGCCACTGACAACATTATTTGTTTCATTTCTATGACTGTCATAACACTTCTGTAATAAGGAAGAAAAAAAATCCCACAGGAATAAATTTATTAAGTATTCTGTTGCAGACTTATCTAATTGGTTAAACCAAAAATGATCACACCAAAAGGTGTGTTACAGCAGAAGTTTGAAAGCAGGTAAGTTCTTCCTGACAGTCTAGAAGGTTGGGTTTAATCCTGAGATAAAATGATTTAGTGACTCAACTTACCACATGCTCTTAGCAGTGGCAGCCCAAACTAAAAATACTCTTTTCCTTTTTTCTTTTTGATTTCCATAATTCATTTTTTCAATACTTTGAAGACTGTCTTGAGAAATAGTCTGAGTCTAAAGATACCACCATATAAATGAATGGTTTTTAATATTTCATTCAGAGTATTACATCATAGGGTGCCAGACAAAAAAAAAGTAATTTATTGGAGCTATTCACTGTGACCTTATCACCAAAATATTCTGCATCTATTTCTCAGAATACTTCATGTTGCAGACAAAATTATTCATCCAGTGCTTATTAGTACTCATTTTTCTAGATAAACTCATTATTCCAAAGACTCACCTGTGCATTTTCTGATTCCCTCACACCAAATTCCAGTATCAAACATTACAATTACACCTAATTTCATTTAAAATTTAAATAAGATGTTTTAATCAGTATTTACTGTGCTGAATATAGAACTTTGCTTTGGTATCTGCTGAATAAAACAAAAACATCATTACCTCAGAATCTTTTAGGTATGTTGCCTTATATTTTTCAGTGTAGTCTCAGCAGTTTCTTACTGGGATGATGTTTGTGTGCGTGTCCTGATCTGTGTTCTGCAAAATAATGTAAGAATTTTTTTTAATTGAAAACAAAAAACAGAGAGAGATCTGCTCTTCTGATATCACAGTTAAGTATCTTTGGCAACATATTCCGTATGCCAGAGAAAAGAATTAATTATTTGGCTACAGAAGTTTACAAGAGGAAAACCGTAATGCCAAAAGGCACAAGTTAATTCTGGGGGCAGCCCCACATTTCCAATTAATATCCTCTAAACAGAATTTCCAGTGAATCTAGGGAATAAATAAAACTATTCTGGGGAAGTAGCATGTGGTGACTGACTAGCATGAGTGCAGAATCACAGAATCATGGAATATCCAGAGTGGGAAGAGACCCACAGGATCATGGTGCACAGACACCCCAACAATCCCACCCTGTGCATCCCTGGAGCGTTTTCCAAACCCTCCTGGAGCTCTGGCAGCCTCGGGGCTGTGCCCATTCCCTGGGGAGCCTGGGCAGTGCCAGCACCCTCTGGGGAAGAGCCTTTCCCTGAGCTCCAGCTGTTCCTTAGGGTGCAGAAATTTGGCTGTTGAGGGTACTCATGCACTGCGTTATATAGTTTTTAAAAATCCAAATGTAATTGTCAATGCATGAGAAAAACTAAATTACCAAGAAAGTGGGTTATACAATTAAGAAATCCAAATGTGAGTGTTGATGCAATAGAAAAGCTATCTTACCAAGAAATTGGAATGTAATGATTTTTTTTCCATGAAGCTGGTAATAGAGATTAGGTGATAAATACTATTAAAAAAAAACCCCAAAACCTCACCCATGCAGACTAAATTAATGGCAAAGAAGTGGGTCAGGAGGATCCCCTAACTGAGGTTTATTAGTATTTATTCTCAGCAAAACTGAAGACAATTAATTTTTTTTTTTTTTTTACAGGAAGGTCATGAATGGAATTATTTTCCTGAGCGGCTCCTGCTGTGAGCAATATCAATACCCAAATATCCTGGATCCAATAGGAGCTTTTATGTTGCCCAATGGTGCCTTTGAGGATAAGGTGACTCATTCCCTCTGAATGGAATACGGGAAGTGGAGCTTCCACAATAAAAATATTTATTAAGGATCTGCTCGTGAAGGAGCTTGGCTGGCTGCTGAATTACCCAAAGGTGGCCTTGCTTGCTGTCATGGTCTGTCTCTGCAGGCACTGGGAGAATCCCAGCTGCCATGGATTCAGCTTCTGGCCAGAGGAAAGTTGTGGTGGCCCAGTGAAGTGACCCCGGAGCTGGCTCTGCGCTCTGGGTCTGTCCCCATGGGGACTCCTCCCTTGGACAGGGAATCCCACAAAAGCTGGGACAGGGACAGGAGCCAGGGAATGGCTGGAGCTGTGCCAGGGCAGGGTCAGGCTGGAGCTCAGGGAAAGGCTCTTCCCCAGAGGGTGCTGGCACTGCCCAGGCTCCCCAGGGAATGGGCACGGCCCCGAGGCTGCCAGAGCTCCAGGAGGGTTTGGACAACGTTCCAGGGATGCAAAGGGTGGGGTTGTTGGGGTGTCTGGGCAGGGACAGGGGCTGGATCCATGATCCTGTGGGTCCCTTCCTACTCTGGATATTCCATTATTCTGTCTACATTTATAACCAGACAAGTAAATTAGGATTTGATTTGCTTGTTTTGTTACTTTCCCCATACAACCACTATATTTCGTAAATACAGGACCCACATTTTTGCTAGACCATCAAGGTGTCTGTAGCTTCCTTTAATTCCCTCCAAGACTCAGAAAAATCTCAAATTTAAAAAATCATACTCTAGCAGAATGAGAAGAAGAATAATTTTGGTTATAAACCAGAGAAAACCCAGAGGTTCTTATGAAATAAGAGCGAAAAATAAGGTTTATCATTGTCTCCCATTTGCTTGATGCATCTCTGCAGGGAGGTCCTGATTCCCAGGCACACCCCCAGCCCAGGGTTCCTCCCAGGCTTTCTGGTTGTGTTAAATTTCATTTGGAGTCTCCAGGTGCTGTTCCCTGCCTTCCCACGAGCTGCTGCAGGATCTCATTTTGGCTGCCCAGCCAAAAATGCCAGTTTTGGGCAAGAGTAGGAAAGGAGAAGCTCCTCTGCTCCCTCCAGTGCTTTCCCCTTGACTTCAAGCAGCTCATGGAAGACCAAAAAGAGGATCCTTCCCTCCTTTTTCCAGGTCAATTAATCTTCAAAGAAATATCCCACAATAAGCTGCAAACAATAATTAAAACACATCATTTCCTCTACAAATTGCTACAAGCCCAAATATACTTTCTAATTTGAGTATGTAATTAATGCAAATGAAGTGCTGTAATAAAAGCATTTGGAAACCAGACCATGTATCAGAATGCAGCAGGAAATAAATATTTCCAGTAGGAGTTAAATTTTCTCACTCTTTATCAGGGATAGCCTCCCAACAAAACAGCTCAAACTACAGCCCTGGACTGGAGATTCCACTCCAAAGGTGAAGGCAATTTTGTTTTCAGGGATGGGAGTTTTTAAAAGGGTTTAAAATTATTTTCTCTGAAGTTTTACCCACCGGGGAAAAATATAAAGAATAATTATACAAAGCAAAAGGAAGTTTGGCTGGGTAACTGACTACAGGAATCTGTAGATATTGGGTCATTTAGAGCTGAGTTTCATGTCTCAAATGCACCCAGTGAAAGAAACAAATTAAGAAATAAATCCTTTACCTTACACAACATTTCCATGTCTTTGATGTTTTTATTTCTCATTGCTCTTTTAAAATATCCTGCAAAAGGTGATGGTTCCATGTTTTAATTTTCTTCTTTCTATCAAAAGAAGGTTTAGAGACATTAACATCTCACATCTTGCTGTACCCCATCACCACCTGAAATGTCAATAATTAAATCACAGAATCATTATGGCTGGGAAGGACCTCCAAAATCATCAAGTCCAACATTTGACCAAATCCCACCATTCCCACTAAATCATATTCTGAAGGACTCAAGTTTCTATACTATACTAATAAGGACTTTTATTTTCTTGGCCAGGGTGTTTGCACAGAGAAAAGGCTTTAATAAAATTTTGTCTGTCACCATAATTTCTTCAAATATTCACAATCCATTAATATTAGGAAAAAACCTGGGCATATCTCTTACTCCCAAAGTAAAATAGCACAAGAAAGGCAAATATAAAAGACAAAGTTTCATGAAAAAAAAAATAATCTTGTAGGTCATTCTTTGGCAAAGTTTAGTAGAAGCTAAAACCACATTTCCAAATAGGGAGGTTGGAACTGATGATCTTTAAGTTCCTTCACAACTAAACCTTCCTAGGTTTCTGTTAAAGAGGAGAAATTGTGGAACTATTTTCAAGTATATAAAATCAGTGATATACCTCAGTTAAATAAGAAATAAAAACTCAGATTTTTCTTGCTTTTGTCTTGCTCTTGACTTCCCAAAAAATACAATTTCTTGGGTTTTTTTTTTTTTTTGCTTATGGTAGAGAAGAGTTATAGGGAAAAAAGCCAACATAACTTTTCAGTAAGGGAAAATACCGGGTAGATTGTTCTAACACAAATTATCTGCAGTGCTCAGACTATAAACCAGTATATTCTATTAAGGTGTTAATGTTACACATTTTTATTAATTTTATTAAAACTTGCTAATATTTTGATGTTAATTTTTATTAATGTTATTAATGCTGCTTTTATTTTCCCCTACACCCTCACACACGGTGATCAAGTTGTGCCTGCAGACTGATCCTGTCACCCACTTTTGGGTCAGACATTCCTTATTGTTCATCTCACATGGAAGCTCTTGGGGATCTATAAAAAATAATAATTTTTTCATAAGACCAAGCTATTCTGGAAGCTATTACTGGAAATAACTACTCTTGTTGGTTGTTTACTCAGCATTTCGGTGTTTACAGAAGGTGTGTTGGTTCCAATATTTCATTAACATGATTAAACTAAGCTCATTACAGAGCAAATGGAATTAATTCAAATTGCAGAAAATTTATGATTCCTATGCTTTATCTATAAAATATATTTGCACCTCTTTGTTGAATATAACAGTATTTGTTAGTACATTATGGGCTTGTGATTTATAGGTATTTTAGGTATATATTGTCTTTTCAAATATGTAATGAAATTTAACTTAATTTAAAAACAAATTCATTTTTCTTTTTGAGAATATCCCTGAATTCTTGTATTTTAATGAGTTTTATTTTTTAAGAAAGAAATCTCTTAAATACAAAATATTAATCAGAAGTAAAACATTATCAATAGGTTATTTTCTTGCAGCACAATGTGCTGCCAGTTACAAAGAATGAAAATTGCTGCTATAAGTGACAGTGAACAGTTTATGTATTAAAAATCATACAATTATATTTCATTAAAAGTTAAGTAGTAATAAACAAGAGAAAATGAAACATCTTCTTTGAATCCCAATTCTGCACTATCACTAAATGTTTTCTGCATTTGCCTTTCTGAAGGGTAAATTCCATTAGGCTTTCATTGTAGTGCTGAATAAATAAAGCAAACAAAATATACAAATTCAAACCATATTAGAGCTGATCTTGAGTTTAATCCCAATGTAGCCTGAATTAATTTTATTTAGTATTATTAATTTTAGGATGTCTGACTGGGCACCAAACAAACAAGACGTGAGGTTTAACACTTGGTGCTCTGGAGTTAATCCAAGGAAGGGAATGGGCCTGGGGAAGGGTCTGGAGCACCAGGAGGGGCTGAGGGAGCTGGGCAGGGGCTGAGCCTGGAGAAAAGGAGGCTCAGGGGGGACCTTGTGGCTCTGCACAGCTCCTGACAGGAGGGGACAGCCGGGGGGTCGGGCTCTGCTCCAGGAACAGGGACAGGAGGAGAGGGAATGGCCTCAGGCTGGACCAGGGGAGGCTCAGGTTGGACAGCAGCAGGAATTTCTCCATGGAAAGGGGGCTCAGGCCTTGGCAGGGGCTGCCCAGGGAGGTTTGGAGTGCCCAACCCTGGAGGTGTCCCAGGAAGGGCTGGAGGTGGCACTCAGAGCTCTGGGCTGGGGACACGGTGGGGATCAGGCACAGCTGGGACTCAATGGTGCTGGACGTCTTTTTCCAACCTTAAGGATTCTGTGGGCTCCAAAATACCATCTTTGACTCCCATGGGAAATTTTTCCTGGCTCAGGTGCTGCTGTGATTGGTGAATTAAATAACTTGTCACCCATAAAACTGCTCAAAGGCTGTAATCCCAGCCCTCCAGCAATGAACAGCAAAGTTCAGTTCCAGCACAAGAGTCTTCCAGGAAAATGGTTTCACCAGCCAGGACACGGCCAGTCATCCCTACAAACAGGCTATGAGGAGGGCTTGTGCCAAACTCCTCTGGGAAATCCTGCCTGCCAAGGATCCTGGCTGCAATCTCTGCCTGCAGAGTTCAGAGGAAGCTCTAAGAACATTTCAGGATGTTTTATAGAGCAGGGTGAATGAAGCAGCGGGAGCCTGCACCAAACACACAGAGCAGCTCCGGCCTGGCAGCACAGGAATCCTGCATTTTCCATGGACACTGAGAGGCACCTGGAAGATCTGGCCCCAGGACTGCTGGAGAAGCACAGATCTGTGCTCCCAAAAGGAAAAGAATCACCCTTTTGGGAGTTCAAGAGGCAGCAATGAGCTCCAGGAGCAGCACAGGCAGGGAAACCAATAAAGTAAAGGAAATACATATACATTTTATATATATTGTTGATTAAGCACTCTTGACAAAGAGAGTTCTGGCGAAGGAAATTTGATGAAACAGGATTCTGAGCATTCTTGAAGACACATTTGCACAGTTTTGGGTGTCAAGCCAAGACAAAATTCTGTAGCAAGGGGCAGGTCTTGGGTGAATTTCTGAGTTCAAAGAGGTACTCCCAGCTCCAAAGAGTCTAAATAGGCAGGAGAGGAGTGGACAGATCTAAGAAGTGAAAAGGACAGGAAGATGAAATGAAGGATGAAATTACTTGCTTGGTGACAGTATAAAGAATAAAACATTTTTCTTATGTGCTCTCTTTCAGCATTTTCTCTGCTTGGCCACAACAGTTTCTCTCTCCAATGACTCAAATTTCTCCATGAAAATTAAGTCAGAAGACAAAGCATTTTAGGGAATATGAGCAGAGATCCCTGACAAGTTCAGGGTGTAATTAATTTCACTGCAGTTTTGCCCTTTTTAATGAATTTACTGCTGTTAAAATCCTCAGTTTGTCCAAAGCACACACATTTCTCAACTAAGCAGATTATCTAATACCTGGTAGTATAATAAAATAATAGCAATTAATCCTGGAGTATATTCACAGTGTAATTCCAGATCCTCCACTAATCATTTTGGAGGAAGCTGTGTCACTTATTTCTGACTCCCTCAAACACAATGCTCAAAGGTTAGAGGGAATTTCTGTCTGTGTTTCCCCTGAACTGTATTAGATAAGAGCTTTTAATCAAAACTGGCATTTTTAGCCTGTAAGAAGTGACACCTGGGGTGTCAGTACAATTATATCTGGCCGTGGATTTGTAATATAATATATTTCTGCTTTGTAGTTGCTGATTTACATATTTTGAAAGAAATCTGATTATTCATTAGAAATCACCAAACACTTTTACCTCATTTCTCCTTCAAAATTTCGCTACAGAGTGAGTCACTTCTCTTGTGAGCCTGCAAATATCTTCACTCTACTCAATATTTCCTGAATATGGAGTATTAAAAAAATATACAGAAAATATTATGAATTCATTAAAAGTATATGCAAAATCATGCTCTTAGGTGTGATCAACATGAGCATGTAATTCTTGATTATCAAAATATTCAATTAATAAATAATTTGAGAAAATCATAGGATAACTGAATTGTTTCAGCATTGTATGATTACAGTATTTGTATCCAGAATTGTTCTGGGAAGTTTGAAATGTCCAATTAATGTAGACTTTAAAGCTTTCATTCCAAACCTTAGCAAGCAATGAGCAACACTTTTTCCATAGGAATGGAGCTGTTAAAATAGATATTTTGAGGTAATTAAATTGATAATCTCTGTATTCTCCCAGATCCATGTCTTATCATGGTTTTAACCTATTGATGTACCCATGCCCTCTGCAATTTCAGAGAGAGGGGTTAGAGAGTGAAATCAGGGAAACTCTTCTGGTAAAGGAACTTCATTCCCTCAGCAAAAGAAGTCTGGTAATACTTGTGTTTTAAAAAATACTATTTCCAAAAAAAACCCATAAAAATATTTTCCTAAAGAAATATTCCAAAGAAAATGGACAGTACATCTTAAAAATAATAATTTAAAAAAAGTCTCCATGTCTCATAGGAGCAGCTCTAAAAATGGGTAAGAGAGTAACTAAGGCCATTATCCCAATTATTTGAGATACTACAGCATATGCTGCAGTTCCAGTAATTACAATCTAAAGAGTGCTGGAATGCACTGCAGAATTATTATTTAATGCACTATATTTACTTTTAATTACTGTGTAGCTGCCTAGCCTTGAAACAGTAAAATATTTTAAGATCTTGCAGGGCTATTTGCTCCAATGCTTAAGTCATTTCCATCATGATTTTTCATTTACTTTTTCTAATTTTTTATGCACAAGAATATTTCATGGAGCATTTAAAGTTTGTGTTCACTTTTCTCCCTCCCAGCATCTGGGTTTTTTCAGTAAAATACTTTAGCCTGTGGGAACTAAGGCTCAGAGGGTGATTATCTGAACCACCAGAAAAACAGAGGATAAAATGTGCAATTTTTAATTCAGAATAAATTCACCAGTTACCAGGACTATGATATTTTCTTCTCAAACGCTTTTGTCCTTCCTTTTGTTTATTCAAGCAGCATCAAGGACTCTCAACACCAACTGGCATTTCATATTTTTAACTTAATTCAGCTTTACTGCTTCCCCATCCATTGTTCCCTGACAGGGAAAATCTACAACTTGCTGTTATAAATACTTTATGATGACCCTGTCTCCCGAACTCTTCATTCTAATCACAGTCCTGCCACATCCCATCCGTGTCACTTTGGATATATCGAAACCCATAAAAGTAACCCCCTCTCTCTCTCTGCTCTCTTGCAGTCATTTTTCAGAGGGCCATAAAAACAAAGCCAGGGTGAATTCAGGCAGAATTTCAGAGCACCAACAATTGCTTTTTTTCTCCCTCCCTAGTGAGGCAAGCGCAATGATGGCTTCAAATTTCTGATTGAAAAATAAGCTGCTTCCATGTCTACCTTGTAAATTCATTTAAGGCTACAATATCACTGGCTCTAGTTTTCTGCTCCCTTTTCTCCTCAAACAAAGGGAATAGGCAGGAAAGGGAGATGTTTTTCACACAGGGCTTGGGATGGAGCTGAGGAAACTCACTGAGGAGGTACAACTGTGAGGAGGCTTTGTGGGAACAGGTCAGAGTTGGAGTCACTCCACTCCCTCTCTAGCTAAAGCTCAAAAATCCAACAGCAGCAGGAGGAAAGGAAGGAGGACTCAACACAGCACTGGGGCTCAGGAGATGGAATCACTGTCCCTGGAAGGGTTAAAAAAAGCATGTTGATGTGACACTTGGGAAGTAGTGGACTTGGCAGTGCTGGGAATTATTTGCCTTGGTGATTTTAGAAGGCTTTTCCAAACTTAATGATTCCATGACTCAAGCACCTCTTGATACCAAAGCAGGAGTTCAGTGATCAGGGAAAAAGGAAATGAAAATGAACCTACTTGGAAAAAAGATTTTACCAACCACATCCATTGGTCAACAGGTTCAGCTGCCATAACTGCTACTGGTGAATGGCCTTTCAAATAATTTATGAAGGAGAAATTATGGAGGTTTTTTCCTGGCTGAATATGTTATGCTTGTTCTTTATTCTCTCTCCTGGTTTCAACCAGCCTGTCTGGAGTTCTGGAAGGAGTTCAGGATCTTGAGGAGAGGGAAAAAAGTGCAAAGAAGGATTAGAACTCTCCTGAGCCTCAGGAGAGTAGACTTTGACCTGTTCAAAAGTGGGATAAGGCCGTGGAAGGAAGAAGGGCCCAAGAAAGCCAGTTGATATTCAAGGATCAGCTTCTGCAAGCTCAGGAGTGCTCCATCCCTGCAAATAAGGAGTTCATACACATGGGTGAGGTTGGAAATCAGAATAGATAACTTCAGCCACACTTAATAACCATCCTTATGAATCCTGCTCCTTTTTTAGGCAAATAATTTCCTTGCCTTTGAACCTGGGGTGCAGACCAGTCACTGCACGTTGGCCACTCCAACCATCTCAGTCACATTAATCTGTGCAGATAAAATAAATATTCAATATTCTTTTGCAGGCTACTGTTAAATTGTCATTTATCTTGTAATCTTGTGTCCTCAGCTTGGTTACAGGGCATCTTTAAGAGTTTGGATTTTTTTTTCTGCTGCAAAATTTCCAAATTTCCCTGTTGATCAGTGAAAACAAATACAAAATACAGTGAAAACAAACCCAATGGAAACATACCTTTACCAATTAAAACCAAAGACTTAAGAAAAGTTTAAAAAACAGTTATGAAACTGAAGTAGTGTTTTGTTTACTGTCACTAGAACTTATTGGCTTTAAGGGGTAATATTTGTGTCCAAAGACATGGCAGAGATTTAACTTCCCTAAAGAAATGAGAAAGATCTGACCTTGTAGTCAAAATACCAGGACTTATTTCTCACTTTCAAAATTTCTAGACTGGCATCCCAAGCCTTCTAAAAAGTTCATGGCAATCATCTAATTTTACTTATTCAGAATAACAGTACATATTAAAAAAATATTAAATTTTTAATTATTTTACTAAGTAACTTCAGAATCAACATGGTCATAATATGAGCAAAAAACTTGGGTCTGGGTAATGATATTTTAGGACTAAATTGATTTTTCAAAATGTCACCCAGGGGAAGATTTTTCTAGTTAATGTTCAAGTAAACATTTGCATGCATTTAGCATCTCATTTGACTTTCTCAGCCATTTGCCTTTACAGTTAAAGTATATTTCCTTGGGCTATTTAGGTGCAATAATTTTGATTTATATTCCGACATCTCCAACAATATGGCTCCTGTCCACCTTTCCCTGTGGTGTTCCTTACTCTCGCTCTTGATGAAGTAAAACTGTGACTCACTGGGTGAGTTCTGCCAAAACCTCCCCCCTGCAGGAGGGACACACAAGGACAAGGACACAGAGCCCTGCTCTGGTGCTTAACCTTGGCTCAGGCCACTGAGAAAATTGCTGAGCTGAGAGCCCGAGCTGTGAAACCTGCAGGAAGAAGAGAGAGGTGAAATTGCAGGGAGAGGTGGCACAGTGAGGGGGGGAATGGCAGGAGCTGGAAGATTTTAGCGGGAACTCACCCACACGAAGAGGGATTAAGTACTTACTGGGGAAAAACCAGGGAGACCAGTGGTGACCAGGAGCTGCTGGATGCTCAGTTCAGGTTCTTGAGGATGCCCAGGATTTTGCTGGAGGATGGCAACACCAGGACCTGGGGAGTCAAGAGCCTCAGAGTCCTTGGCCTGTCTTTTGTGCGTCAGACAATAAAAAATGGGTTTATTTTGAGGCCCTGCATGTCCTGCTGGCAGTGTTTCTGTTCCCTGCTAACTGTGCCCAAGCTGAGGAGTGGGTTTTATGTATTCAGCAGCTGAAACCTCAATCATGGAATCACAGAATATCCAGAGTGGGAAGGGACCCACAGGATCACCCAGTCCAACCCCTGTCCCTGCACAGACCTCCCAACAACCCCACCCTGTGCATCCCTGGAGCGTTGTCCAGACCCTCCTGGAGCTCTGGCAGCCTTGGGGCTGTGCCCATTCTCTCGGGAGCCTGGGCAGTGCCAGCACCCTCTGGGGAAGAGCCTTTCCCTGAGCTCCAGCCTGACCCTGCCCTGGCACAGCTCCTGCCACTCCCTGGCTCCTGTCCCTGTCCCAGGGAGCAGAGATTGGAGCTGCCCCTCAGGAGGAGCTGTAAGAGAACCATTCATCCAGACAAAGTCTGTCTGGATGAGCTAAATAACCCTGAACTGTTTCTGTTCCTGGCAAAGATGCATATATTAGATCAAGAATATGTGGACTGAACATCCACCATTGAGACCTTTCTCCCCATCTACTTCTTTTAGCTGCACTCCCAGTGAAAATAAGAACTTTTTTCCTCCAAACTAAACCATGTTGAGAACACAGTAATTAGTTTATCCCAATGGAGAAACCAGCAGGGGTTTTCTTCTCAGCCTTTAATAGGACTAGATTCTTGAGGCAGTCTTACAAACTTTTCACCAAATAGCTCCTGGATACAATTGCCAGGTAGAAGTAAGTGCTGAGCAAGTCCTGCCCTCAGCTGAGCTGACCAGGCTGGGGGTAGGAAACCACTGGGTAGGGCATGGGAAGCTGCTGAATGTGGAAAAGAAGTTACAAAAGAAGACACAAAAATGTCCAGCAGAACTGTGGAAGGTGTTTGGATCTTCATAGCCACCTAAGGGACAGTTGCAATCTTCAGAGGTAACTGAAAGAATATTTTGGCCAGCGAAGTTTTACAGGGCCAACAGCAACTTGAGGGCCACACCAGTAACACCCCTTGAGGTCATGGTTATCTTGGCATTGGTACTGGAAATGCCAAATTTCTGTACAGGCATAGCAAAATGGGAAGCAGAGAAAACATGAAATGAGGGGATTTCCATCACCTGTCTCAAGACATTTTCATAATATGCTGGGAAATATTTTGACTGTTTACTGAGAATCAAAAACAGAAAAAGGGAGAGAAATGCCTTTTTTTTTTTGATGGTAGTTATTTCATTTTTTTTTCTTTTCCTCTACAGCACTGGTTTGGTGCTGAATATTTGCAATTATTTTTCTATTCTTCACTGGAAAACTGAAAGAAGTTAAAACATATTTTTTTTTTAACAAATCTGCCTAACTATGCTATTCCTCATCCATTAATCCATTTCACTCTCACTCCAAGAGAACTCCTCATGTTTTCTGTTGCTGTCTTGTCTTCACTGGGCTCGATGCAGAAGAAACATTTAGGCATATCTGGATTCACAAAAAACACTCCAACTTCTTATTTTTTTTTAGTGAGAGTAATCTCTTTGATCCAAACCACCAGGTTTTATTTTGCCAGGGGGAAAGGTCATTCATCAGGTACCAAATTATACTTTCAGGCTAAGCTCCGCTTCCTTCTGGAGAAAGGTCCTCAAGCTGCACCAGGGGAGGTTCTGGTTGGATGTTAGGGAACATTTCTTCACTGAAGGAGTGGTTGAGCATTGGAAGGGACTACCCAGGACAGTGGTGAAGTCACCATCCCTGGAGGTGTCCAAAAATCAAGTGGATGTGACACTTTATGAACAATGTAATGGGTTTGGTGGGATTTGTTGAAGGTTGAACTTGGTATTTTTGGATATTTTTTTCTTTAGTATTAATGATTCTATGATTCTACATTTTTCCAGTTTGAGCCCCTGAAAGATTGCTGATGGTTTGGCTGAATGAGAGCTCAACACTGCACATCCCACCTCACTGCCAACACACGACAATCCCTGGAGTGTCTGGGAAGGAGAGTATGAAGGGAAAAATTGGTGTGATTTATCTGGACTTTCAAAAACTCTGCAGCAAAGTCCTCCCCAGAAAGAGATTGTGGGAAGAAAGCAGTGCTGAGGTGGGAGGTGAAGGTCTGCCTGGATCAGAAACCAGCTGAAAGAAGTGGGAAACAAAGAGCAGAAATAAACGGTCGATTTTCAGGCTGGTGAAAGGTTAATGCCGAGGTTCAGCAAGTCTTGGAGACTCTTCAAGGACAACACTCACTGTACATGTAATTTCCCAACCAGCTGGAATAAGGAGGAGAGATCCTAATATAGATGGCATTTGGTGAGTAGCCTTTTCCATACAGACTTGGACGTCCAGGTCGAGACCTCAATTTCCCTCCTCTCAGCTCCAAGGCTGGTAGGCAACAGACATATCATCTCAGGCTCCCAAGTGATCTATTGAGACTGGAGCTTTTGGGAATACTCGAGGAAGAAGCAAAACCACAGCGAGTTTCCAGCCTCTTGAGCAGCAAACTTTAAATGAAGTCCAGAGGAGCTCTCATCTTTTATTACTCAGAATTCATTCAGTTGTGTTCACAGTGTATGACCCTTGAGTAAGCAAGCCCTGTACAGTTAATACAATAGGAGTTCTGAAAGAGGGACAGATGAGGAAAAAGCACTTGGAAAAATCAATTTCTCTCAGCCACACACTTTAGAGAATGACCAAAGAACAGACTTGTATGTGTGTTTTCTTTTTGCTAAATTAAAAGCATCAATATCTCTCTTCCCCACTGAAAAAAAAAAATCTTCATTCTTTGCAATATGTGATACAAGAGCTAATTTATGATGATTGCTTAGTGCAGTGCAACCACATTGGGATGGGTGCAAATGAAAGCATAATTAATGAATAAAGTTATTTTTCTCTGATGCACTCAGTGACAAGAGCATAAGATAAGAGTCTCATTGCAGAACAGGGTGTACAACTGCTGGAGGTGCTGAACAAAAGAGGCGGCCTCTTCTAGCTGCATATTTTTCAGCATGAAAACAGTGCACTCTGTTCTGCATCCTTTTCAAGCAGTTTCAGGGTGAAATATTGTCTATGAATACATTCATAGATGCTCTTGGAAAAAGGAGTCGCCAGAGAATAAATGAGCTGCCAAGATTGTATCATGACACTTCTCTGGAGAAATATTTTAGCCCGAAAACTGATTCCTGTAACAGGAGTCAAAGCACACTCCATCTCATGGAAAACTCTGGTTGTCAGAGGCTACGTGTGGAATAATGGAGCACCTGAGCCAGAGAAGGTCAAATACCTGTGTACTTTTTGGGGGCATGCAAGTGTGAGAGAAAAATGGGTCAAACTTCAAGGTTAACGTGTTTCACACCTTATTATGGAGAGAAGGAGAAAACACAATCCAGATGCAGATGGCATGGCTGATACTCCTCTGTCTGCACGAGTTTTGTTGAACAAGGGTCAGTTTCAGAATCTAATTTTTCTCTCCCTGAGAAGGAGGGCTTTTCTACTTCATTTTAGGGTAAAGTGGGAATGCAACTAATTTTTATACAACCACCAGGCTCAACAGGATCAGAGAAGTCAAAGCAAGTCAAAGCATACCTGAACATCACTGTGCACTAATCTTACTCTGAACAAATTGAACAGAAAAAGTGAAAGAGTTCTCTGAAAAATCATTAGTTATCAATCTGGGAAAAGGGGAATATAGTGCTCAGTTGCATTTTTATGGCAACCTGTTTACTCCTAAACATTTTGAACATCTAACCTCAATGTTGCTAATCATTATAAAAAGTCTTATTTGTTATTAAGAGATAAAATTGGAAAACTGAAATATTTGGGGTTAAAACTTCCCCTTATGTGGAGTGTTATGCTGACATACAGCAGGTTAGGATTTGGACACTGGCAAAAAAAAAAGCTTTTTCTCTTGCAGTACTTAAACATCTAGATTACATCTAGATTCCTTATTCCCATGGGTTGAGAATAAGCCACATTTATCTTTTTTTCTTTTGTTAGGTAAGAAAAGGGAATTTTAACAATTTGCAAAATGTAGGGACTACAAAAGTCTTGGGTCTGGCAGATCCTCCCCCATGTCACTCGCTTGTGGGATGGAGCTGTGAGAGCAGGGTATTTCCAATTTCATGGAAGAAGCAAACTAAAAAGAGTGGTACCTTTTAAAAACCTGGTTTTGAATAAGATACTTCAGCGGTGCTCTGATGAAGAGAAATGAGTGTAGAGATGCATTGATTTTTAGTGTAAAAATATTGCTGAATCCTGGCCAGGCTGTGTTGTGCAGAGGGACCTGCCCTGTGTGGTAATACCACATCTCACTAATTATATTACATCTCATTAATCTCTTGCTTTCATTCAGAATACAAACAACACAAAATTTTAATGTACGGCATTTGTCTCATTTGTTTAATAAGATTTTTTTTATCATTTTCTCAACAAACATGCCATGACTTTTGTATCTGAGATAGATAAATTACTATAAGTTTTTATTTTTTTTCCTATAGTTTCCCTTCTATTTTTCTAATTAACATTGGAGGAGAAATACACCTGAGGTAAATATAATTCTGCTATATTCCTAATACTAGTAAAGAATTTCATTGCTTCCAAACTCATTAAGTTAGTGGTTATTAAAGTATGCAGGCTGCTCATTGTGTCATGGAAAATAACATTCCTGTTTTATTACCAGTTTCATTTCCATGGTTAGCACATTGCAGCCCTAATTACATTGGATACAGGGATCCCTAGTTCTGTCCTAGCCTGCATTTTCATCTGACTCTGCTTGATACTTATTATTTTCAGCTTATTATAAACTATGTCACGAATAAGAGAAGTCACAGCAGCTTGAAGTGATAGATGATTCTAGAACCAGACTCCATGAGTGGGGTTTGTTCTTCCCTGGATTTTTGATTGTCACAGATGAATTTCTTATGCTTTGAATTAGAAGGTCCCATATTGTGAAGGTATTTTTGGAGCATCTGAGCACTACGTGAAAAACATGCAAAACTCAACTAAGCAAAGACTTCCAAAGATTTTGTGTTTTGCCTGAAAAGCTTTGGAATTGTCTGCAATTTGTACAGCTGTATTTACTAAAGTGTTAAGTGTGTTTGATTTTCTTGTATTTTTATATTTTGATAAATGTGGGTGTATCTGCTCATGACAAGGCAAACATCAGAAAAAGGAAGAATCCTGCTTAAAATGAAGCATATTCATGCAACTGCAGGCCTGACCTAGGTGCTTGGCAGTCATTAAATATTTCCTCTGAATAACAGGTCTGGTTCCACTCCAAGCACAGCATCAAAAAGAGGACTGGACAAAAGTGAACAAAGGGGTGATGAAAGATAAATAAGGCACTTAATGATGTTTATAGGATCATGGAATGGTTTGGGATGGAAGGGACCTTAAAGCCCATCCAGGGCCACCCCCTGCCATGGCAGGGACACCTCCCACTGTCCCAGGCTGCTCCAAGCCCCATCCAGCCTGGCCTTGGACACTTGCAGGGATGGAGAAGCTGCAGCTTCTCTGGGCACCCTTTGCCAGGGCCTGCCCACCCTCAGAGGGAACAATTTCCTCCTGCCTTCTCATTGAAATATCCCCTCTTTTAGTTTAAAACTGTTCCCTTCTGTCCTCTCCTGTAAAAAGTTTCCCTTCATCCCCTTTACACGAGTTCCCTTTCAGTACTGAAAACCACAATGAGCTCAGCGAGCTCACAGTCACTGAGGGCTTTCAGTTTTCAGCCTAATTTTTACACCAGGCTGTTTTCCCCAGATTTATGTGGGAATTGGCCACCCCTACACTTTCTCTAGGACCTAGGAAAGTGAAATCTCACAGCCACATGGGCAGCAATCAGGAAGGTCCATCTGGAATCCCTCCCAAATACAATATTCCTAACGTGGCCCAGTGTGTGCATCCATGGCAAGTGCACACATGAGACAAACCCAGTGAGTCTGATCTAATCCTTCTGGAAACTGGAGGAAACTCTCAAATTATAGTTGAGGAATGATCCATTTAAGACACAGTTCAATTGACTCAAGCAAAACTAATAAAACCCAATATTGCTGTCAGTGACAAAAGGTTTTTTCTATTGAAATGGTCACAAAGGCTGGGTTACAGCTTTGTGTAACTTTGACATTGACTTCAGATGACTCTTTAAGTGTGGAAGGGAAGGGAGCCTACAAGAAAGCTGGAGAGGGAATTTTTGCAGGGGTCTGGAGGGACAGGACAATGGGCAATGGCTTCAGACTGAAAGAGAGCAGGGATGGATTGGATACTGGGAAGAAATTGTTCCTTGTGAAGTTGGGCAGGCCCTTGCACAGGGTGCCCAGAGAATCTGTGGCTGCCCCTGGATCCCTGGCAGTGTCCAAGGCCAGGCTGGATGGGGCTTGGAGCAACCTGGGATAGTGGGAGGTGTCCGTGCCCATGGCAGGGAGGGGTACTGGATGGGCTTTAAGGTCCCTTCCAACCCAAACCATTATGTGGTTTTATAATTTTATGATTTTGTTCACCTGATGAATACAAATGATCAGTGCAGATTAAATTTACACATTTAAACACAGCCTTACACACACAGAGCCAGTGCAAGTGAATATTCAGCAGCAGCACTTCATCCAGCTGCAATCACAGCTCGTTTCAGACTCCAAGGAACAGGTGATTTTTGCCTTTGTTATGAAGAAAGAGCAATCACGTTAGAGAGCTTTCTCATTCTCCCAGTAATGAGCTTGAGATGACATTTCGGGAAGGCTTTTGTGTCTCACATAACAAGGCTGTTTGTACATTTTCTAATGGAAGCTGTACAAAGGTATACAGCATAAGGAACAACTGCTTGATTTTTTTTCTATAAGCTGAGAGTGAGTTAAATGTAAAATTACAGTAATTGTGAGCTGTTTTAGTATTGCCTATTATGTACTAGGCTTCATTTCTGTTATGGCTTTCCCCTAACTGCAGGGGAATTTTGAAGCTGTTACACTGCACTGCTCTAAAAAGGCAGAGTGTTTAGGGATTGCTGAGTTTCACAGCCAAAAATTCAGTAGAAACAGTCTCCAGGAGCAAACATGTATATGTACATCATTTGCTGTTTATATTTGGGGAAATTAAGGCACAGGGGAACAAGAAGGGCAAAGCAAAACAGGAGACAGGGCCAATGTAGTGCTTCATCCTTCCTTGCTGGTGAAAGGAAGCAGTATCCAGGCTGTTCATTAAAGCTGAAGGAAAATCTTTAAAGGGAAAAAATATGTAAGAGTAATCTTTAAAAAAATGCTTTAAATACTCATGGGCTGAACTGAAATAAAAACCCAAGGGGAAGAGAAAACAAAATCCCATTTATATCTTCCAGATGTTAAAAGTTTTGAGTGGCTATTGTGAGTCTGCTGGGGAATTCAGACATGGTGATACTGCCTAAGACAAGATCTAGCTATTATTATTTTGTGTGTTTATTTCTGAACTATAGAAAAAAAAGTGTGTATTTATGAAAAAGACGTACATGATCACACAGCAATATGGAAATGACCTGTACAGCTCTCTGGTAAAGTTGTGTAATGCATTTATCTCATTTAAGTCATGCCTTAAGGGAACATGAGCTGCTGATTCTATTGATTATATCTTAGAAAGGCAATGATTTACAATTCCATCAAGGACACTGCCATAAACAGTAGGAGGACAGTGATGAAATGTATGGATGACAAAGAAGAGACCACTTGAGCAGAGGAGGCAGCAGAGTCAGAAGTGAAGCAGAGCCTGGGAAGAAGGGAGGGTGGAATGAAGGGGATTTTAGTTTTGTTGTATTTCATAATCTCCTCCTCTGCTACAAGTAATTGGCAATAAATTAAATTACTTTCCCCAAGTCAAGACTTCTGCTTGTGTCTTTAATAGGTGAGAGATCTCCCTGCCCTCATCTTGCCCCAGGAGAGATTTTCACAGTATTTCCTGCCTTGCCTGGTGATGGAGGAGTGACAAAGAGGCACCAGGGGCAGTCCACCACAGTGCCACCAGCAAGAGCTGTGCTAGTATTTGCAAGTGAGAGAAAGCAACTCAGACCTCCACTTTAGACACTTGAATGCACTCTTTTATCTCATGAAAGCTCATTTGTATCAAAGTCTGATCAGTGCAGGGTGGCTCCCCAGGAACAGCTCTAAAGGCCTCTGACTGGGCTGCTTTTGGAATGCAATCAATGCATAAAAATTCAACAGACAAATGCATCTTGTGAGTTTTTGAGCTTTTCTCTTACTGAAAAACAGGAAAGAGTTCATTATCTCTGTTCATCCAACTGTTCTTAGGCCTTTATTGATTCACTTATTCCTGTAGCACCCAAATTAGTATGATTGATGTTGACATCTGCTCCAATTAAGTGATTTTGATTTATTAGGACTGTGGAAAAAATATGATTTTACAGTTTCTTTCTGATTCTAAATGTGCAAAAAATCCTTTTTTTTTTCTTTGCAAAAAAAGGGACCCTTTTAAGGACCTTAAAGGTTTACTCTAGGGCTGGAAGAATGCTTTGGGGTTATGAATTCAGGAAAAGTTCCATCAGAAGTACACAGGAATGTTTACTGACTTGCTGAGGATGGTTTAAAGAGCTGAAGAATATGGGGAGGGAGTGTCCAGATCAGGGAGCCACAAGTCCTTGTGTCCCCTTTCCCCTAAAGGCCACAATGATTTCTTTGTTGCAACATCAGAGAGTTGTTTTTATCTCAGCAGAACCATAGACTCAGTTCATTTAATGAAGTTAAATACCACAAAAAGAGATGGAAACTTTGAGGTGAGGAGGAGACAGGACCTTCCTCCCCCTTCTACCCCAAAACACAAACAAACCCACACCTCACAGGTTTAACTTCTGAACCCTGATGTGAAGAACATCACGATACAGGAATGATCTCCTTCCACTTAGGCAGAGCACATAAGAAGAAAAAATGATCCTGTGATTTTGGGATGCCTTGAAGAAGTTAATGGTTTAAAGCAATATCTGAGCATAAGAGAATGAAGACTTTGGGGAGTTGGATGGTGTAAAGGATGGAGATATAATACTGAATACAGAGGATCACAAGTTGTAATTGGAAGGAGGCTTGTGAAGATGATAGAAAATGTCACAAATATCACCCAGGGATTTAACTGTAAACCTAAAGCATTGTTTTAGTTCTGCCAGAAAGCAGCTCAGGATGTTCCCAGGTCGATATGCCCTAAAATAAATACTCACTCTTTGTTTCTTTATTATATCATCCCACCAGTCCCACCTGACTGTGACATCTTTTGAAGTGTGTAATTAAATGTTTCAGCCTTTTGTTGTGGTTGTTGTGTTAATCATATTTCTTTCCTCCTGCTCCATTCCTTTGCCATATCACCTCCACTATTTGTTCCATAGAAATTCTAAGTGCATCTTTAGAAAAAGAAGATGCAGTCCTTGATTGTCTGAGTCAGAGAATAAACCCCATGTTACAGGAGAAGCAGCCTGACATAATCCCTTTACTAGTGCCGTGGACAAATCCAGTTGTCTGAAATGAGTGCAAAGAATCCCCTAGGAGGAGAACGGGAATGGGATTTCTGTAATAATTGGCAACAAAAGACTCTCACAGAGAAACCATAACAGAAAATGTAAAAACACCAAGAGAGTGGTGTCTTGTTGTAGTGCAGCATGCAGGGAAAGAAGGATCTAAACAGTCTGAACGTAAAAGTTGTACAGGTGGACAGAGAGGCAACTTGAGCTGTAAAATCTCCCGGGATTTCAAGAGTAGCTGTCAGCTGGAGTCAAACAACCTGTCAGGTGGTCCAAGGCAAGAAGATATTTCAGGAGCTGTTGAAGGAAAGCAGAAATTGAGCATCATGACTCACTCAGGAGTTGATGGGGCTATCACAGTGCCCGGGGTGTTTAACCTGATGTTTGAGACACGGGCACAGGGGAGGACACCTGGTGACCTGTGACATGACCACCATGTCCCATTGCACCCCAAACTGGCTCTGGACTCTCACGTCAAAATGTTTTGCACTTTTGCTTTGTTTCTCTATTTAATCACCTTTAGTATGATTATGCCTTTACTTTAGTTTTTCTCTTATGAACATGGCAAAGAAAATTGCTACTGGGCAGATTTGCCCTTTTTTTTACCCTTCTCATGATCTTTTGGTGGTTTTACTGCTGTCTTGAAGTAGTAAAGTATCTTTTTTTTATATATTCAGTATATGTGTACTCACTAAAAACTGGAATAAATGTAGACATTTCTATTTATTTTTTCAACATTGTCAGTGAGTGGATTCTTTAGAAGTTACCTGAAGTCATAAAAATGAGCTCCACTCAGGCAGCAGGCTCATTACTGGAACAGAGCTCCATCATTATCAAGGCACACTCCAGGTGCTCATTCCCACTCCAATCCTGTGACAAATTAATGATTCTGAAGAGTGCTCCTATGACAACTGCTGCACTGGCACATCCTGGCTCCTGTGGCTGTGGCAATGCCATATCCAGTGGCAATTCCCTTGATTTCCCATAAGTAATAAGGAGAAGAGCATGCTGCAATTCCAGTAGAGGTTTATTGAGCAAGGAGGACATTAGGAGATACTTCCATTTTAAATTAGGAGAGTTAAAAAGGTGCTTTCTACTTGGATACAAATTTCCCCCCAAGGACCCTGAAATGGGCTTACCTAAATTACAGGCTACTCCCTGGCTGCTCTTGACCTTAAAATTGATGCAAAGAAAAGAGAATAAATGTTCCTTTATGTCTGTTGTAAAAAACACTAATTTGAGTCTATAGAACACGCACCTATTTTATTATTATTATTATATTATAATTTGAAGACTTTCACTATTGGTGTGAACTGGATATGACAAGGTTTATCTGCTCCAGCCCTTTTGAGCTCATTGTGACTCTGATGACACAAACCAAGACAAAACTATGAGTGTTTAATACATTCTTTAACATAAAGGTGAAAACTCACAAAGGAAAGTAAAAAGCAAGTGTCACCAGAAATGAGAGCACTAACAGGGATGTGTCTGTGGAAAAGACTGAGGGGAAAAAAAAAAGAAAAAGAAGACTAAAAACCCCAAATTGATTGTTTATGCCTTGAATTAATCAGTTCTGACGTCTAATATCCTGCCTGCTTAATAAACCTTAAGTAGAAGGTAGCAATGCACTCTCCTTATTACATATGGGAAATCAATGGGATTGCCAACCCCACTAAATGTTATTAGCAGAACACCCGAGTCAGGGAGCTGCCACTTTAGCAGTTGCCATATGAGCACTGCTCAGAAATTAGTGCTTATCTCTCTCACATCCCAGGCTCTGGAAATGAGCTCTGAGGACACCATGGGATAAGGACAGAATTTCATCCTAATAATGTGTTTGCATGAACTGCAGCAATAACAGACTTTGGGGGGGTGGGGGGGGGGGTCTTTATCTTTCTTTCTTTTTTTCTTTCTTTTTTTTTTTCTTTCTTTCTTTCTTTCTTTCTTTCTTTCTTTCTTTCTTTCTTTCTTTCTTTCTTTCTTTCTTCCTTTCTTTCTTTCTTCCTTTCTTCCTTTCTCTCTTTCTTTCTTCCTTTCTCTCTTTCTTTCTTCCTTTCTCTCTTTCTTTCTTTCTCTCTTTCTTTCTTTATCTCTTTGTCTCTTTCTTTGTCTCTTTCTCTCTTTCTCTCTCTCTGCTTCCCTCCCTCTTTTCCTTTTCCTTTTCCTTTTCCTTTTTTTTCCTTTTCCTTTTCCTTTTCCTTTTCCTTTTCCTTTTCCTTTTCCT
>QUSF01000010.1:23726899-23737335 GCA_003676055.1 Chloebia gouldiae
AAAGGGCGGCACAAGCCCAAGGATATTTCAGCATTTTAGAAGATACCTGAAGATCTGATGATGTCTAATCTTCACCTAGAGGAACCTGGTGGTCTCCATTCTGCACTTCTGCTCTAAACACCCAGCACAGACTGCTTGGTTTAACTTCACCATTATCCTGAATTATGTTATCATGTCAGGCTTGTAAGGTTATTAATATTTAATAAATTCACAGATCAATCTGCCTTTTTTTCCTATCCAATTTATAAATTATTCACAGGTTCATCTATTTTTTTCCTCTGTTGTTGGCATAATCATTGGTGAAAAATATGTCTTGTTCACCAGATCTATTTTATTGTTGCTCTAAAATACATATATTTAAGAAAGGAAGTTGGAATGCATCCAATATGCACATAAATAATTGTTTAATGCAGTGTTCTGGACCACTTTGCTGTCTTAAAACCTCTAAAAATAAATACATTTTTTAAAAACTAAAAGAGAAAATGAGAAAGAGAGCACATCAAAAGTAAAAATCAATGAACTCTGACAGTAGAACTTTGTAGGCAGTTGCACCCACAAAGGAAAAAGAGATTAAGGAAGGCATAATTAATATTCATTTGCTTTGGCTCCAAGTCCTCTGATAAGCCCAGTTAGGTGAAGTGTGTTGAGACAGGCAGGTCCACCCTTTTTCTTTTGGGGATGAGGTGAAGCCCCAGGCTCAAAGCATCCCAGCACAGGAAGAGGAAGGACCATGGAAACATTTCTTCTGGAATCTTCCCCATATTCTGAAATTTCTCTGTCTCTGAGCATCTTTTAGGACAGGACAAGGACTATTTGTTTTTCCAGGCCATGTGGTATTAAAGGTAAAATCAACTTTTTTATCCCACTGAAGGCTCAAATTCAGCTGAGATTTTTATCTTCCATTTAACACTAAGCCCTTGTTACACACTTTTAGAATTACACATCAAAAACTTGTGTCTACTTTATTTCCTAGCTTGAAATTAGGAGATATCTATGTCCATATATTAATATAGTTACACAGATATAAATATATATATTCTGTGCTTTCCGCGACTGAATATAAATTCTTCAGGAAAATTCTGCTGTTTTAGCTGGTCAATCTATTTCTTCCTGAGATTCAGCTCTTGGCCCCCATCGTTCCCCACTTGTGGTCCAATCTCCCTGGAAGTGCCCCATAATTGAACGCAGTGCACAGCCTGAAGTAAGGACATGCAGATGAGGGCAGCAAATCTAAATTAATCCCTTGACTTTGCATTTAGTCTCCTCTGCACTACCAATTATGAAAATGAAGGATAGGGCATGTGGGAAGAGAACTTTGCCAAGGTTGCAAGGCTGTGGATTTAAGGAGACCTTGACGGTGTTAGAGGGCACACGGAGTCAAGGCTGGGAGGAATTCTGGCACTACAGGAAATGTGGTTAAAATAGAGAGAAATCTGGGCCTTAACCATGTAGCTTCCCACCTCTTGGTGGCATCAGCAAAACAGAGCACTTCTCCTGGGAAAAGGGAAAGGACAAGGCCATCCAACAGGGACAGGAGCTGTCAGAGAGAGTGCAGAGGAGGGGCTTGGAATGCCTCCCCCCATGGAGCCAGGCTGGCAGAGCTGGGAATGTTCAGCCGGGAGAAGATTCTGTGGAGACCTCACAGCAACTTCCAGGGTCTGCAGGGGCTCCAGGAAGGGTGGAAGGGAACAATTCATCTGGAGGGAGCTTAAAGCCCATCCAGTTCCACCCCTACCATGGGCAGGGACACCTTCCACCAGCCCAGGCTGCTCCAAGCCCCGTCCAAGCTGGCCTGGGATGCTTCCAGAGATCCAGGAGCAGCCACACATTTCCTGACAAGTCTCTCAAATCTGTGGGAAAAGATGGAGCCACTGCAGCAGATAACAAGAATTTAGGACATTCTATGCAAGCAACCACTGAAAACTGCAGCTGTCACAAGAACACTGAATTACTGGGCTGTGTTTTCTGCTGGTTGTCAGAAATTCTGGGTTAATGTTCAATTGATAAGTGATGATTCTGCATAATTTGTATTGGTTTGCCTGACTTCAACAGCATCCCTTCTGTTAATTGTCTTCTCTGCACCCTCCAGATATTGCTAGGAATAAATATCCTTTATTTCTTGAGATACAGTTTTGTTTGCAGCTGTTTTTATCAGCAGCTCGTTCATCCCACACCAAGGCACAGCCATAACTCAGAACCTGTGAATTTATGGTGTTTTTTTCCCACTCAGGTGCTGGTGTGACTGATGGCTCTGTGGAACTCGGGGTTTGATCAATTATTTTCCTGCATGTAACAAATCATGTTGCAATCATATCTTGCAGCTGGAAGCTTCAGAGAACAACACAAGTTGCTTTTTTAATGGAGAATTTAAATTACATGAGTCATTTTTAAATCACTTGATAAAAGACTAGACAGGAAGGGGGATTGTAAGTGTTTGATATTGCTCCAGTGATCATTCTTATTGCTACAAATACAAACAATTTGGGATTTTTCCTCGCTTCTGTGCTCTGCTAAAAAGCAGTCTGCCTTTCCAGAAAGTCTGAAAAATACAAATAGCTTGTGCAGATCAGTATCAGCCTGGGTTGTCCTCTAACATAACCTCCAGAGGAGAAGATTTTTTTGGTGTCATGGCCAAATTTTGAAAAGAGAAGCAAAATATTAAAATATTGATGCTCCTAACACATGATTTTTAAAAACCCTCAGCCCAAACTGAGTATTTGGGAATGTTTTCCAGTTTCACTCTTTGGAACACCAATACAGATATTTAATTGCAATATAAAGCAAATTTAACTCTGCTAATGCTGTTCAGCTGAATTTCCTATTTTAGCAGGTAGGGTCATTTTAATGTTCAAATCCTTACTTTGGTTGGTGCTTATGGATGAAAGGAAGGTGTCTGAATTTTAAGGATGCCAGCAGCCATTTTCTCTGGGCAAATTTCGTTTATTAAAGTTGTCTTTATTTTTCTTCTTTTCTTTTTCCCTCTTTCTGTTTGTTTTCTTTGTTTACTCACAGAACTGGTAACACCATTTTGGCTGAAAAAAAAATCTGAAAAGTAAATAAAAGAGTAAACTTAGCTCTTTGCAAGTGGCAAAAAGCAGAATGTATTTCCTTGCCAATCAAAAGTAATCCTCTTTTGCATTAAAAAACGTTTTACTTGTTATTCCTGAGTATTATTCAGATTCTCTCGGGGTTTTTCTCCAGTTTTTGGGTTTTCTCTTACCTGCAGAACCCCAGTGCCAAAGATTTGCTCAGTCCTGGTTCTGGACATTCTCAACTTATTTTGCCTTGTCCTACAGAACCTCCAGGAATATTAACCTTTCTACTTCTCTTGCCCTTAATTTAATAACTATTGTATTATTCACTTGAAAATGAATAAAGAAAGAAACAGAATGGTTTTGTTCATTTGAAGAGCAGGATTGAAGGAGTTTTTTGAAGGATTGATTGGACTTTTCCTATCTCCTGTTTTGATGATTTTGTGACAATCCACCACTGTGGTGAAGCCATGGCAAATGCAGATGTCAGGATATATCAGGAAGGACATTTTCTCTAATTACTGGGAATTATTAGTGTTATGCCAGGCACTATTTAAACCTTGTATGGAGCATTTCTTACAGTTCTTGCTTTCAGGATTAATTCCAGGTGGATGGGATGCAGAGAGAAGTCACAGGAATGTTAGGAATTGGAGTCCCTTCCCTTGTGAAATGTAGCTGACAGATGGTTTGGGCTTTTTTTTTTTTTTTCCACCCAAGCAAACCAAAGTCTGAGAGGAGATGCAGTTGTTTTCCATGGATGCCATAATTAAAGGATGGTCGCTGGAGAAGGAACACAATCTCCTGTGGAATGACTACAATGGCACAAGGACAAGAAATTTAAATTAACCATGATTATTTATTAGTTCTGTGAAAACCCAGAAGGATACTAATAATAAGTTTAGTTAGCAAATTGTGAGTATTTAACAAAAGGGGGGAAAGGAGGCTTGTTCCAAGAGCAAACTTAGCCAGTCTGTGAAGGGATTGAATGATGTGACTGGATTGTATTTAATTAATTACTCTACAGAAATTTAGAGTAATGTAGGAACCATTAGATCTAATAAATATTTGTAAATAGTTTCCTTTGTACCACATTTAGAAAACTCTTCAATGAGACAGGCCTCATTCACAGCAGAAAAAACAACATGGCAATTTCTGCAAGAAATTCATTCATTTCATTGCTATTTCATTTGCCAATATCTCTATGCACATCCAGGCACCCCTCTTAAAAATTTCAGTTTTTACATGAAATATTAGCTTTATTTATGGCAGAGGTTTTGCATCAAACTCAGAACTACCCGAGAAGTATTGTATTGCTCCCCCAACCTGTCTAGACTTCTTCTTTGCCACAGCTAAAACGACATTATCAGAACAAGGCATCATTTTCCCAGGCTTTATAATGATACAAATACTCAGGGATGATCCAGTGTAGGATAAAGATTCCATAAAGAAATGTGTCAGAGGTTTGCAGTGAAGGTATAATCCTGTCTGCTGCTGACTGAGTGATTTATGTGATGATGTGCCAAATCTCCTTGGCTGCTGTTGTGCTTTTCAGGACACAGATCCTTGAATCCCTTTGATTCCACATTGGGCCACTCCCTGGGAGCTCCCCTGATGGGGGAAACCCTCCTGGAGCAGTTCAGTCTCAGGAAAAGGAGATGCACAGGACTTTTTTGGTCTTATCAAAACTTCAGCACACTGTCTGCCCCAGATTCTCCATGCAGGAAAAACAGCACAAAAATGGCTAACAATCTCTTGTTACGAGGCCTTTTAAGTCTAATCAAAAACTAAGCTAACCAATTAACAAGTGGCACCTAAATTAATTTCCTTTCTAACCCAATAATTGACCCTTAAAGACCCACAATGCAGATTTTTCTATCCAATTACAAGATACCATCTAAACCCATGAAGAAGAAGGAAGAAGAAGAAACACAAGACAACACCATGCATCCTCCATCTTGTTCCCATCTACAACATACTAAAAATCCTACAACCTAAATTTCTCACCCATGTGACATACTAAACTACTCTCTACAATCTATTTCACACTTTTGTGATTTCTAATTTAACTCGAGGTTTTGGAGGCTTTCTCCATGAATGAGGGTCAACATCAGTGCTCCCCTGGGAGTCAGAACCCCTCAGGGCAGACAGAGAAATATTCCCCCTGCCCTGGGTTTCCACATATATCTGCCTCAATATTCACAGAAACTTCATAATTTTTTGGGATAAAATATTTTAATCTGAATGAAGTGGAGGAATCTGCACAAGTGAAGATTCAGGTTAGAGCTTCACTATCAACTTTGAAATCTAAAAAGATGTTTTTAGCGACATTCTTTAAGTGATGTTCTCAGAACAGGAAGATTTTATGAAGAGTAGAAAATAAATGGTAAAGATCTAAAGAAATATTTTAATATTATCATAAGCAGCAGGAAGAATACTTATGTAGATTTTTAGGTATCTGTTTCGTGTTTTGAGGTTTTGGAATATGCAATTTTGAATTACATGAATTCTTAGCTTCTCCACAAGTTGATAGCAAGCACTTGAATTTTGAGTATTTTTTTATGCAGAAAGTAAGTTCCTTTAAGATGGAATTAAGATATAATAAAAGGAACATTTTTATGCCAAGATGTTTTCATCAATTATCTTAGAAATACATAGTAGTTGAGTTGTATAATACTGATTATTTAAGTGGTGCAAAACTTTGGAAAAAATCAAAATTGATGCTTTGAATACTGAGTTTGTTACCTAAAAGAGGCCTCTATGTTTATTTTTATATGTAGATCACCAAGATTTTGCAAAAAGTTAAGTTGCTGAAAATTTTTATGCTTTTGAAAATAGTTTCAAAAAACTTCTTCCATTTTTACTAAAATAATGTTTGCTACTATATTGATTTTGTAGAATGAATTCAATATTTCACAGACACTTTTCTTTCAAAAATAATTATTCATAGCCAATCCACATTTTGTGTTTCAACATTTTTAATGTAATTTAATGACTGAATGGAAAATTCAGCCTTTCTCTTTTTTTCATTTTTCAATTTTCTCTTGTTGGCTCTTTTTTCTTCCCTTGTAATATCTGTATTTCCCCTCTCCAGTTCAATTCCTTGAACAGAGCCAAATGCAATCCTGTACTGGGGAGAAAAGAAGCAAAATTCCAAAGGAAGAACTTCTCTTTGAAGCCAATTTGCATCAGGCATTTTGGAATAAATAACATTGCTTTGCCTAATTTAGTTCACCAGTGAGTTTGCAGTGTTTGTTATTAGAGAATTCCTAGTGTAAAATAAGTCAGAAAACATCAAGAAAAGGGGGAGGATCTTTTTTTCAGTGTGGAAGCCCTTTCTGCTCCTACTGGAATTAGTGACCCCAAGTCAAAATACCCACAGAGACAGAATACCCACAATGACTGAAAAAATTAAAAAAAAGAAAGAAAGGTATTTCACCATACTTTAAAACATTAGAAAATGTCTCCTTATCTCTTTACCTTGACTTAGAGGAGTTCAGGGAACATTAAAAGTAATTAAGGATTTTCTGGTTTATTCTACAAAGCATTCTTCTGTCACTAAAACTCTGAATATTAGGAGTAATCAATATCCAGGAGTGGTTTTTGCTTTGGTGAGCAATGCAGGAAGTTCAGTGAGAAGCTGCCTTGTGTTGTGAAGGATACTCCCACAGGGACATTAAATCCAGTACAATTAGCAGCCTAAATATGGTTAAATGTGTAGAGCATCACTCAGAACTAAATAATGTATGTGTTACTCCAAAGAACATCAGGAACTTATGAATTTCTATTAAGCCTTTTTCACTCATTTTTCATTAAACATGAGAGCTGTGACCTATCTGGAGATTTCTGGTTAAATTAAGGTAATTGAAGACCGCAACCAGCTAAGGTGAGAAAGGAGCACTTGGAAATTAGTTAATATAAATCGAAGGTAATGAAGAAAATTAATGTGGAAGTGTGGAATTAATTTTTTTTCCACAATATCACTTTGCTTGCTATAAGCAATATTGCTCCAGATGATAAATAATTGAGGTCCCACTCCCTCTGAAATCCAGGAAATCCACCATTCTGATGTCATTCCAATGGCACTGTGTTCATCAAGGCTGGGTTCAGCCTTGCAAATATGTGGGGGGTTTTCCACAGGAAGGGCTGCAAAGGGGGATTCATCCTTGCCCATGATGACTTGGACACCAGAGGTGCTTCTTCATGGGTGAATCCATGTGGGATACTGAGATCATGGAACCATCAGCATTGGAAAGGAGCTCCAGGATCATCTAGTCTAACCTCCCATCCTGAGCAGCCTGTGACAGTGCTTCCCTTCCTTCTAGGAAGAAATTTTCTCTAAAATCCAACCTGATTTCTCCCCTGGCATGAGGCCATTCCCCCTCCCCCTGTTCCTGGAGCAGAGCCCGACCCCCCGGCTGTCCCCTCCTGTCAGGAGCTGTGCAGAACCACAGGGTCCCCCCTGAGCCTCCTTTTCTCCAGGCTGAGCCCCTTCCCAGCTCCCTCAGCCCCTCCTGGTGCTCCAGACTTCTCCCCAGCTCCTCAATGTCCCTGTTTTAGGGAGGGCACAAAAGTGAGCAGAGGAGCTGAAGTGTGGGATGGTCCAAGTGACAGCAGCAAGGGAAATGTGTCCTCACAACTCACAGGGAACAGCCAACAACACTGGGGGCACTGGTGCTGCAAGGAACTCTTCACAAAACCTCCTGCATGATGGTGAGCCCTTCTCCCCGTGACAGACAAATGAAGCTTTAGCTGCAGCCATCACAAAGGTCACTATTTTTTAGCAGTATCCTGACAGTAAGACCAAAATTCAGGATTGAAAAGCAACCCAAGACGCAGGATGCCAGAAGAGTGCAGAAATCCACGGCCATGTCCAGCAGATTTTGCTGTAAAAGCACTCACACAAACTCAGGAGACTTTGCTTCACCTGGACCAGTCGCTTTACATCTTGGCCCTGCCTGGGAATTCAGTGGAAAACACCCAATAATTATTAAAAATACTGAAAATAGCATTTGCTTAACTCAGACATCATGGATTAGTCGGAAATAATTAAATTTTTACTAAAATTAAGCAAAGCAACCAAAAAAATTTAACCAAAAAAGTGAACTTCAGAATATTTTTATCAAAGAATTGGACTGAAATTACACTATAACACTATGGTCTTTCTGTGTCTCCCTGCACTTGGTTTTCAAGCTTCTGAAAGTGTACCTTTCAGACCTCAACAGGAGATGTATAAAAAACAACAAAAGTGAAGCAAATAAACCACCAGTTGTTGATATTTTTGTTTTCTGCATCATTTACTTTCAACTAAGAATGGTATAAAAAATTATTTCCATTTGACCACAGTTAAGGTAAAATTCTATTATAAATAGCAAAGAATATTTGCAGCTAAAAATAATATTCTCAAAATGCAGTTATAAAGACATCTAGATATAAGGCATTTAATTAAATTTATTATTAAAAGATCAGTCTTTAATGGGATTAAAAAAGACTACAAAATTCAACTTGTAAATAATAGATGTTGATAGAACATTATGCAGCAAACAGAGAATAACTGTTATATCTCATTTCAACCTATCTGGATGAAATTATAATTTCCTTCATATGCTAAACTTGTAATAATAAAATATCAAAATGAGACATTATTATTCATTTAAAAACTAAGTGCTTTCATTTTTCCCTACAAAAGTTTCAGCCATTAGTAATCCAGATAAATATTACATTGGGGTAACTGAACTTTAAAAAAACCCTGTGAAAAATGTCACATTTAATGTATTTAATTAACACTCTTTTTTTGTCTGCCTAATCCCTTTGTGCAATGAAATCAATAAAAAATTAATGGACTCCATGCAAGATGTTCTTAGATATCAGTACCTTAAAATTATCATCATTAAAGTTGTCAGAATGTTGCTAAAGGGCTTTGTTTTGTTTGTTTGGACAGACCTTCACCGACCAATAAATGAAATAAAACAGATGTGAAAATGCATCCAGATGGTCACAGCTCCCCAAACCCTGCATCCTGAGTGACAAATGACAGATCCCACAGTGCCACGGAGAGGGAAAACACCATTTCTGATCTTTCTGATGCCTTGTTTTCACATTACCTCTATTTGATGATCATAAATATTTATTTGGGGCACACAGGACACACCTGGAACCCTGGGAGCTGATAGAGAGCAGCTGCTTTCCTAACTCCAGGAGTTCCACCTGGAACAGCCCCACTGAGTGGTGGGCAAGAGAGCCCCTCAAGAGTCCAGTTCTAATGACCCAAACAAACTGGAGTCCTACAGCAGCCCAGGACAACCCCAAAAGCTCTTCATCCAAGACACACATCAACCAGTGTTGATGTAGAAGACACTTGTGCTAAATGGGTGCCTTGGAACAGGACTTTTGCTCTTTAGAACAGCTGTAAATCACCAGCAATGCCATGGGCTGCATGGGTGTAAAAAGGAAAAGGGCACACTCCTAAAATGTGCCCTAAAATTGTCTGCAGGAGATCTCTTATGAAAACCTCCTGAGTACTCCCAGAGCCTTCAAAATATTTCCAAATAAAACTCACACTGTAGTCAATGATACCACAGATGTGGTTTGTGACTGTTAAATCCTGGAGGGGAAAAAAAAACCACTGTGTGACTCTGTAACCTATTAAATGTTCAGAGAAGCAAATACTGTTGTTCCCTCTTAAATGTGTGTTTCTTATAAAATACAAAGTAGCTTTGGTCGGTTTACTTTCAAGTGCTGCTGTTAACATGTCTATTATTATAAAGTAGATACACTAAGAACAAAACATGAATGTACTTTATCTTTTTTTTCTTTTTGTCTCCTAGGAAATTCTCGCTCTCCTTGCTCTAACCACGTTATAGGCTTCAAAATCTGGGCAGCACAGAGAGAGTGGTGCTCAGCCTGGAGGCACCAATCCCAGGGATATATCCAGACAATCAATTCCTAATGAGTCTTGAGGCAGGAATTTGTGAGCCTGATGATTTTTATGTACCCCACTCTGCCCAGGGGTCCAGGAGTCTCCTTTCAGCCAGCCCAGGGCCATGGTCTTGCTGCTCCTCCTCTTCCCTCTGCTGCTCCTGGATGGGCCCTTTGGATGAGCTGAGACTCTGGACCAGGCTCTCTTCCTCCTTACTGTCATTCCTGCAGCAGTTGCCCATGACCAGGATTCACAGACTCTGCACAACAACTGTACATGGGGATTTTTGCTATGAAATCTGGGTGTTCTTCACCCCAGTTTTGTTTTTTTCAGCAGGAAGAAAGGGAACCTCCCCCCCCCACCCCCCCCCCCCCCCTTACACTGGTGTCATTTCTTTAAAAAGATTCTCACAAACTCTTTTCCCATATTGTTTTTCAATTCACTCCCTGCCCAACTGGGTTTATATGTTTCAGTATACAAGGAAAAAA
>QUSF01000010.1:23737345-23795038 GCA_003676055.1 Chloebia gouldiae
ACTCTGCCAGAACTTTTGAAAAGTAAGAAACTTTACTGAGAGTGGGCAAAAAAAAATCTAAATAGGTGTTTTATGTGGCTGGAGGTGACACTTCCAGCTGGGAAGGTTGCAGTAGGTGTTTGTGCAGTGGGAGAAGCAGGAAGGTGTTGTCGCACCTGAACTGGATTTTACCTTTCCTGCTTGAATCCCAGCCAGCCTTAGCTCCAGCCTTTCCTGCCATTAAAGAGCCTGACTTCCCAGCTGGAATGTCCCTTCATGTGTGTCCCCCAGTGTCCCCCAGTGGCTGTCTGGCTGAGTAATTGCTGACTGTGTTCCTTTTGCTTCTTACCACCATCCCTCTTTCTCTTGGAAAGCCTTTTAATTGTTCCCTAGAGCAGGGCCATGTTTCCTGATCGTTTTGGAAAGGCCTTAAATAAGTGAGGAACTGAGAGGAAAAGTCATTTAACACATCAGCTGACTCTAAATACTGAGCCCCAAATCTCCTAATTTTTTGTAAGAAACAGAGATATCTTCCAAGCTCATAGATGAAAACTGTCTACAGCTGTGCAGACACCACACTGATTCTCTGGAGAACTTGAGGTTTGTTTTCAGGGAAGCTTTTTTTCCTTCTAGGCAGTGCTTCCTCACATGGTTCCTTTAGGAATTCCGCTGCTTCTCCCTGTTTTCTTTTGATATAATTAAAAGTAAACTTCAGTTCTTGCTTGCTTGCCTGTGAGGATACCTTTTTTTTCCAGATCATCCGGGAACAGAGGAAGAGAAATCCCTTTCCAGTTCAGTGCCTTCCTTTTACACTGAAAGCATATCAAACGTGCACGTACACATGCACACATCTTCTCCATGGAACTTAAAAAATAATCCTACAATTCCATGATTTTGTGCCAAGCCCAAATAATCTAGCCTAAACTTGGTGTTCTTTTGGAAATATTTTGGGTGTGGGGTGGAGAAGGTTTGAAGGAAAAAAAAAGTTTGCCTCTCTTCCCTCTCCTTTTTTTCCTCCTCCAACTCCCTTGGCTCCGCCCAAATACATTGAGAGTAGGGGAGAAAAATAATCAAATAATCTAGAACTGGGAAATCTCAGACCCATCACTTGGAGGATTGTTGCCTGCTGGAAGGTTTGAGATCCAGAGGAAGATTCTGAAAGACTCTCAGATTTAATCTTTCATGCTTTTTCTCTTATAGAACTCCATGATCAGAGATATTTTAAAAATTGGTTTTCTAGCCCATGCTCAACTTATATTTTTAGCCCAAAGTCAGCATCTAAAGTTCAGTGCACAAAGCATCCCATTTTAATAACTTAAGCTCATGAAAAGGTGTCCAATAATTCAGACAATTAACCCTGATACTGTTACAACTCTGTGGCTCTCCCTGAGGAAGGCTGCATCTTCTTTTTTTATCACCATGGCTGGGGACCTGGCTGCTGAGGAAAGGCTCTGGGCGTCCCCATTAGCACGGCTACTCCTGACATTCAAAATACAGGAAGCCATGAAACCCCAAACACGTAATCATGAACATTCAGCACACTGTGCCTGATGCACTAAAACCATGACCTGCAGCTGATCTCTGTGACTCACTAAAGGAAATACCAAACAGTTTCAATGGACCTTTGCTTTATGTCTTAATTTTAGGTGATATTGTAGTGTTCTTTCTGTTTATGTTCAGCAGGTTCTCCTACTTTTACATGTTTATAATTTGAAAATTATGAAATATAATTACATGTTGTCTTTTGGAGAGCTAAATACTACTCATTTTCCATTCTAACTTTCAAGAAATTTCAGTGTCAGAGTCTGTGAAGTAAATTCACTCTGATTTAAATATGATTTGTTAAATTAACAGTGAGGAGTGTGGCATGTCGGTGAATTCATTTGTATGAGTCATTTGTAGATGCCACACATTAAATCTTTGTATTCAAAGACTTTTAGATGCCAATATTTAATTTTAGAGTAATCTCCTTCTCTTCCACAGCCATGAAAAAATTCAGATATACATAAATACATCAATATTATCCTTTGGATCTGTAAGCAGGATGGACTTGACCTCTCCACACTGATGTGAAAGGTTTCCCAGGGGACAAGAGCTATGTAACCACCACTGGACCTTCAGAGGAAGACCAGACCCTTCTACAGGATCACCACTTCAACAGAACCACATCTGTCACTTCAACAGGATTGCAGGCACCATTTACTGAGACTGCTGCCAGCACCTGACCCACAGGGTGGCAGGTTGGATCCTGACTCTGTCAGTGTCTCTGCACTATTACATTTATTTTCATTTTCCTGTTAAATTGTAGTTCTAACTTGGATTCTCTCACTGGTTTTCTTTTAAATAGCACAAGGAGCCATCCCACCACAGCTCCTGGTAATGCCAATGGTCTGACACCCACCCATTATGAGCACTGCAGTGAACATGGAACACTCTCTCCTTTCTCTGCTGTGCTCCCGTGTCTTTGTGCACAGGCCCCCGAGCCAGGCCCTGCAGAAAGCCCTGCCTTGGCTGCAGTATCTGAGTGCCTTTCATTGTCCCAGGCACCCATCAGAGCTGTTGGAACCCGACTGGCAGCCTTGAGATGGAGAGATGCCATTGCCAAACCAACCAGAACCTGCTTCTCTTCTCTGGGACATGGACATGACCAGGAAACAAGACGTGGCACAGCAAGTGCCAAAGCGAGTGCCAAAGTAACCAAAACCCTGACTATGGCATTGACGTTTTCTACATGACCAGGACAAGACAGGGGACTGAGGACATGCTCAGTCAATTGCAGATAACACCAGGTTTGGTGGTGATGTCGATCTGCTGAAGGGCCAGAAGGCTGAGGTGCCATTGTAGCTGCTGCCTTGAGAAACTGAAGAGTAAAACTAGGAGAACTAAGAGACTTAAGTTCAGTAGGTTAGAGTATGGCTAGCTATTAGTAGAGCTCCCTCTTTGAGTACAAGATAACAGGATAAAAACCATCTCATAACTTTTATTCCTGTTTAATTAATAAATTACAAGCTGGGCCTTAGCCTTGGCAGTGACAAAAGAAAGCCAAGTGTTTAAGGAAAAGAGCTGATTAGAACAGGTTAGATAAAACACTTTTATTGAAATAAAAAGATGGAATTTATAAATAAGAAGGGCTTGTTGTTTTCATTGCACTGTGGTCATTGATTTAGGGGGAAATCCTGAAGGCTGAAGCCCTTTGGTTGCTGTGGGGTGCAGTGTGAGATGTGTGGGGCAGAGGAGAAAGGCGCTGCCTGGGCCGGGGGGGATGTGGGGACACCAAGGCCTTGTGACTTGTGGCACAAGGCGGTTGTTTGATGCAAAAGCCCTTTTATTTGTATCCAGTTCTCCTCCCAGAGGCTGCCCTGGTGCAGGGATAGTTCTGTAGGATCTCTGCAGGAAGGAGAGCTCTCAGGGGAGCAGCTCCCAGGCTGTTTTGTGGGACTCATCGTGAGGCACACAGTGATTTTCCTGCAGGAGATTGGATCCCACTCAGTGTGTCTGGTGCCCCCAGAGGTGCTGCAGCACTAAAATGCATTTGCAAATGCAGCTCTTGCTGCCTCAGTGAAGATCTACTGAGGCCCCGAGGAGGAGGCCGCGCTGGGCAGCAGCAGCGGGGAGCTGCAGGGCCCCAGAGCCTGGGCACTGCCTGGCCCTGGGGCTCCCAGCAAAGCGGCTGCTGCCTTTGTCTCTGCCCTCTCGGGCTCCTGCTCGCTCCCAAAGGAGCCATGGCCAGGAGATGTGTGCAGGGCTGCCCGGGCTCCCTGCCCAGCCTGGCAGCAGCTGCAGCACCTGGGGTGGCAGCCCGGCCTCGCCGGGCCGGGAATGTCTTGGTGCTGGCACAGAGGGGACGGTGTGGGCTGAAAGGCTCCGTGTTTGCCGGGCTGTTCAAAGGGAAAAGGGAAAATCCTCCTGAACTCGGCCAAAGGGACCTGCAGCCCGCTGAGGCTGGTGCTGAGCTCCTCCAGCTGAGTCATGGAATCCCAGAATCCCAGAGTGGTTTGGGGTGGAAAGAAACTTAAAAAGCCCAACCAGTGACACCCCTGCCATGGCAGGGACACCTTCCACTGTCCCAGGCTGCTTCAAGCTCCATCCAGCCTGGCCTTGGAAACTTCCAGGGATCCAGGGGCAGCCACAGCTTCTCTGGGCACCCTGTGCCAGGGCCTCACTACCCTCAGGAATTTCTTCTCTGTGTCCCATCTAACCCTACTCTCTGACATTTTGAGGCCATTCTCGCTTGTTCTGTCTCTCCATCCTGTGTAATTGTCTCTCTCCATCTTTCTTGTAGCTCCTTCCGGCACTCAAAGGGGCTTTCAGGTCTCTCCAGAGCCTTCTTTTCTCCTGACTGCAATTCTAATTTTTCCAGCTTGTCTCTATAGCAAAGGTGCTCCAGCCCTTGGAACATCCTCCTGGTCTCCTCTGGACTTGCTTCAGCAGTTCCATATCCTTCCTGTGCTGATGACCTGGATGCAGCAATTGGGCTCTCAACTGTGCAGAGGGAGAGAATTCCATTCTTCCACCTGCTACCCCCACTTCCATGTGTTCCTGCTGTCTGTGGGCAATAATCCCGAAGGTATTAGATGGAATTAAATGCCCATCTGACCTTCTTTGGATCTATTTCCCCCTGTGGAATTATTTTTATACTACAGCAATACAGGGATGTAACCTGCAGACAAAATCCAAGGGCTCTGTGTTTTTTTTATTGAGCTGTGTGTTGGGAAATCACCAGGAGCAATCCAGTGGTGTTCTGCCAGTTCACTTGGGTCAGACATTCCAACAAACTATTCATCCACAGAAAAAATATGTTGTGGATCTGGCCACATGTAGTTGTTAAAGATAATATGGCATCTCGACAGGAGTGTTTTGCTAAATCCCCAGGGAGATAATTGCACTCTTCTTCTCCAAGACACTTTCCCACCCCTAAAATTTCTTTATTTCCTCTCACAAACTGTTGCAGGGAAGCACAATGGGATAGGGAGGATGGGAAAGAGCCTGGCAGATGTGGCACACAATGTAACATCCATAAAATGCTGTCAGCCTCTGGTTTGAGGTGAATTATGCACTCCTGAATTTACAGCCTGTGTGCTGAAATATGGAGTGCGTGCATAAAGGGTGGCTCAATCCAGACAATAAATATTGCATCATCAAGAAATTTCTTTAATACAAAATGAGAAAACTCCAAGAGGATCTCTCCCTGAGGGGTAAAAAATATTTTAAAAATCTCTTGAGGATTACTTTGCTAAAAGACCCCATTAGAAACTAGGGAAATATCAGGAAAACCTTGTTTAAAAAAAAAAAAAGAGACAACCTCTTCTTGATAGGTAAATGAAAACCAAACAAAAGTAATTAATTTTGAACAGGGAAAAATACTTCTTGCCAAGGTTGTTCTTAGTAAAGGCTTGGATATCTTCCAAGGTGCAGTTTTTATAGCTGTTAAAATTCATGGAGTGAACAGGCAAAGTGGGAGTTCCTACAGCTTCACAGGGTTGTGTTCATTAACATACAAACTACCCCCAAATTGTTGTTAATTGTCAGGCAAATTTATTCTTAAATGTTTTCAGGAAAAGAAGAATGGAAAAAAAAGAAAAGGAAAATATTTGACAAGAATAAATGTTTTGCTACTGTAATTAAGAAATATTTTATTTTCCTTCTTCCTATGTGAAAGATGGTGAATTTTATTTTGGAAGTGAAGAATTTCAAGGTCAATTCCTACTGTGAGATGCTACAGCACAGTCTTGTGGGTAAAGCAAAAGAAAAGCAAAGATGAATCATAAAGAAATGTTTATTAGGATAATAAATAAACAATAAACACAGCAATAATAAATACATTTTCAAAAGAGCTCCAGGCTCCAGCAGGGAAGTATTGCTGCTGGTGAAATATCTGAAGAGAAAAATTGTGGGGGAAAAACAACTTTCTTTTATGTAATAGGAAGGAACTGCAGAGTAGGATCAGGTTTGCCTGCATGCTACAGGAGCTCTTAAGTTACTTTTAAGAGCTCAGATTCTCTTTATATCCCACTGTTAACAATTCTCTGGAGAAACACAGCTTTGTAGAGCTAGGGGTAAAGACTTACTAAGAAATTTTTCTCATTTTTATATTATATATTTGTTCTGGAGAAAGAACATTTTTGAAGGGATCTGCAGCACATGTTAAAAGGAAAATAAATTATAAACTTAAAAGAATTTCTCTGAAAGTTTTGTAAAATCCTGTAGAAAGAAATAATTTATATGTAGAGGATGAAAAGCCTGACACAGAATTGTAATGAATTAATTTGTCATAATTACATGTGAAACATATCCTAGCCTGGTATATAGGGCTATTGCATTTCAGTCACTGTAGATTTACATAGATTATATATATATATATAGTTTCAAAGTAGAAAGGTAAGTGAAAATACAAATAAAATTCCTGATTATGTTTTCTTGACAGACATCACATTTTTTGGGCACGATTCTCATGATTCTTAGAGAAGTACTAACTATCAGAAATAACAAATAGCATGAAAAATGGGAAACTTTATAATCTATAAAACAAACTCAACCCCACTAAGCAGTAGACTATATTATCTCCTAAAACCTTAAACATTTTTAAAATATTACATGTATCTACACACTTTTTCTGTTTTCACCTAAAATAGAACCATGAGATTGAATCCAGCTCCATGTCTGGAACCATGCTGGAAATGCCCCAAAATCTCTTCCCAGCACTCTCTACTGTATAATGGAAAAATTAATGTGTAAGAGTTAAGTATATAATATTATAATATATTAAATGTTATTTTCACATCTATAGTACAATACAGAACAATTATACATGCAATATGTTTGTACTGATTCCATTATAAAGAGCCACGAGAATCAGAAAATAAATATTCAACTTCAGTTTTGAGTAAAGGAAGAAACTGAGAAATGTCAAAAGCCATAACCCTTTTTATTTAACTCATTTTTCTCTGGATTTTGCAAGTTTTACCTTTTTTAAGGCAGGAATTGGATAATTCAACAACTACTGATCCCACTAAATCCTGGATATGATACTCCAGAGGCATACTTGGAAAAGTCTTGGTCATTCAATCATAAACAAAAAATTCCTCATGAAAATGCCAGGCATTCACGTATTGCCACTTTTCAGTGAAGCCCAGGTTCAATGGATGTTAAACAATTTCTACTTTCAGCATATTTTATGGCAGAATTGGTGAGCTTGGCTTTAACTTGGGCTTTAGGGTCCCTTCCATCCCATTCCATGATTCTGTGATCAAGGACATGGACGTGTGACTGCTCCCAGCTGTGGATAAACCAGGTAAAATTAAGAAGCAGACCAGTTTGTTTTCTCATTTATCTCACTTTTCAGTGATTTTCTTGACCATTGCGACTTTCATGCAGATTATATATATTGGCTGTGGAGATCAAGCATTAACTCTTAAAATCATTATGGAAGAGGAGAAATTATATAGCTATGTTTCCTAACAGAAAATTAATTGGTGGGAACTCTCCTGATCATGTTGGAAATATAATTTTATCATGTATATATGAGGGAGGAATATAGGAAGTGGCAGAAAGGTTAATAGCTAAAAGAAAAAAAAAATTAAAAATTAATTCAGTCACCTTCCAAACTCCCTTTTGAAAAGATCCTATTTTGATTTGCCTTAGGATATTTTTTTTTTCCTAAAGCTTGTAGAGCTTTCAATTTTTCAAAAGAAGAAAGGCTGCCTGCAACAGCCTGGAATAATTCTCTAACATGAAACAGGTATACAGAACTTCACATTTGTTTTGTAAAGTTTATACAAATACCAAAATAACGAGGGGGAAAAAAAAGTTTTAAAAGCTGTTGTTCCATACCAGGTACCAGAACAGAGCAATACAGAGTGTATTAAATAATGCAAGACATTCACTCACATAAATCTGGATTGTTCAACAGCAGTCAAGAAATATCCTTGGAGCAAAAAGAAACAGCAAGAGAAGAAGAAAAGGAGTCAGATTTAATACAGAAATCATGTTTAGAATTTACAGTGATTTTATAGACATTTCAGGGATGATATTGAATGTATGGCACTTTAAAGGAATACAGTTATGTATAGATATACTGTGAGGTATATAAGAAATATATTTAAAAAGTAATAAAAACTTCAAAGATGAAAACCCAAATATCCAAATATTTTTCCATAGTATCTTATTTGCATTCAGTTCAGCAGCATCTTGCTCTTCGGCACACTCAGATGGTTATTTTCCACATAAATTGAATATTTGTTATTCACCTAAGCTCTGGTTATTAATTATCTGATAACAAAGATTCTATCTGAGCCATCTATGACAATTATCTGTGTAGAAAAAGAATCTTTTCACCAAGACTGTATTATTTAATTCCCACTATGTGGAAGGTATAATCACACCCCTTGAAATCATGAATCATGAATTGGGCTTATTCCACGAGGAGGAAACATTGTGTGATTCCATGATTAAGACTGGATTTATTGCTAATACAGTATCTAAATAATTGGGGGAGGTGGGGTTTATTTATACAAGATCTGCAGTGCTTCATCCAAAACAAAATCATGTCTGCCAGGCAAAGGTTTCTGTGGAGTGAAGTCAGACTTGAATTTCATAGTTGGCCCTTCTCTGTTTAACTGGGCAATCCAAAGCCTGAATCCTAATAAATGCTTTCCTTTCTTTAAAGGGAAGGAAGAAATTGAAATCTACAGCTGAGTTTTATAGCTTAGACTTATCTGTAAATTAGACTGAGCTGTCTTTTTTAATTAAGATCTCACAAAAACAAGCATTCTCTGTAATCCAATCCATAAAGAGTGGAGTCCTATTCCATAGACAACTGGAACAATAGCTGGACAAATCACAGAGTAATTGGTGCAGGATGAATAAAAGCCCATGCCACACTCCCAAAAGCACAGGCTTTAATCATTCCACTTGCAATAAAATTCCTCTAGGTGGTAACAGCACAATTCCCTTTCCTTAAAGGCCAGAGAGTGAATATCAGAGGTTCACTGATAAAAATCCTGCATGGAGAAAAGCCTGGCTCCAGCCTCAGGCACCAGGATTTCACAGGAGTTCAGCTCCACTGCTGAGGGAGGAATCTGAAACCAATTCCAGTGTGGTGGCCCAGATCCACCAGCATCCCACACTGCATGTGCATAAATAAACAGGGAATTGAAGGTGATATCACTTCTGTTCAGCTGTCCCTCATATTTAACTGTAGCAAGGCAGATTTTCATCACTGGCCCAGCACAGCTGCAGTGGAATTAATAACAAAACCTTCCTGCCCAAGGAAGGTCTCCCTTTCTAGGTCAGCATTTCTGCTTGGTTCCAGACAGAGCCAAGTCACTGTCCTTCTGTAGGTGTTTAGAGGCACCTTCATTGTATATCCTGACCTAAATAAAAAAGAATATTTGGAAGAATTATTTAAAAAGGTGATTGTCACTCCTACCCACTCATACCAGGGGCCAGTCAGACATTTGTCCCAGTCCCGTCTCTGGGGTCAAGCAGAAGTTGCATTTCAGGCAGCAAAATTAACACCTTCAGAAGGCCAAATAAGATGAAATTCACCCCAGGGAGACTCCACAAATCTATCAGGATTTCCACTTAAATATTTCCTCACTTTGTGCAGTTTCCAATGACATTAAAGCATATTTTACCTAAAAAAAAATCTAAATTATTTGCAGACAGTGTTTGCTTTGTTCTATTTGGGTTTAGGGGGGCAGATATCAAAAAGGACCTTTCTTTTTGGGATGTGAGACTATGCCATGGTCACATCCAGGTGGCTTGAATACCTAACTTAATACCTGAGGTCAATGGTAATTTGGGGTGTCATGTGGAAAGTGTGGGAGAACTGTAGAAATACAAAGCATATCTTTGTCTAAGGAATGCCCAGTATTTTTAAAATCCTTAAATCACAGTGTATTTTTTACTTTATATCTTGAGTTTCACCCACCAAGGTGTGGTAACAACTTCCACCTTGACAACAAGGAGGAAAACTGTCATATGTAATTGATTTTTCAGGTCAGTAATATAGAGAACAATTCCTGTTTTTGATTATATTTTTCTCTCCTGAAAGATGAGCTAATCAGGTTCTGGAGCCTATTTTTGTATTTCTGGTTCTTTCCCACATGATGACATACCAGATTTTGTTGCTTCACTCTTTTGTTTCCAACATGAAAAGATAAATAAGTATCTTTTATGTATATTAATTAGTAGAGCAAAATGGAATTTTAATCAGATTGAGTTTCCAGTCAGTCTGTGACATAACAATTAGCATGTTTGGAACCTGATTCTGATCCTGGTTTGTGTCTCAAATGAAATTTAAAGTCTCTTCTCTCATTTGCAAGCAATGTGTTGTGAATAAAAGATAAAATAACCTCTTACAGGCTATTTTTCCCGTATGTATGATGATAGATTGAAATGTGGTCCTGTTTTCCTGATTCTTGCATTTTTCCCAGACTTTCTGACTGCAGTCCTGAATATCAAGCTAAAAGTTGAAGGGAAAAAAAACCCAAAAACCTGGAATAGAAGTTGTCAAGCAGAAGGGCACAAATAACTCATTCCATGAGAAGTTCACATCCAGATTCTGGGACAGCCAAGCTGAAGGCTACCTGGCCCCAGAGCAATGGATGTTTTACCAGTTTCTGTATTCTAGGGTCTAAAGAAGAGTTGGAAGTGCATAAAAATGTAGAAATTCTCTGAAAACAGACAGATGCATGGTGGGCCTGGGGAGGGTTTCCACATTCCACAGGGACATGGGGCTTTATTTGTACATGAAACCCAAATCTGAGCATAACTTAGGGAGTTAAAAGTGAAGAAAGCTGAGAAAATCATTTCAACTGATTTAAACGACTTAAAAATTTCAAAGGAGGCAATTTGCAAAGCTGGGTAAAAGAGTCTAGAAAATCTGTCTGTGGAGCAGGTTTCTCTATGTCCATCCCACAAAGAGATTATTATAAAATGGGCATGATGTAGTGGGTGTGATTTTGTTCATTCAGCGTTGGTCTTGGTGATCTTGCATGTCTTTTCCCACTTCAGTTCAGACTGGAAAATCCTAGAATTCTAGAACTTTACTGGAAAACTAATTTGAACTTCAGAACTGGACCCATAGGCAGAGCAGTTCTATGCAGCAATAAGCCCTAGATGGTTTTATTTCTCAGGACAACAACTGGTGCAATATCTTCTTACAGATATTAATGCATATTCTTAAAGAATAAATCTCATTTCCTTGTAGTAAGGAAGGAAAATCTCCATGGCAATAAATTTGCCCCTTCCCTGGTTTTTTTTTGTTTTTTTTTTGGTTTTTTTTTTGTTTTTTGTTTTTTTGCCAAGGCTAATCCCTGCTCCAGAGCTCTGCCTTGGCACTGGTTTGACCCTGGTGCACACTTGGCCTTGGGAAAGCTCCAACATTCACACCTGGGATTTGCTGAGCTCCTGCAGGAAAAGGCCCTGTTTGATCTCCTTCCCTGTCTCTGAAGGAATTACAGCGATTATATCCTGCCTGCTGGTCATGTACCAGGGAAAAGCAGAGGCCTGAGAGGAGGCTTAACTTGCTACCACCTGCAAAGTTAAAAGTCTTCAGGGCTTACAAGTTTAATATTTCAAAAGAGTTAAAACCAAGCTGTGACAATCTAGATTAGGAAAGACTCAGAATGTACCATATCCTCTTCTCTTATAAGATAACTAAATATAAGAAACCATAAATGAACAACAAATCCATGATCTCTAAATTAATGTAAGAGTGGCTATTAGCTTTGGAATAAAAAACAATTTACCTTTAATAAAAAAATTAATTTAGCCTGAAATTATGCTCAAGAAAATACTGTTTGTAGTTTGTCCCCAGGGAAGTGGGCTTCTGTAAAATTAGTATTTCTAATATTTAATAATATTCAATAATATTCTGGACATTCTTTCCATAAAAATATTAAGATATTTTCTATGTTAAGAATATTGTTTTGACCAGCTGTGTCAATCCTGTCTTCTCTCTCACCTCCCATATCCTTTTGCCTTGTCATACATTTCAGAACCACATTCCCAACAAATAAATATTCCTAAACATTGTCCTTCATTACCACAAACACCAGAGGAATATTGCTGGGTTATTCAAGATTATTCAGGATTATTCCAGAGCCAAATATTGCCCCATTTCAATTTTTAACTCTGTATTTTGTCCAGTAAAACTTTGGCAAAAAAATTTCAAGAGAGACGAGGCATTTGCAGAAGATTTTTCAAAGCTCCCTTAGGAACACTGCTATCCTCTGCACTAAATTTCCATACACATAAAAATATGGTTACATTTAGGTACCAGCTTTTGGAATGAACCCAATAGGAGAATAGTGATGGAAAGGAAGGTTTCCCCTCCTCCAAGTTTCAGAGAGCCCAGATACTGAATGTACCTGACTCTCACAGCCAGACCTCTTTGCACACCAATTTTTTGGAGGACTTTTGGTTTTTCATACAGCTTGGAAGGCTCTAAATGAAGGGAGAAATCTAGATTTTTTTTTTTAAATCCAAGTATATTATTACGATGAGGCTAGGTTGAAAGATACCCTGGCTGCTTTGTGACAGCCTTTTTGCACATTTTCACTTATGTGTCCAAGTATTTTAATGTATAGGGCCATGTGGGTAAAGAACAATATTGTCATCTTACCCACACAAAATTTAATTCCAGACATTTGGGTGGTGACATATTGTTAATTAAACATTGATTTGTTGGAGGATGAACTGAGCCATCGGTATTTTCCCTCCTAATTAGAATAATGACTGCTCCACATGCCAGCAGTTATGAATCTCCCTGAAATAACTGTGCAAGTGGAAATGTAGGAAAGCCTTAAATAATGCAGTGTGTTGCACCTCAATTATGATTAATAAATTAGCTGTAGTGTAGTAGCTGCACTATTTAAGTAGACTGTCCACATTTCCCCTACTGGGAGTAAAAATCCAGTGTTTGATAGTTTGCATTTTTCCTGGAGCTCCGTGTTCCCGTTTGTCAGGACTAAATAGGCTCAGCATTGTGAAAAGAGCCCAGTTGCACATTCCTCAGTGCCATCAATATTGTTCTAAGTGATTCCACAAGCAAAGCATGCCGTGAACTGATAAAGGAAGCCACTCTTTCACTCAGAGCCAGGAGCTCATTTGTGGAATTTTAAATACTTTAGTAGCTGAACTTTTTTTAATAATTAATTTTTGTGGTGCTTATGCCCCATGGATGAAGAAGGGGCTTCTATTTCCATTGCAATCAGTTTCTCACTTTTTAATCAACATTAATTTAATGTTAGAATCTGATTTTCTGTGTCATGCTAATTTCTCTTGGCTGGTCTCTGATTAGTGAGTTTAATGTGCAACTATTCCCCCTCATCTCCAAGTTCAATTTCTCCTCAGAAAATGTCTGCTTTCTTCAGCTTTCATCTTAAACAGCACAGGATCCTTTCCCCCAGCCAAAGCCATGTCAGCACATCTTCCTTATCTCCCTCAAAATGTTCCTCTTGTTTTTTTTTCTAATATTCCCTCACTGCTCCAAAATAGAATCCTAGAATCGTTCACGTTGGAAAAGCCCTCTGAGGCCATCGAGTCCAACCATCCCTGGCACTGCCAAGGCCACCACTGACCAATGTCCCCAGTGTCACATTGATGTGGCTTTAAATCCCTCCAGGGATGGGCACTCCAAACCTCCCTGGGCAGCTGTGCCATGTCCTGAGCCCCCTTGCCATGGAGAAATTCCTGCTGCTGCCCAACCTGAGCCTCCCCTGGTGCAACCCAAGGTTGTTCCCTCTCCTCCTGTCCCTGTTCCTGGAGCAGAGCCCGACCCCCCGGCTGTCCCCTCCTGTCAGGAGCTGTGCAGACCCACAAGGTCCCCCCTGAGCCTCCTTTTCTCCAGGCTGAGCCCCTTCCCAGCTCCCTCAGCCCCTCCTGGTGCTCCAGACCCTTCCCCAGCCCCGTTCCCTTCCCTGGACACGCTCCAGCCCCTCCAGGTCTGTCTTGTCCTGAGGGCCTCAAAACTGCCCCCAGGTTGTTCTTTCATCTTTACAAGCCTCACCATAATAAGTCAGTGTGCCTTAAACATGATTAAGATCATGAAATAAGCAATAAAATTTTTACTATTTTATCAGAGAAAGAAGTAAACTAAAAAGGACAACAATATTTGAAGATGGGCTGAGAGACTTGGTAACAGGGGCCTATAAAATGACGAGGAACAGGCAGTTTTTAGTCCACCAAAAGGTCACCTACAGGGCGTCTCTGAGCCTGGATTTATCCCTTCATTTTTTCTTTGTGAATGTTTCACACAGACTTCCATAAGGAATAGACTCCTCAAGAAGACTCTTCAAAGTTTTTATAGGGGAAACAATTTGATTCAGTATTTCAGTGTCACTGTTTAATCAGCTATTAATGGATGCAGAGAATATTTGATGTGCTTTCTCTTTGTAGACTGTGGGTTTCTACTAAGTCAACTGAACTTTATCTTCAGAGAAATGGAATATTCTTTGCATATCATTTATTGCAAGGGATTCTATTACAAGGAGGTGGAAGTGCAAATGGAATTTTTGTGGTTTTGTATTAATAAAGAGATGCTAATTCCTCTGCTTTAAGAAGATTATCATCAGCCTTCCAAGAGCTGGGGAAACATGTTGCTTTTAAGGACATAGATAATCTGGGCAGAGATTAAGGCACACTTGTTCACTATGAAATTAACCTGAATTTTGGGAGGTCTCATTTGTTAAGCATTTTTCTGTTGACTTTAATGGAATCCCAAACTGGGTTGGCCTGGAAGGGACCTTAAACCCATCCAGTGCCACCCCTGCCATGGGCAGGGACACTTTCCACTATTCCTGGTTGCTCCAAACCTTGTCCAACCTGGCCTTGGACACTTCCAGGGATCCAGGGGCATCCACAGCTTTTCTTAGGGGTGGATTTGAGTGTGATTTGTTTTGTTTTTTTAAATCCCTTTCTACTTCCCCAGCTGAATTCCTCTGTAACTCCTTGAGTTCATATGAATAAGTTGGAATGAGCAGGAAGATAAACATCACCAACCAATGCCTTGGGACAGACAAAGAAAATTTAAAACTAAGTTCTTGCTGTTTGCTTATGCTGCTGCAGATTAAAGACTGATTGCCATCTTTAGGTTTTTAAATGCTCTCTTTTACATAGGTCTAAAATATGGTGGTATCCATTTTATTTTAATGTCTTTCAATCTCCTATCTTGGAATTTAATTTGGTTTTCTATCAAGTTTTCTTGTCTTACCTAGGGTAATTTTTTTACACAACATGATTTTTTTTGTTATAAGTTACTATAGCAACTTGGAAAAATTAAACATAAGAACTCTGTGGAGACTTCAGGCTATCTAATTTTTATGTTCCTGTGATTTTTCCTGCGGAAAGAGAAGTTCTCCTAGATCTAAATATATCTTTTAAAAAGCCAAATGTACAGGAATCACTTGTCATAGAGCAGAATTCATGCAAATGAAGAAACAATTGCATATACTAAAAAGCAGAGTGTGGAGAAAGGCTCTAAGAGAAGGTGAATGAAGAGTTAAAAAGACAGCTCAAGGACACAATTCCCTTGTCCTGTAGGGAATTCACTTCCAAAACTTCAGGTAAAAAACTATTAAATATTTAAAGCTGTATTTTTTTTTTGATGGGTTATTTTTCATTAAACAGCTTTTGGTTATTTCTTACCTGGATTTTTCAGCAGGAAATGTCAAGGTCTGGTAAACTCAAGGAGCTAAAAATCTCAATGGAATTCTCGGACAATGCTCTCAGGCACAGGATGTGATTGTTGGGGTCTCTGGGCAGGGCCAGGGGTTGGATTTGATCCTTGAGGGCTCCTTTCAGGTTAGGTTATTCCATTATTCTATGCTTTAAACCTACACAAATGTGATATACGCTCAACAGGTTTACTTTTGAGTTTACTTTTTTGGTAAAAGTCTGGATTTAGAACAAATACAGAGGTTTCTCCCTTCAATATTGGCTCTGCTAACACAAATTCAAAACAAATGCTTATTTGCAAATTGTTAATTTGATAATTTTGGAAACAGAAATGGAAATAAGTAGCTATTTTATCAATTTAATTGCAGATCAAAATCTTCATTCTTCAGAGCATCTTTGGAAAAGTTCATTCAAAAACAGAGGCACCACATTTGTTACAGAAATATTTAATTTCTCTGCATTCTTGCATTAAATATGCACATAATTATCTGAAGTTTATCTGCAGAATATGAAAAAATAGACTTTTTCCTCCCTTTTCACCATCACAGGGCTTGGTGTCTTCTTGGTGATAGAATTTGAGCAGGTCAGTGCTGAACCAGGTTCAATCTCTAGATTCTCTTGAAGTTTCTCACCCCTCCACTTCTCCACGGGTTTCTCTAAATAAACTTTTCTCTCCTACTGTTCAACAACTACTTTGTTCATGATAAAAATCATTAATATGAATTTAGTTAACCTAGAATGAGCCAGCAGTGGGGAATGTGAGGGTTTTGTGCACTGATAGTGCCTGTGGAGGTCTAAATAATAGATGGGGCTGTCATTCTCCTGACAATAAACTCGGAAAACTCCAGTGTTTTATGAGAAAATTCACATTTAGTTACAAAATGGATAATTTCATAATTTCAGCCAGGCTCTCGAGGAAGCACCCAGATATTTCACTTCATGTGTTTATTGTCTATCAGCTTCTGGCTTGTTCCTGGTGATGAAGGAATAAAAAAATCTCTGAGGGAATAACAACACAGAAATCACAGAATCTGCTGAGTTGGGAGGGACCCACAAGGATCATTGAGTCCAAATCTTAGCCCTGCACAGAACATACCCAAGAGTCACAGGAAAAATCTTATATTTGCCATTTTGGAATAAATTCAAATCCTTATCGCTCACAACCATTTGCAAAAAATAAGTTCACAGCAATCTTTCCAATGTCATTCCATATCCTGCTTTAGGTGTGTAGGGAACACTCTCAAGTCTTCCATAAACCATAATAATGGTATTTATGATTTCCCACTGACTCCATAAGCAATTCACATCTCCAGGAAAGATTTAACCCTGAGACTTGGCAGTGGAAGTCCTCCTTACTTAATCTTTATGATCAACATCAATTTTGCTATTTAACATAAGAAGTGAGCCTTGTGATCAAAAAAAGGAGGATTTTCCTCCACTTCAGCCCATAGATTTGTAACTAACCACAGCCAGGGGATTTTTCCAGGTGACCTCTGTGTTCCTGAGAATCCTCTGCTACACAATGTTATGAAACACTCAATACTAGGAAAACAAGGCAATTTATTTTGTTGTGAGACAGTGTTAGACACTGAAAAGCAAACACATTCCCATACAAAATTAAAGAAAAAAACCCAATAGATATACTCCAAGTAGAAATCTCATTATCTGCTGATTGTTGACCAGGGCAAAAGTTAACATTCCAGCCTGCTGCCTGTGTCACACCCAACAAAAACTCGGCATTTGTGTTTCTTGGGATGGATTTTTCTCCAACCCCATGTTTCATGTACTGATAAAACAAGTCTGAAAATCAATAAGGGAGCAGGGAGAAATTTTAACCCTGCTCATACTAAAGACGTTGTTTCTTTTTTTTTTTTTTCCACTTATTTTTTTTCATTTTGTTTTACATTTACTTTAAAACTAGTTATTTTTCCAAGATGCTGCTACTTATATCTTGCCCAGTTTTTATTGGGGATCTAAACCTTCCTTATAAGGAATGAAGCCCTTTTCTGATGCCTTTAACTTTATTGTTTCATAAAAATTATCTCCCGACAGTATCACACTTAGAACTTTGTTTTATATTTGCACTGGATTGTTATTTGTCTTTTCAGTATTGTATCAACCTCACACTTATCAACTTTGCCAATTTTCCTTTTCTACTTCTAAGAACTCATAAAAACCTGGCACTAGAATTCTAAGATGTACCAAGCTCATTGCAAAAAAAGCAAAAAATAAAGACACATTTTCAGGCTGTTCTGGATCCCATCAGAAAGCTTCCAGCAAAAGGAGGAAAAAAAGAGCTTTATGTGGACGACACACAAAAATTTTCAGTCTCCTACAGAAAAAAGACTTTGTCAGCCCACAAAACCAAATGTCCTAATATTAACAAGAGACTGACCCACTAAACTCTGGTTATGAAGCCCCACTTTTCATTATCATGAGTATCAGGTTTACAGTAGGGTGAGGAAAACCTTTAACTCAATAAACTTTTAAAAATAAATCTGAACTTTATAATTTTCTTCCCAGAAATATCACTCATTTCATTGAATAATCTTGTTACTGATTTTTTTTAGTCTAAGATTCCTTAAGCTGCAAATGTCAAGGCAATGTTATATGAGGAGATGCCTTTATGAGCATTGAAAATAAGAATCAGACTGAATCCTTTGAAAAAACAGTTCTGCTGGAATATTTCCTTAAATTTGGCAGGAATTATATGCAAAAAAACCCAAAACAAACCCAACTTTATAATAAAATAATGACCATACCCATTGATTTTTATTGTTAAAGATTATAGGACTAGATGAACCTCGTGAGGGCCACTCACAGATTCAAGTCAAGAAACTCAACCAGTAGAAATCAAATATTTTGTTGGGAAAATGAAAGAGAAGACTGTTGATGTGTGAGGAAATAAACCTTATCAATACAAGAAAAAACATCCTTGATCTTTATTGTCAAGGACTTGTTTGTACACAAATTGCACAAACAGAAAACTGTTCATTTAAATGTTTCTCCTTTTCAGTCAGGCGGGTTTAAACAGAAATCTGTAACAGGAAATTGAAATAATTACTTTGCTCTTGTGTTGCAGCCCCAGTTGCAGGCATTTCTTATGTTCTGGACATTTCCTTGGAGGTAGTACAAATCCCAATATATAAACACAATCTTCAGTCAAGGTACTGAGCTTGCACCATCCCAGGCCTGGAATTAACCCTGCTGAGGCACCTGGCATTGAGCTGCCGAGGAAAGGAGGACTGGGCTCTGTGGTTGGCTTCAATCCCAGAAAAAAAAAGAGATTTTTGGGTGGAAAAGACTGAGCAGAAGTGTCCATGTGCAGCACAGGGGAGCTTCAGCACATCCCCTAGCTCAAGGGGAGCCTCAGGGAAGGCTGAAGGAAAAAGCCCCAGGGGAAGACTTCCAAGGACACAGAAGGACAATCTCTGCTCTATTTTGAGGAGAGAAATCTCATGGAAAGAAGCTATCAACACTCAGGAGGATAAAACTTGTTCCCATGTGCTTTTCATGGAATTAATACACAGGTATTTAACATTGGGAGAGTAACTCCAGGTGCCTTTGTTCTTCATGGGGAGAGAGTGGGAGGGAATTCTCTTCCTGCTGGAGAATATCAGGCTGACCTCATGTAGATGCCAAGGGGAAAACACGTGGAACAAGGTTTTCTACCACCAACACCCTCCTGTTGAAAATCTTTGGCTCTGGAGAACTCCTGCATGGGAGAGGCACCTGCATTTCCCCAAATCCCACTGAGTCACACCACATTTACCATTTGCTAGACTGTGGACAGAATAGAAATGTGACTTATTTTTATTTCTTCTCTCTTGTTTTTCCTCTTCTGGACAGCTCATGTTGTCCAAGGACCACATATTAATTTATATTACACCCAAATGCATTTCCTGAAGTGAAATTCCTTCTTTATTCCAACTATCCTGCTGAGCTGCACAGGACACTGCCCAGATTGCTGCCACAATCTCTGGAAATCTCTCTTTCAGAAACAGAACAGACAAAATCCAGCCCCTCTGTGTGCTGTGCTGGCTGCTGGGGAAGTAGAAGCCTATCCCAAATTTACAGGAATATTCTTCACTGGAACTTTACCCTTGTATAATTAAGTTTCAGAGCAACCTCTCCTCTTCTTCTGAGGTTCAGCCAAGCATCAAATGTTTTCACTTTGTCCTGTTGGAACACCTGAAGTCCATTAATCATCACTGTCTGACCAAGGTAATTATTAATGGATGTACCAGGCAGCAGTGACCCACCTGAATTTTAGGGTCACATATTTTCTTCAAGATGTTGTTGCTGCTGTATTACAAAGGGTAGCTCATTTTTAATTAAAAACTTAGAGCAAGAAACCTCTTCCTATTTATACAAGAGCTATATGGCAAGACAGAATTACAATTTATGTTGCCTTTTAATTTTTTTTTTCCTAGTTAGTGCTCTGAAACCATCTATAAAGCCATGGCTGGCTGAATTTGGCAAAGTGGTTTTTTGTAAATAATATTAAATATTGAGGCTATATTATTAAGTGCTAATGAGTAGAACAGTATTTCTTTGTAACTTCTCACTGCTGCTTACAAGATGAAGGTGGTGTCCAAGACAAGCCAGCTTGGAAATAAAAGTTGAAATTTTCCTGGAATAGCCATGTAAAAGTCAGGTGTCTGCACAACAATGGGTCGTGATTCAGTCTGTTGATAATACTGCTATTAATTTTCCTTCATTTCCTTTCTCTTATCAAGGATTAGCTTCTTTAATGATATTATTATTGGATGGTACATCAGTTATTGCTGTTGCTGTTATTATACATCCTGTTTTCATTGAAATTGTGAAAAGAACATCTTTATTTCAGAGAAGGGCTGCTACATGTGCAGTTTGTCAGTCCCTAAATCTTCCTGTTCAAAGTAAGGAATTGTTGATGTCACCACAGGCATATAAACCTATTTTTTCAAAGGATATAGAAATTATAAAATCAGGATGCTTCTCTGATACACATCGGGACATCTGCATCTTCTCTTTACAATGAATGCATGTTTACTTTTATGTCCCAGAGAAGAAATTTGATATCTCAAGCAAGAAGAGTCAATAGGTACAAAGCAGATTATACCTTCTAAACATGGTATACAGAACCTGAACAGCTTGTAAGCTCATGTCTATCCTAAAACCTAACAAAACAAATATACAAACTAACAGAAATCCCCTCTGGATATGACTGCTGCTCCTGAAAAGTGGTCAGATAAGCCACAGTGCTACAACAATTAATATCAATTTCTTCTGAGAAGGCAGAGGAATGATTTTACTAATTTGCAATTTCAAATCCGTTCAGCTTTAGCCCTTCCTGAAGCATTCTTCACCTCAGAAAAATCCATCCTTCTTACATGGTTAAGAGGGAGTAACTCCCTCTTACCCCTGCTCCTTGTGGGTGTGTTAATGTGACATTTGCTGCTTCCCAGAGGATGAAGTTATATGCAATAAGGTTTTATGAAATTCAATTCATGATGCTACAGCTTATAGATAAATATCTGTAGATATATTAGTAATAGAGCTCCACGGCTCTGTTGTGGTTGTAGTTAAAGAATGTGTCTTTACCCCTCCTTGTGTGCTGAGAACTGAAATCATTCCTTTGGCAAATAGCAGGGACAAAAATGTCATTAAGAGCTGCTGCTGCAATGGAATTGTAGGATCCCAGAATGGCTGAATGTGGAAACAGGTCCCAGTTCAAAGGGAACGAGCTGCTGAATTTCTTTGTGGCAATAAATCCCAGGACACAGCAGAGGCAGGGCTCAACAAAAGTTTTAAATGGAGTGAGGAGAAGCTGGAGTGCTCTGATTAATTGGGATCCAGCTCTCTGTGGTGGGAGGAAAACCAGACTGCCACACCTGATTGCAGGAAGGAAGGGGGAGCTGATTAGGTTTATTAAACACTGACTCATTCAGGTGCTGAATACAATTAAATCATATTACTATTCTGCAAGATTTTTGTTTGAGCTGCATCAAAGCCCAAAAATAAGATCTGTGTCACACTGAAGAATTGTTGCTGGCCCAAAGAATGAGTAAAATGTTAGTGTTTAACAATTCATGGAAAAAATATGTGAATTGGACTAAAGAAATGAACTAATCTCATTCATGTTCTATTGTTTTGTTTGATCTAAGGAGAGTTTGTAATGATGGGTCTTCTAAAGCTGGACAGTGACATCATTAAGTGTTTCAAGAATGAAATCTTTGGCTTCAGCCTTAGCACTCTGATATTTGAACAGATTGAATTCAGGACATAAGTGGTGCAATACTGATAGATCAATAGCTTCTGTCCAAAGAAAAACTAGGAAAACCTACAAAAATCTCCAAATAAAACCTACAAAACCTCTAAAACCTAAAACCTCTAAACCCAACAAAATCTCTAAATAAATATGTGTTTTAAGCAGCTAAAATACATTCTATAGAAATGACATTCTATTTTAATAAAATCTAAATCTTTTATATCTGGCATTGATTTTACTTATTTAACAGGAAGTGAATTATACCAACACTTCCCTAATTTTTAATTAACATATCATTATTTGATAAGAGTAAAACTAGAATTCTGTGTATTTTTATCAAAATTGCTACCTGTGTTTGCAAAACGTGTTCTGTCAAAACTGTCATATTTCCTCATGAGGCTGCTTGGAGAACAGCATCTCCCATCAAGAAAAAATGACTTGCTGTAATATTTTAATCTACAATTATACACAGCACATATTTAAAATTAATGTTTCCTTCTGTCTGGTTTTTGTGTTTAGTCTCACATCTCATTTTAAGGTGTAAATATTTTATAGGGTAAGTATTTTTAAGTGACAGTTGTAGTCATTATAAGAACTGCTGATTCTCTGGGGTTTTTGTTGCTGGGGAATTTGTTGTTGGTAAAATCACGGAATCATGGAGTGGTTTGGCTTGGAAAGAACCTCAAAGCCCATCCAGTGCCACCCCTGCCATGGCAGGGACACCTTCCACTATCCCAGACTGTTCCAAGCCCCATCCAGCCTGGCCTTGGACACTTGCAGGGATCCAGGGGCAGCCACAGCTTCTCTGGGCACCCTGTGCCAGGGCCTGCCCACCCTCACAGGGAAGGATTCCTTCCCAATATCCCATCTAAATCTCCCCTCCTTCAGTTTATAGCCATTGTATTTATTTTCAGATTTTTCTCTTCTGCCTTGTATATGCACTTAATTTCTGACCTGGGAAAATTCCATCTCTGGTGCCAGTGCCTCAAACTTCGTGGGCAAATCAGTTTTGAATACTGGTTATGACCAAAATACAAATTAATTATATATTAATTTATATCCAAGTAGGGTGGAAGGCAGCATTCATCCCAGAGGAATGAGGCTGGCAAGGGCACAGCCTTCCATCTTTTCCAGACCAGCAACAGGGAAAACTGCTCTTGGCGACTCCTTTGCTAGAGGTTGAATGCCAGTAACAAAAGATTTTCCTCGGTTCTGATACAGAAGAGATGCACAACAATGGTCTGACATTTAAAGACTTAATTTATTATTAGCAGCAGCATGAATGATTAAGACCTCTGCAACAGGGAGAGCTTAAACCTTCAGCTTTCCCCCTCTAGAAAATTATCTTTGCTGTTCCTTTCCATGCCTGGCTGATCCTCATCTGTGTAAGTCTAAAACCCAGAGCTGCAGCTCAGCACAAGCAGATGGGTGGCATTTCCAGCACCACGTACCCTGCAGAAGTTCAACACCATTTCTGAAATTGTTACAGTGCAAAACATGCCCATCAGCTCAGATGACCTTTCAGTCTTCCTTTGTGCTCATTTTAGGATTAATTATTCCATTTCTTGTGTTTGTGAGCTGTGTTCTGCACCGAGGATGTGCAGGCATGTTTTCTTCCCCTGCCAAACCACCTCCCCTGCTCTGGCCAACAGAAAACACAGCACTGCTTGTGCGTGTTGCACTCAGGAAGGCAAAACTACAGGCTTTTATTAAATGTCACTGCTGAAACACAATTTACTTCATGGTTTTTTATGGACAATGGTGAAATGAGCTCCTAAAAACATCTCTGCAGTAATATCTGCTTTCAAATGCAAACAAATTGAGAGCAAAGACATGGTGATGTTGATATCCCAGGCTTTGACACTTCTTATAAAGCTTGAGAAAACTGGGATCTGTTAAAGCATGTTATTTAATCAGGGAAAGGTTTAAAACGTCAAATAATAGAGGTAAATTGAGACAGCAAACAGTTATTGCAGCAGTTATGCCATCACTGTTATGAAAAACTATTAAATCATTTGTGAAAAACAACTATAGCAGGATTCATATGCTGAATATCAAAGAAATAGTTTCTGTCTAAAACCAGAGAAAAGGAAGAAAAAAATCATATATCCCTCTAAGATTAATGACATTGCAGTATCTGTTGTGCATGAAATGCAGAGTTTACACCTGCCTGCAGATAATTCTTGAGGAAAAAACAGCTTATTTTAAGTTTTGGTGCAGGGCAAGAGGTGGACCAGTGCCTGAGCCTGATGTTTCCCTGTGTGGGTGTGCCCAACCGAGGCTTTGTCTGTTCAGCTGGAGTGGCTGAGCCTGGCAAGTGACACTTCTCCCTCACCCTCTTCCCCTCTACTTCAAAAAGTATAGATCCTGCTTTGAATTTCCCAAATCTGAAGAGCCTCCCAGCCCTATTTTAATCTTTCCCAGCGAGCTGTCTGTGCTGAGGAGTCCAGCGGCGTGCCCCGAGCTGGTTCATGTGCAGCAATCAATACTGGAGTGGCATCAGCCATCTCATTAGTGGGGGCTTCCTGTCTCCTTTCTCAGAAGCAAAAGAAACCATCAGATCTTTTCTCCTGATTCCTCAAGTGTATGGATAATGATCAAAACAGTTATTAGGGGTATAAGTGTTTGGCTTCCCTTTAAAGGGTGGAGAGATGCTGCAGTGACCTCATGGAGCATCAAAAGCAGGAGTGGAACCACAGATGTGCCACTGGGTCACAGCAAAGCTCTGCCTTCTCTTTCTTTCTGGAGGATAAAACTGAGAAAATACTTGGATTTGTTGCTTTTGCTCTATTGTTCTTTACTGACAGCAGAGCATTTTGTTCCAGCAGTGGTTGGGTTTTGTTATTAGGGAAACAAGGCACGTGGGTGACAAATTTCTGTATTGTTTGCCCTTAATGGAGGGCTAAATCCTTTAGCATGGCTGCATAACTTTGGGAAGGATGAAAGAAAATTAACAACAATCACTATAATCTCTTCCTCTCCATTTTTGTCCTCATTATTTTCCACCAATTATCTATTCAGTCCTTCTGTTGCGTTGATATTTAGATAAATAAAATAGGACAATCGTATGTAAATACTAGGATTTCTTAGAACTTTATAAAGAGGGGGCCATAAATATGTATTTTTTATACTGATATATTTTCCAAACTAGCAACATCTTTCCTTGAACTTGCTCAACTTGAGAAAACATAAATGTATTTCCTGCTGACTTGAAGTTGTTTTGGAATAAGAACAGAGAGCAAAGTGCAAGTGAAACAGTTTTAAATTAATCAGGATTTTCACAGAATCCCAGAATCCCAGAGTGGTTAGAATTGCAAGGAACCTTAAAGCCCATCCAGTGCCACCCCTGCCATGGGCAGGGACACCTTCCACTAGACCAGGTTTCTCCAAGCCCTTTCCAACCTGGCCTTGGACACTTCCAGGGATGGGGTTACACTCCCAGGGATTATATCCCTTAGAATGCAAGTTGAGAAGGAGTAAGACAAATGTTTTTGCAGCACATCTGATCCCCCTACACCTCCCCAAGCCCAGGCTGCAAAGTGAACATAGCATTAAGATAATATTTAATGCCAGGCTCTGCTTTTTGTTCAAAACTGTTAAAAAAAAGGGTTTTAGCAGTGGGTTAAATAACTGTGGTTTCCTTGTTTGCAGTTTTGTAACCTGAAAGTGACTGGAGACATTGTAAATAGGACAAAAATAATCGTATTCTTGCTGAACCCTGAGGTACATTTCTACAATTGGGTTAGAATTCAAGAAAACAAATGGTTGTGCTTGATACCAGGAGAGCTAAAGGAACAGGCACAGAAGAGCTGCTGAGTGCATTTTGGGGCTTCCTAACAGCATAAATCTTGTTATGCAGAATGGGACTGTTGGCAAGAAGCAGAAAACAGTGTCCATAAACACATGGATTCAGTGGTTTTCCTTCCAAATGTCTATGTGGAGGAGAAAGATAAGGCAAACAATCGAAAACTACTAAAAAAATGAGGGAAAAAAATGTATTAAAACTTGAGCTCTCTTTTAGCTCCCCAAGGAGGTTTGACTGCAAGTATGGAGTGCACACTTAGGCCCTGGGCTAAGTTACTTTAATTCTTGCAGCAAAATAAGTCCATCCATCAGCTCCTTCCCTCCCCACACACTGTGATTTTATACAAAATTCCTGAATTTCAGGGAGAAATAAATAGGAGAAAGAGAGATTGTGCTCAGAAAATCTACCAGAAAAGCATTCATCACTGCTAATTTCTACAGGGTGAGTGAAATAGGATTTTCCCAGGGTGTAGGAGACCTGTATCTTAAATCTTCCATCCACCTAAAGAAACTCAAAGAGAGTTTTCCATCTTCTAACAGAATATTCTGTATTTTCTGAATAGACTCTCCAATGCTTCTGCTTTCAAGTGTTCTATTTTAATTATATCCATCTATTTTAGACATGCAGATTGCAATGAAATACAGGGAGTTTTGGAATGTCTGCTTGTTTAATGGATCTTTATGAATTTGATGAGAAATGCCTGCATCAAATGGATGTGATTTGTACTCAGAAGGCTCCTGGTACCACAGCTCCCCAATCCTGTGCTGAACAGATTGAAATCCAAGCATCATTTACAAAACTCAATGGATGCACTGCAGACAAAAAAAAAAAAAAAACAACAACAAAGTGACGAATTCAGGGATGTCTGCAGGAGTTGTGCAACAAATCCAACCTGGGAAAGGTTTATTGTGTGCTTGGAAAGACTGATATCCCTCCTGGAGCACCAGGGAAGTGCCATTGCCTGGATTGGCTGACACAGGTCAGCAGCAGTGGTGAACTCCATGGTTTTCACTGCAGAGAGAGTTACAGATTCATGCCCTTTCTTCTTGCTGTCAATGTCCTTGATAAATTGAGGGAGAAGAAACCTGTCATAGGCTCATTAGGTTTATAATTATGGATACAGGGGAAGAAAAAATCTCTGTGCTTTAGAATAAAAGAGTCACCATAAGTAACTTCTGTAAAAAAATTAGTTTCCAACAAAACTGTCAAAATCAGATTAATATTTTAATTTCAGGATGTAACTGAAAAAATTTTCTAATTTTGCCTGTTCTCACCTGAACAGAAAAGATTTTATCACAAACTCCCAACTCTGTTGTTTACATATATTAGTGAAGACACAACAAAGGGAAATGTTTGAATTCAAGACTTCACAGAACTGTTTCTAGAGCACAGTTATTTAAAATTTATTATTTAAAATAATTTCAAATGAAGGCTTAGATATTTCAATTTCAGAAATTATCTGAAAAAGGAAAACCTCTTAAATAATGCAATTAACTGTATCAAGAGAAAAGTTAATTTCTAGTTAAGGTACTGAAGTAGTGCAAGGGCTTGGTCTGGATCCTGGTAAGAGTCATAGAATCCAGGCTGTGCAAAACCAACATAGAAAACCACCTTATAAATCCATTCTTTACCTTTCTTGCCTGTGTCATTTCCATTCCTTCTCTACAGCTTACATTTGGCCATAGGAAGGTGTTTTAAACATCTTCCACTCCTTTCAAACAACCTGGCTTTTTACATGTGGTGGTGGCTTTGACTTCAGACATTTGACCTTTGGATATTTAATAATGTTGTTTTTTTTTTCTTTATTTTGCTATACTTCTAATGTCAAATGTACTTTCTCAAACTATTACAGTAAATTGTTCCTTTAATATTCCAAATGAGCACATCCTTTGTTGCTCTAAGATTTGTGTGCATGGACTCCATTTAAGCAGTTTACAAGCTCTAACACATCAGTAATTAGTATTTAAAGGTCACTACTTAATGCTTCTTTATTTGTCAGAGTGAGTTCAATAGCCCACACATGACATATTCATCTCATTATTAATAAAGTTATGATCTACAGAATGTCTCACTGGTGAGTGAGATATTTTAGAAATCCCATTTAGACTGAAGTTGGTTTTTTCTCTTCAGCATTTTCTGGACAGATACTGAAGGAGCTTTTCAACTTTATGTTTTTATTGCAAAAATGTTGTTTTTCTTCCAAACCTGAACAAACCCATTTGTTCAAACTGGTGCCTGCACAATCCTCACAGCCCATCTACGAAATCACTGCAGTGGGACAAGTTTTGCTGTGCTTACACCCACATATTTTTCATCATGAAGTGGGTGAACCTCAAAGTGATTAAGAAAGACCAAATCAGGCATTTTAATATTCAGCCATTAGGCTGTGCTAATTAATGACAGGTGGATTCTTAAAGTGTCAGCATAGTGATTCAAAAATTTGCTGCCAAAAGCTGGAATTCACCTTGTGTTCATTTTCTTTGGAACAGATTTCTTTTCTTGTTTCCATCTCAGTTTCTGATAGTGGAGGATTCTGTCAGTCCCTGGCAAAATCTGAAGGAAAACAAATTTCCCAGAAACTTCTCTCCTCAGTCCCTATTCAAAGCACTTTGTGCATTCTGCCTTATTTCCATGGGGTACAAATTTCTACAGACAAAGATGGGATGGATGGGTTCAGTTCTGCAGGATTGATACCTCTCCTCAATTTCTTTGTGCACACAGACCCTGACTGTGCATTTCTGCTGCAGATAAAGAGTGCACAGAAATCCCACACTCAGAAATCCCGTGGCATTCCCATTCCAGTGGTTTTTTTTCTCCCTTTGTCTGATGTACCTGGGGCCATGGTGGTGCAGAGCCCTCACTTTTTGTGGACACTGAATGTGTGATGCCACATTTCCCAGCTGGGAGTGACACGTCTGCTTCAGCTCCCCAAGCTGCTTTCTGTGTTTGCTGAATGCACTTTTAATAAAATTCTGCTTTTCTGGATGATCCCAGTGACACATTTCAGCCCACAGTGGATGTTTTCTCATCAAACTCATAGCTCCAAACCTTTCAAACTCTTGTCAAACATATTTGTTGCTGTTTTAATATCAACAAGAGTTGAGTCTGGACCACTAAGATCCAAATGGAAATAGACAATGTCTCAGCATGAAAAACATCTCAGAACTCCCAATTTTGAATATTTTTGCATCCTGTCTTCAAATGTTTGGAGCTTTCTGGGTTCCTCTCAATATTTCTCACCTTCACCAGGCTTGTCCAGCCTGACAGGAGATCTAATTCTTGGCTTTCCATCTGAATTCAAGGAAACATGGCTTGGCCAGTTATGTTCTAATAAGGCAGTAGAAGTAGAAACTTACCCAGATCTCAAACCAGATCTTTTGTACCACAAGAGAGCGTTCACCCCTGGACAAAACTTGCCAAGCTCTGATAAAAATGCTGCCTGTAAATGAACCTGACTGTCAGAATGATGAAGTTCCTTGTGAAATTCCTCCTAAATGGCCAGAAAATGTCCTTTACCTGAGGAGTTTCTTGACTGGATTAATGCCAGAGATGTTGTTGGTAGTTTTTGTATATTAACTGATACTGAAGCCTCACAGTGATTGAAGGTCTGCCCCTTTTATTACAAATTAAATAAATACATTTTAAAAATCCCCAAAGTACAATATCATCATTGTAATTAAATTTTTCTTGCACAGTCTCATCTTTTTAGGGTCATTGCACTTTATTTTTTGTTATTTCTCATTTTAACCACTTGCCTTCTTTCCATTTCTCTTAAATTGTAAATTGTTTTCCAAAGAGTTTTCCCATGAGGATTCCATGACTGGTTTTGGCTGTATTGACAAAAAGGGATTAAACCCTAATTCATTCCCAGTTACAGGAAAACAAAGAGTATGAACCAGCAGTGGTTCATTGAGAAAGTTCCAGCAGGCTCCATTTTGCAAGAACCATGAAAATCACTCCTTGTTCTGAGCATGTTGTGCAGCATCCCAGGAAATCCTTCACCTTCTCATCAGCAAAGGTCATTGGAGAAATGAGAGTTCCAGGGAGCATTCATTTTGGATACCAGGAAGTTCATTTTCACCCTCTGAACCCAGAATCAGATCTTTTTCATGAAAGTACAGAATTAAACCTCTCTCATGCTGTTAAATGCTTAATAAGAATTTTTACTCCAGATCTCTTGAAAAGTTGGGCTTGAATTTCCCCCTCCCTATATTCCACAAAAAATCCTAGATATTTGCTAAGAAAAAATACAAAACTTGTGTATTTGATAATTCCTTTATTTCATTCCATGATCTAGAAAAGATCAGTAGCATTTTCTAAAGAAGAAAATAGCACCCAGTGCTACTTTCCTCACATTCATTGTTGTCTTCCACCATCTGTACCTTCATCAAATTTTTGGATTAGTGTTTGAAAATCCGCAAATGCCTGTTAGTCAAAAACATGGAATGGTTTGGCTTCAAAAGAATTTTTCAGATCATTGCACTCTAAACCCCTGCCATCTATGTTTTGGAAATATATATAATAAATGAACATTAAAGTGTGCTAAACACCTTCATTTTGAAGAAAAATGCACCAGATGTTGGCTAATGTAAAAAATATCTTCAACATTAAAAACAGTATAAATTCTAAATTGTATTTTTTACTTATTCTTTATTTAATGCTTTTTTAAATAAAGTCAGTGTGAGGGTGCATCACTCTTTTTTAATGTTAAATGTGGATGATTAAGTACTGCTAAATCCTCTTGCACTCTTTTGTATCTGTATCCTTTGCCCCCTGACCCTTTTCCTCTTCCAGTCGCTGTGTAAATCACTCAAAATTGACTCCAATCCCATTTTCCTATATACTCTTCCTTGATGTAGTCAGTAATAGAGTGAACCTTGCCACTGAACTCCATTAAAATCTGCTTTTTGCCAATACCTTTGATGGCAAGAGCAGAAACCACTCTTTTGTGACAAGGAATTAATATCAAAATGGCTCAATTTAGCCCACATATTTTAATTCATGTTGTTATTATTTCCCCAGTTGTCCATTGCAGGCTTTCTTCTTTACAGCAGCTACCCCAGGTCTAATGTCTGCTCCTGCTTAACTCTCCTCTTTTACATAATTCATGGTATTACCCAGCTTTAGATGTCCTTAAAAATTCCAGCCTGTCAATGGGTGAATTTCCAGGCTGTCAGGAGAGAAGGGTGTCTGTGGTGACTTGGTTTTGTTTCACAAATTAATTTGTTTGGCTTGAAAAGGAGGGTGAAAGAATAAACATGCAACCCCAAGAGATAATGGGGATTTGTTCCTTATTTTAGGGATAATTCTTTGTTCTCCCCCAAAGCAAGCCAGATACCAGTATAAAATTCCCAACAGCAATTTGAGTTCAATTCACAGCTGGGTGATATCAAATAATAAACAGTGATTTCAGTGATTTTGAGGATTTTTAGATTCTCAGGGGAAGCGGAATTTTATCTACTAATTTTTCACTTGATTCCTGACGGGTGTTGTTGAGATGTAAAGAAATACAGATGACATGGGGGAAAAAAAATAAAAGGAAGAAATTTCCACAAAAACAAGTAAAAAAACTTCCAGAAAAGCACTGGAGCAGGTAGGAAACTTCCAGAAAAGCACTGGAACAGGCTCCTCAAGGAATGGTCACAGCCCCAGTCCAAGAAATTATTGGACAATGCTCTCAGCACAGGGTGGAACTGCTGGGGGGTCTGTGCAGTTGGACTTGATGATCCTTGTGGGTCCCTTCCAGCTCAGAATATTCCATGATTCTATGATTCATATCAATATTCTCAATGTTCTTGTCTAAGGTTATCCCAGTTGTTTAATCTTTATAGGAAAAATTTTGACCCTTTGGCTTTATCCTGCTGCCTCCCCTTCCCTGATTGTCAATGTCAGTGACAGAAATTCACTTGGTTAAACATTGCAGGAGAACAGAAGTGTGGGATTTAACATGCAGGAGCTCAGGGTGGGTGTTCCATTTGTTGAATTATAATCTAAAAAAAAAAACAACCAAAAAAACCAGTGATGAAGAAAAAGAGTAATTGAAGAAATTCTTCCAACATCTTTTGGTGGATCTGTGAAATCCTCTGCAGCAGGAGGTCAGGGAGTCAAATGGTGCAGCTGAATTTCTAAAATGGCTGGATAATTTTATGGTTTGATGCATAACTGTGGTAGTTAAAATCATTGAGTTTATACCATGAACTGAAATAAGAAGGATTTTTTTTATACCCACTTTGCTCCTGCACCATCAGCCAAATTTACGTGGAATTTTATGGCTGAAGATAGCCCTGATCTCCTTTAGCTGAGCCCTGAAAGATCCAGCAAACCAAGCTCTCCTGGCCTTTTCTTGTCTCTCCTGTGCCTCCACTGAGCTCTCTCCAGTATTTCCACGATTCTCAGGAGCTGGAGAACTCCCAAGTGGAGCCAGCACTCTGAGTGTGGCCTCAACTCTTGGAAATTCATCCCGGAGTGTGTGCGGCATATGGCTCAACGTATTCTCCAACAGCACCCCCAGTTCCTGTCCCTCCAGATGCTCCTGCCTCTCCAGCTGTTCCTCCTCTCCAGCTGTTCCACCTCTCCAGCTGTTCCTCCTCTCCAGCTGTTCCTCCTCTCCAGCTGTTCCCACCTCTCCAGCTGTTCCTGCCTCTCCAGCTGTTCTCACCTCTCCAGCTGTTCCTCCTCTCCAGCTGTTCCACCTCTCCAGCTGTTCCACCTCTCCAGCTGTCCCAGCAGCCCAGCCCAGCTGTGCATGGGCTGCAGCTGCCCCTCCTGAGGTTGTGTCCAGCCCTCTGCTCCCGTTCAGGCCCCTGTCCAACCACCCCACCCCAGAATTTGTCAGTCGCTCCACTTGTGGTTGGAACATTCCACTTCATTTCATCTTCCTTCCTAATAAAGACATTAAACAACAAAGGAATGGGCTGAGATTTGCCTTTCCCAAATCCACTCCAGCACGGGATATTCCCAAGCAGATGTCTGAACAAATGAAGATCCCAGAGGCAGCCAAAAATCCTGAATGAGAGAAATATTGTCAAGTGCTGGGGAAAAAAAAAAAAAAAGTAGTATATGTGCATAAATGAGTTCTATATATGCACAAGTGGGGAAGCATAAGTGAATAACTCATCAGGAATCTCACAGTGAGGTTTTTTGGAAAGAATGTCCCTCAGAGATGTTATAATGGGACTTTTGGAGCAGAATTCCTTCTCAAATGCACATCTTTACAAACCCCTCCTTTTCCAAGGTCAGGAACAACTGCTACAGAATAATAACAGAATGCATAAAACATAAAACAACTCTTCTTGCAGGAAAGTCAATTTTCAATGACATGATGTAAAAATGAGCGGATCTGAATTTGGTATTTTCCTTATGGGGTTAATATTGATTGACAGTTTATAGTTGTGTGGCCATTAGACAGCAACGTTGCAAGCAGCCACAATTAATTCTAAAGAATCCTTTTGGGTTTGTGCATAAACATCAGCGCTGCTTTTGGAGGGAGTGGTGCAAAAGGTGCATTTTGAGGGCTGTGTTCTTGTGGGGTCTTCCTATCACTGAGTCCAGGAACCTCAGCTGCAGGCCAGGTCCTAAATCCATCCTATTTTTTATTTTTATTGGCCAAGGAACAACAAGCTTGCCATAACATGCTAGGGGAGAAGTTGGTTTAGCTCAGGATTTCTTAGGTGTCAACAAAAAAAATAAGGGCAAGCCTACAGTGACACCAAAGCCTTAATATTCCCAGGCATAATCCTTGATTTATTCCCATATGTAATACTAAATTTTTAAGCTACACCTGCTTGCAAACTGTATTCTTTTTACTGCTATGGATTCCATATGTGCAGAAGGATATTTACATAATAAAATAAGCTGATTATTTGCAAATAACCTTCTTTAATGATTTGAAATTTATTGCTCTCTAATGATTTTGTTATTGAATTATTTTAATCTCTTTAATGTATCTTTTTCTTCCTCTGCTCTGGTCCTAGAGCCACAACCCCCAGCTCTGCAACTCTCCACAATAAAGCAGTGCCTTGTTTTTCCAAAGAAGAATGGATGATAGCAGGATTCCTCAGAAGAAATTCCTGTTAGAGTACCTGAGGAAAGAATTACTGCTGCAGCTTTCCAAGTTCCTCTTCCAAGCCTTTCCAAGGCTCTCATTATTCCTCTTTTTTGACTTTGGAGCACCCTGCTTTTATTGCGGTCCCTAAAACATTCAAAAAGCTGAATTCTTCTTTCAGGTAATCTCTTTATTTTTCTTTTTTTCTTTCTTTTATTTTTTTCTTTCTTTTTTTTTTTTCTGGAAAGGGAAAAAGCAGGATGAAGGAAAACTGCCTGACCAAAGCCAGTGTGTTGGGTGTTGCTGGTCAGTGGGAGGATATAAACATCACAAAATGTATTCCCTATATTTTCCATAAGATTTTTAGGTCACTGGAGCAACCAACTAAAGGATCTCACTACAGAAAATTTAATTCTTCAGGCCTTAAGTGTGAGCAGCATTGAGACAGGGATTAAAGGATGCAAGTGGTGTTTTTGTGGTGTGGTGTTCCTTCTGCATCCTCCAGTTATGGGATGGCCCCACAATCCAAGGGATTACAGCCACAGGGCTCATGGACCCAGGCATGGACACAATTGGCAGAATTCAATTTTAACACACATTTCCCATCTCTGCTTCAGATTGTGCAGCAAATATGTGCCAGGAATACTGAGAACAATCGTTTTTTTCTCCAAGTAATGATTTTTAATTTTTTTTTTTTACTTCAGGAAGACTAATAAGATGCTTTTTGGACTTCTTTTTTTTTTTTCTGACTGAGCTAGTGGAATGATTTAACAAATCTCCAGCAGAGATCCATGGATTTAAAAACTGCCTGGAACATTGTGCTATTGCTGTACTTGTTGCTGAATTTTGTTTGTCCTTTGTTTTTCAGACTATGATTGCTTGATTTTGCCTGGAAAAGCAATTACTGTGTAAAAGGAAAAAAAGGTAATTTTCTCTGTGAAGGCTCTGCTTCATTTTGCTGTATCTTTGGGGCTACAAAGAGGAGCTGCTGAATAGAGACCCAAATGAGCTGTGAACAGTGAAAGAAAAATACAAACCACATTTTTAAAGGTCTGCTGGTGGGATTTTCCTCACCAAGCAACTCAAGTTAAACCATATTATATCAAATAGACAATAAATGTAATGAGTCCAGTTGTGATATCACAGAACCACTGAATGGGAAGGGACCCACAAGGGTCATCAGAGAGCAGCTCTGATCTGAACAGAAGCAGTTTCCTCCCTGCACTAAAACAATCTGAAGTGGTGTTGATGCTTTGAGTCCAGGCCAAGGCCATCCATCACAGGGCTTGGTTTGCACCTCTGGAGGACAAAGTGCATTTATTACCTAAACATGGAGCACAAAGAGAGCACGCTGGTACCTCTGGTGTGCCTTAACTTCCTCCTGCAAAGCTCAGACCTGAAGTTAATTTGTTATTGACAGGAAATAAATATCAGTGACTGGCAGAACATCCCACAAGCCAGGAATGTTAACGAGGACAGTGTCACAAGTGGTCATTTCTCCCCACTGGAAGAGCCAAAGGTTATTGCCATTTGTTTTTGGAACAATTTGGTATTTGTTTGTAAAGGTCAAATAACAATGCTGGCCTGTGGAATAGAAATTATAATACAGCTGGAAAGGAGTATTATTTCTACTTAAAGTGAATTACATTAAGCTATAAAAATATCTGTCTACATTCTCTGAATCCTTTATGTTGTGAGGAAAAACAACCACACTGAAAGCCAAACTCTATTAGATAAAGAGAGAGTAACAAATATTTGTTTTCTTGTATTATGGAGTGTGCTGCCCTGACCTGATGGAGTGAAAATCACTCAGCACAACTTCTGTCTCCATAAATCTGTTTAAAATTCTTTATTTCTATAAACAAGACAGAACAGAAAATTATTTTAGGCACCTAAATTGTGTTTGCTCAGAATGCTTTGCTTCCAATGAACCTGTTGATATCAGCCTGAGTCCTGAATTTTCTTGAAATCAAACCCTTCAGTGTCTCAGCTTGAGCAGCTGAAATTAAATACCCCAAACTATTTGGAGTGTGTTGCCTTAGGTTTTGTCTGTTAGTTTGCTGCTGCTTGTTCCTTGGCTTTTCAGTTAATGGAATATTCACTGCTTTCAGTAATCAGCTTTTTTTCTCCCGTCTCAGCTAAAATATTTGGAAATCCAGTTGGTGAAAGAGACATAATCACCTGGAACATCTCTCCTAGGCTGGAGGAAGATGTCAGAAGTTATTTGCTCCACAGGCTGCTGTTACAGCACAACAAAACTGTTTTATTTGCAGTAAATTTAAAATATAATTTTGGGATGTTAACTGGAATTTTCCACCACCTGGCACCTAATCTTTTCAAGGTAGAGTAAAAGAGAACATAAATTTAGGCCCTGAGTAGGCACAAATTTGAGAATATTGGAGAGTTTTAGCTTTCCAGTGATACTTTAGATCATGCTACAATGTCTAGGAACAAATTAACTTCTGCAAAGCTGGAAGGTCTCTGTTAAAAACAATGATTTACTTTGTAGCAGAAGGAAAAATATCAGAGAATCCAGCAGCAAATGTGCATCCAAAAATCCTGCTCCCTTCTCCATAAGTGTTGCTATATATTAATCTGTAAAAAAAACCAAAAAAACTTTGTTCCCTACCAATGTTTGCTTTTCCTTTTTGCTTACAGAAAATGAAGGAGATAAGCAAAAGCACCCAGGTTAAAGCACACAGGTGTCCCTGTGCCTTGCCCATGACATTTCTCTTTTGGTTCATCTTTTATCAATGTCTCTGACCAGGAGTTAAGAGCAGCAGGTACCTCACAGAGCAGATTACAAAAAATATATTGAATACTCAGGACACTGAGAAAACACATGGAAGCTCCAGCACACCTGGAAGTGAAAGGTCACCTGAAGGGACATTTCTTGCACAGAACTTCAGCCACTAAACCAGAAATTTCTTTCACTTTTTCAACTTTTCTCTTTAGATTTTATGTCTGTTTCTTTTTCTAAAATTATACATATATATATATAAAATTATATAGAGAAATCTATAGAATATATATATTATTTATATAAATATAAATTATATATATTTCTAATATAGATCCTTATCTATACTATATAATATTCATTTTATATGTTATTATAATTGTATATAATGCATATAATTTTCTTATATATTTTATATAATTATACAAGATACAATATTCATTATATTTAAAGTATACTTTTAATAGAACACTAATATATAATGTAGTATTATATATTTATTATATTCTTAATTAATCAAATATGAATATATAGATAATATTTCCATATATATTAATATAAGAAAAATCCTTTCTAAGTAAAGCAAAAACTTCTCCCTTTTTTTTAGATTTTGTTTTGATTTTTTGAGGGTTTTTTTTGGTTTTTTTTTTTTTTTTTGTTTGTTTTTTTTTTCATGGAATCTCAGAATATACTGAGTGGGAAGGGGCACACAAGGATCATCAAGTCCAGCTCCTGGCCCAGCAGAAAACCAAGCTGCCCTTTTTTTCACCTGCCTTTTCCAATGCCATTCCACAATGAATGTTTCTGAAGTAAAAGCTATTGATAAACTGGAATAATGCACCAAAAATGTCCCTGTGAATATTTTGGAAACAGGTCTGGAGTGAAGGTTTTTCTCAGAAAAAGTACCAAGACACTGAGGTTTCTGGTAAGAGCAGGATACAGTCTGTGGGAGAATAATGTGTTTATTTGAAGGAAGGAAGAGGAGGGAATTACCTGAAATGCTAAAACACAAATTCTGTGTGCAGCATGATCCATTTCATCTGCCCATTCCCACTGTGCCTTGCTCAGTCACTTGGGCATTTCTGAGCTCACACAAGTTTCTGACCAGGGCTCTTCTTCACCTTTTCAATCAGTCAAAAATTCTTGTCTCTACTCTTCCCAGTTTTCATGGATGCTCTAAGAATTTAATAACTCTATATTATCCAAATACCTATTTTTTATAATATTTTTCTTTGTTGTTTTTTTTTGTTTCATATTATATAAATGTGGCAGATGAAGGCATCATCCTGGGAGTGCTGAGAGAGAACTTTTCTAAGAATCATTTCCTTATATCCCATATGGAATATAAATGTCACCCATCATTTTATCTATTTTCCAGATCCTCCTTCTTGCAAGAAAGAGTGTGAGACATGTTTCTCTTCCTACCTCATTCCTGCACATCTGATCAAAGGGTTTTGTCTTTTTAGAACTTTTTACTTCTTTTTAGAACGTTTTATTTAGAACTGAATGCCTTGCAAAACCCAACCTCCATAATTAAATGTCCAAGCACATAATTCCATTGATTTGTTTGGAAGCTACAGCCAGTTGGTTCATGTTTAAACTTTAAATTCTTTAGGATAAGGCTTGGGGCCAGTCCATGGCAATGCAGGAGAGCTTTGCACTGGTAGCACTGGTGATGGGGAGTGGGACTTTCTGGACCTTCCAAAGAATTCTGACTATCTTCAGCTCTCTATTGCCACCACCAGCAAAGGGCATCACACAGAGCTTCTAGCTACACCCAAAAAAAGAATTATAACTTGATGTTGTGCTGTGCCTGCCCTGGCACAGGGTGCCCAGAGAAGCTGTGGCTGCCCCTGGATCCCTGGCAGTGTCCAAGGCCAGGTTGGACGGGGCTTGGAGCAACCTGGGACAGTGGAATGTGTCCCTGCCCATGGCAGGGATGGCACTGGATGGGTTTTAAGATCCTTTCCAACACACACCAGCCTGTGATTTTATGATTCTCTGAATCCTATGGTGTGATAGACAATTGAAACATTTCAATAAGAGAAATTACCTCACATTTATACAGAGCTGGAAGTGCCTAAAAGCAGTTTAGAAGCCTGAAGTCAAGCATAGGCATTAAATGAAAACATTTTAACTGTCACTGAAGTGTCATCTGGTTTTAAATAGGCAGCTTGCTTCTTAGTGTGTTAGAATGACTGCAGAGGCTCTCAGTGTCCAAAGGAGGGAAAAAAGCACAGGCTGCTGGGGACCAGGTGGAATTTCAGTGAAAATGCAGCATACAATGGAAAACTCATGTAAATTCCCTGTGGCTGGATTTGCATGAGTCTCTCACAGGTAAGCAGGTGGTTCACATGCTCATTGCTGTAATGCAGGAGCACAGAATCCCAGAATCCTGGACTGGTTTGGGTTGGAAGGGACCCCAAAGCCCATCCCATCCCACCTCTGCCATGGGCAGGGACACCTTCCTCTATCTCAGGTGACTCCAAGCCCCATCCAACCTGGCCTTGGACACTGCCAGGGATTCAGGCGTAGCCACAGCTTCTCTTTATTTCCCCTCATTAATTCAGACTCCCCCTGCAGTGTTGCCTCTTTTTCATCAAATACTTACAAGTGAATTCCAGGTGTTTTTTCATCACGTCCTTCCTAAACCAGAGTTCCCACCCCTTTTGAAGGATCCCCTGCCCTGTGGCAGGGCAGCACAATCCCCTTCCCTCCAAACACACCCGAGCTTGAAATGCATGTCAATACCTCAAACTTTGACTTTGCAAAATGCAATCAAACATTTCAGTTCTGAGTGATCAGGTTTTACAGAGGGTTGATATTGTTAAATAAATGTGGAAAAGTATCAAGCTGGATGTACTTTTTTTCCAGATGGAAACATTCCTTGTGCCATTTCCCGTCTGGTCTGCTTTCCCAGTAAGCATTTGGGGTACAACACATTAATTTAAACAGAACATATATTCCTTGAATACTTGGAATCAGTGCAAATTCTATGTGCTTTCTGATCACTTGGCTTAGATATTATTTATATTGAAATTATGAAAATAAACACTTCAGAATGCATACACAGACCCATGTTATGGACTGGATCTCTCACCATAAAACCAAAACAAAGTCCCTGTGCATTTGCTTTATTAAAAACATAATAATAATATCTTTTCTGATAATTTCATCCTCTTTGATGTATTTTCCCAGACAAACAGCCAGGATATCGCTGTCACCACCACCTCCATTTGCTTTCTCCCTGATATCCCAGACCCCAAGTCTGCTCAGCCACCACCTTTCCAGGCTGGGTTCCCACTCAGAGCTCTTGGCTCCTTGTTGCTTGGCATGTCTGACCAGAGAAGCCAAGCCTGCTAACTTCCCTTCCTGACAATTTGTCAAAAAGCACATTAAGAAATAATTGGAGAGAAAGCACACAGATTTGGAAAATGGATTGAGTCATTTTTCTTCAATGCTTGACTGGACAAGTTACAAGACACCTTGGTCTGTGCTCTCAATGAGACAGAGCTGCTGCTCTAACAAAAGAAATAATACTGTCTCCAGCATTTACTGGGGTAGGTTCTTGATTTAACAGCAAAGCCAGCAGGTAAAAGAGCTGGCATTTTCAGGTCAGTCTTTGAGTTTTGTTTGTCTTTTTTAAAAATTAAAATTTTCAGCTCATTGTTTGGCTTTGCCACAGATGGCCAAATTAATATAGAAAAAAAATAAAGGATTTTAAATCTAATTATTCTGTGAAAATACTTGAAAACTGGGGTATTAATGCAATGGTTGGTTTTTGGAGAAAAGATATATTCAATTACACAAGTCAGAGCTCCAGTTATGGGGGAGCTGTGCTGTGGGAGGAGAGAGGCCTTAATTCATTCTATAGAACAAAAATACTGAAATAAAACAAAGCCAACCTGCCAACCAAGCAAAATCCTTTATAGTACAAGAACCAGAATGATTTATCCCCCCTGAGAACCTGGCCTCATGTTGCTATTAGAGATGGGAGGATGTATTAGCTCTGATAATCACCACAACAACACAAACATTTAGCCTGAGCCTTCTCCCCCAAGGATTTATGGACCTTCTCATCTGATTTCTTAATTTCTCATTATCATCAATAATCAGAATGGACTCAGCATTTTGTCAGCAGGACATGGTAATCAAACAGAGGAGTTTCCCAGCATGCACAGAAGTACTTGGCAAAGGAAGGGAGGGTGGCACAAAGGGAAGAAATGTGTGGAAGCAAATCATCCTTGTCTTTGACACAAAAGTCATCAGGGTGTTTTTCTTGCCTCCACTGCTAAACAAATTTCAGGATGGCCATATGCAAGATTTTTGTCCTGGTAATGAGCTGCAAATCATGTTTTATATAAAATGCCATTCTGATCTTCTCCTTGAGATTAAACTCTGCCCTGTTGTTGTTGCATTCAATTCACAATAACTGTGTCCTTGGGTAAACTCATTTGTGTCGTTTGAATAATTCTTATGGATCTTGAGAAGGAAGAACTCCAATTTCACTTTCTAATTGTGCAAGTTGTAAGGAACATTATATCATCCAGACTTCATTTACAGAAATTTTCTGCCTTTACTTGAGAATTCTGCATTCCATTCAGCTTTTGGTGGCTGAAGTATCTGGTTTCATATTAATTTACCAAATCTAACCATGACAATATTGCTGCATCTGAAACCTTTTGGGGACATTTTGTGGACTGGTGAGTTTGTATCCAAATTGGTACCTTAAATACTACAGAGGCTCCAGCTGTCCCCTGAAATGAATGAATGGATCACAATTAACTGCAACACACAGAGTTAAAAAGTTTTCAGATTTTAATTGGTATTCCAAGATAAACACACAAAGTAAACTTTGGGTGCCACCTCTTTGTTTACCAGGAAAGAGAAAATTGCTTCCAAATTCAATCTGTGGGCTGCCAGTGGCATCAGAGCATTTTCTATGTTCCACATTTATTGAATAATCTCCTTATTCACTACCCTCTTTTCATTATTTGATAAAAGGAAAATTGAACTAATGATTTGTCTCAGCAAGAAGCTCTTTACAGCGAAGGTGAGTCCAAACCCTCCTGTGATTCCAGGATCCTGTGGTTCTGTATTCCAGAATCATGTGCAAATGTGCAAATCCACATCCACCTCCTGGAGATTAAGTGACAACAGTGATTTCTTGTTTTGTGCTCGGAATTTTGGCACACACCAACCATAACCAGGGAGTCTCTGTAGTGCAGAGGATCTCTCCTGCTGAAGAAGGGTGGAAGCCTTCCTAAGAAGAGTTTAATAAGAAGGGTATAAATAAGAATAATAGGATATTAATAAGAATAATAACCCTTTCTGCTGCAGGAAGAAGGAAGAGAAGGAAGATAGAGCAGGAAAATTGGCGGTGTGGGGTAGAAACATAAAGTTCCCCATCAACCCTGAATCCCACTTGCAGTGATCCCCTGGTCAGCCTTGCAGACAAACAGAAATGGAATTACACTGATTGTGTTGCTGGGCTTGGCACATGTCCAGCTTTGGAAATATCCCAGGATCATCCAGAAGGGCTGAATTTGTTCACTCCAGAATAGGGCAGAAGGATGTTCTCTTCCCTACACAAATTCCCAAAAAACTGCCATAATTAAAAATGTTGGCAATAGTGTTCTAATGACTTATTCATTCTCTTGGTGATCCATGGGTCTTAAACTTTGGAAAATACTATGTGTCTTTTTTTTTATTTATTGATTTCTAATGCTGCCTCAGTTATTAATCTGGCCTGTGTCCATATGGTACTGAAAAGGAAATTAATTATTAAATTATTAATTAAAAACCATGGGGTATTTTAGGAATAAATAACACAGGAAGGTGCAGACAAGAGAAATTCAGATGCTTAGTGGTGGAGAGTGATGGGATGAGAGACAACAGAGACAGCAGAAGCACAATGAAATCTAACTGCATTGTTTGAATTATGCAATTAATTAATTAAATCTAGTTTGGGTATTTGGGTGAGGGTTTTATTGTTGTTGTTTGTTTGGGGTTTTTCTGTTTTGAAGATGATCAAACATTGGAACAGTTTGCCCGGAAGTCTCCACCCCTAAAGATTTTCAAAATGTGACTGGTCAGGTCTCAGAACTACCCTGATCTTCTTTGACCTACTTTGAAAAGGAGTCAGGGCTCTGTGGAATCAGAGGGTTTTTCACCCTAAATTAACCAATTAATTAATTAATGATGCACATATGGCTCTAGATAAGTAATATTTACTAGTCTATATTTTATAAGGCATTTTAAAAGATTGTGAAGGTGTTTTCCTACTAGTTGTTTTAATAGCAAATAAAGATCATGGATGACATTATAAAAATCAAATATTGTTCGAGTTATAAATTAATCAATAAACAATTGCACAGGAAATGATGATAAATGCTTTTTGAGAGTTTAAGTTCTGCATTTTATCATACTTATGCACCAGATATTTTTTCCAAGATCTTGAAAATTAAAAAAAAATCATATAAATCTGAAGGTCTCCCTGAGAGGGCTTCAGGGCATAGGAGTAAACTCTGCTTAAAGTTTAGATTATATTTACTGTATTCTTTAAACTCAGCTCTTAAAGAAGACTAAATTGGTTTCCAAACACTTGTGTAAAAACTGAAAAATACTGTGAATTAAGTGTCTTGGAAAAAAAAGAAAGCAAAAATCTTGAAATTAAGCCATGTTTTTGCTACATAATAGAAATGCTTTGTAGCCCTTTCTGTTAAAAAGTTATTTGCCTTTATTAAAATAATGACAGGGGAACTTGTTGTAGCACTTTCTGAAGGATCAATAATCCAATAAAAATCTTGCAGAGGAGCAATAAGAGGAATTAAAGTGGACAGATTAAGCAGACTCAAAAAAAATAGTGGTTGTACATAGTTTGTGAGCGTATCAGTCCTATGTTTCATTTCAGTTCATTTTTAGGCAATGATTTGGAATTATTCAGCACCTGGGGCTTTTCTGGATCTGGAAAGGCTCTGGCTTCAGATAGATTTTATCTTGTGGAAGTTGGAAAAGATGCTTAAATGCCTGGAAAGTGGAACAGGAGCCCTGCATTGTGCTGAGATTTGGCTTTGGGGAATTCAACCCAACCTTTCCTAAAGCGCTTAGACAGGAGCTGCGGAGCTTTACGGGTGCCAGGGGAGGGACTTCTATTGCCGGCTCTAAACTGGAGGGTTTATTTTGCCTACACAAGCCTAATAAATTCCAAAGGGAATAATTACCAATAACCTGGAATACAGTAGCTGCAGATGTTTGCTTTCTACTCTTTTGCAGCTCTTATTGCCCAGGTTTAAAGGGATTCTCTGCGTGAGCGTTTTTAATTAATGGTTTTCTCTGTGTGCACACATGGCTGGAAGCTGCTTCCCAAAATCAGAAAAACCATATTCTAAAGGAACTGTAAATATTGAACACTGTATTGCTCTGAATCTCCTGTAGGATGGTGGTGGCCTAAATTCTTCCAATATTTCAAAGATTTTAGGACTGAGAGATGACCTTAGTTTTCTGTGAATTGGTTTTTTCCACCTGCAATTGGAATCCAAGTTAATTTTCATTAACTTCATTAATGTTTCATTTTATTTCAGTCGTGGAAACGGAACTTATTTCCTTTTCCCAACAAAATCTATTATAACTACAACTACTTGAGTTATTCACTCTAAGGATGGGAGAGGTCTTAGGTTTGCAGAGCTTTTTTAAAAAAATCCAACTTTTTTTTTTTCCAAACAATAAATTCCCTTGCAAGGAGATATTAAGCTTCTTCAGGTTACTCCCTAATTCTGAAGGTGCAACTATGCCAGAAAGGCTGAATTCACTTCAAAAGTTCCTCTTATTTACTGGAGAAAGGCATTTTTATCCTCAGACACTAGCAAAACTCATTTATTCTGGGAAATCAGAAGTCCTTAGAATTGCCCTTAATCCACTCCAAAACGAAAAGAAGTAAGACAAAAATATGCACTTATGGTCAGTATTTTTTCCCAGAAATAGCAAAGAAAACAGTCTGAAGTGCAGATGAATTGACATTTTTTCTGCTTCCAGAAGTCTAAGAACTAAATGCAGTTTAATTTTCCTGAGTTTATTTTTTCACTCAGTGATTCCATACAGGATTTTCCAGTAGTAAAGATGACATTAGATTAAAAATGCCTAGAATTTTATAAATATATATAAAAAATGGAAATAGGGCTGGAAGTGTTCTCACCTTTTGGCTACTCCATGGCTGACCTGCACCATATCAACTGAGAGTTCATTTTTCTCATGGTTATCCAACCTGACTGGAGTGTGAAATACAGAAGCAAAACTCATTTTATATTTGTGTCTTGGCAAGGTAGGAGACATGTCAAAATCCCAGGAAATAGTTCATGGCAGCTTCAGAACTGTCCAAAGAAATCAAGGAGATGAAATGAAAGCAAGTGGATTGTGGGAGACAGAGGTTTAAGCAATAAATATTGTTGTCTGCTGCAATTGAAGGAAAATGGAATTACTTTGATAATTCTATTTGACTTTCTGGACAGTTTGAGTAGAGACATGACTGCCTCTTTCCACCACCTTCAAACTTTTCTTTACCCCTTTCTTATTCTAATTCAGCCACTAATTGTTTGCATCTAAATAAGTTTATTTTCTACCATCCTAGTTTTTGTACAGTCTCTTCTCATAGCTCTAAAAACCTCACATGCCCAGGCTACCTTCTTGGCTTTCCTAGCTTGAACTCTTTTTTAGGACAAACGTCACTGCACAACTTTTATTCCCAGATAATCCCAATTCTCTGCCCTTTTGACTCACAGATTTTTCAGGCCCATTCTTTCCCAACTTGGTTTTTTGCTATCCTTTAAACAACCACCGGCTGCCACCTGGGCTTTGAACCTGTGAATCCACAGAAAATAAATTTTAAGGAGAGCAGAAGGAATGGTGGGTTGCAAACCAAAGTGTGTTTGTAGATATATAAATTGAATCACACATTTACATTGTTAAATTGAATATATGAGCATATACACATTGCATGTAAGTGTATAACATTCAGTTTAATGACTGTTATATACACAAGTTTATATCTATTTAATGTGGCAAATCATCAGATTTTGCAGTCTCTGTATTATTTCAAGAATTACCCATAGAAAGCAAAAGCATTTTGGTGATATATTTCATTAAAATTCTCAAAGAACTGTGTCTTGTAGATAATACACAACATTATTCCAGCCCAGTTCCCACTGAAACTTGTGGGTGGTGTGTTTTCCCGGCTGTCAAATAAAAAACAAATGTTTGGAAGAAGAAATAAATTAGGGTTGAATCTGCAGCAAATATTGAGTAGTGCTCTTTGGCCTTTCAAGTGTAAAATCATTGCAAGATTAAAGCAATTTGGACATGCCAAATGTTCAGACTCTGGGTTTTTTTCTTCTGTACATTATGAAAGAGATACAATCAAAATGAAAGGCTGTGAACAGAGGGCTTCCATTGTTGTAATAATGTGGGGTCAGCTCCATTTCCTATCTCCCATGGTATTTTTAAAAATATGAGTTAACAGGGAGGTGGAAAAAGAAAAGCTGCTGAAGGTCTCAGGCTTGCCAGGAGGTGGAAGCAATGTTTGCAGCAGAGATGGGGTGTAATTTTTTCCCCAAAATTGCTCTTTTGATGATTTCCATGTTAAAATGTAATTAGCCCAACTGAATCCTTGCAGCAGTCAATATGTTCATTAGGCATGCAGTGTGAATTATAAAAAAGGTTAAACAAAAATAAGAAGAACACTTGCAGTGTAGCAAAAACAAAGAGTGAATATTTTGCTTAGGTCACAATTTCAGAGCATGTTCCTAAAATCACACATAGATAAATTTTACACATGGTGGGGCTTTTGGTACAAATGTACAGAAGGTTTTACAATATTCTGAACATTCTGAATTGCTTTTAATAAGGTTTTTTATTAACAAGGAAAATTATAGTTATGGCATGTGTTCTATGATAAACTTGAGCTTCTCAGTAGAAAGGACAAGAAGGTTCATTAAGATGATTCAACAGAGAAGAGTTGTTCACATTAATTCTTGACTTGCGAAAAGTAGATGGAAAGGAGTACACAAAAACTCAAAAATAAATCAAAGGAAGTGATTTGTCATTAACAGCATGAAGAAATTGTGGGATTAAATCCTGATCTGGAACCAATTTAAAAAGGAAAAGAGAGTTGATATGAATTTGAAGACAGGAAACATTTAGGGAGTTCCTGAGATGAAATCAATGGCTGCTGGGAGGTTATTTTGGTGAATTACATTCCATTGCACAGTTGGTTTTCCTGCAGATAGAAATGAATGATAAGTGGACAAGAAGTCCTGACTCAATGTTTCAGACACTGCAAGTTTGTGTCATTTTTAATGAAAAAACAAATATTCCAGTGTGTGTGTAAAGATTTTAAATGTTATCAATTCTGTTTTAATGCAGATATGAAAGAGAATAATTGATCTTGTCGAGATTTCCTATTCAAAACTATAAAAATTCTTAGTCCAGAAAGCCTCCTGCCCTTCTGTTTCAATGCTGATGTGAAACAGAATATCTGATACTGGTTTTCCTGTTAAAAAATATGAACTTCAAAAGTTTCAACATAAAAACGGGAGCCTGTGCTGAGACTTTATAAAACCTTATTGCTTCAGGTCCCTTTCACCTTGTTGGTTTTAACAAGTGCTGAAATGAAACCAAATTTGATGTGGAGGAAACTCAGGGATGAAGTTCCTTGAGGCTTCCGAAGAAAGCAAACCCTAAGCACATATTTAGGATCAAGTCCTGGCTCATTTGAATAAGTGTGGATCTTGCATTGTTTCTGCATTTTTTTGTGTGAAATGGTTATGTAGTTCATTACCATGACCATCCTCATGGATACATAGATTGTATTGTTCTCTGCGTGTTGTAGATGAAGAAAAATGATTTTAATTTATGAGCAGAGGACATTGCCCCACCATTTCTCACAAGCACTGGGGTTCCTGTATAAATGGTTTATAGCAGCTCTGACTTCCCTGATCTCTCTGATCCTGGCTCTGTGGTAATTGCTCTACTGGGGCTCAGCCTTGTGCAGATACAAAATTAAATTATTTTGGCCCCTTAATCCCAGGCTCTTAAGAGCAATCCTTAAAGCTGTGAACTGCAGCTATTCCTAAGGGTGTTAAAGTTCAATTCAAAGGTGTGTGAAACTAAGAAGATCTTTCAAAGAGTTTGGAAAGTTAAAAAATTGAAGGAGCTGGACACTCTGATGATTTGTAAGAAATTCAAGAGCAAAAACTTGGCCTCATTGTTCTTCATTGTGTTGTGACCCAGTGCAATAACTGTTTCCAATTTTAAAACACTTAAATTGCAAATATGAGGCTATGGCCAAAAATATTACTATTAAGCCATAGGTCAAGTCAGAAGTCAAACTATGGATCACAGAAAAGCCAAAAAGTATTTTTTTTTTAACTCGTGCCCTTTGCTTGTCCTGTAATTGTGTGTTTGCACTGGACTAAGAGAATTAAGCACCTTATATATTACTTGTTTTCCCTGGGATCTAGACTTTCCTGTTCCTTCAGTTCTTCTGGAGACTGGGGACATGGGAATTACACAGGGCAGGATCCTGGAGTAAATTTCTGAGGAGTAAATTCTGTGCAGAGAAGTCTGAAGATTGCAAAAGCCTGACATTTTCCAGTTGCATTTCCAACACAGTTGGATTGCTGTTTCGAAGTGCACCTCCTGTAGATTCCCATTTTATTTAAATAAAAATAGTTTGCTATTATTAGAGTACAATGAAAGTTATTATTTAATGTAAGTTAGAAAAGTTAAATAACTAAACCCAAACTCAAATGAACCCATAAGAGCCATTTCATTCAAAGAAACAAAGCCCAAACAATTAAAAGCAAACCACAAAAACCCAGCCCAAACCTCTGGACACTTCTGTTCTTTTTGGTAAATTCCTCTGAGGTTTTCAAATATGAACAGAGAATAATAGAAACTTTTCATTTTCATGGCTCTGAGATGTGCTGCAAGGGACTTTAAATCCAGTGCCACCCCTGCCATGGACAGGGACAACTTCCACTGTCCCAGGGTGCTCCAATGTCGAGATGTCGAGGCTGTCGTGGGTCTGGTGTCTTTACAGAGACAGGAGTAGATGTTGGTTGTAGTAAAATTGTTTATTGCATGAATAGATTAGCCTTGAAGGCAAAGAGTCTAAAGTATTAAAGTCTGTGTTAAAAGTTTTCTGGTATAGAGTTTTGATGTTTTGAGTAAAAGTAGTAGCAGTAACAGCAGCCCCATACTCTTTTTTTGTTTTTTTTCCCTTTTATTTTTTTAATTTAATACAGGGGATTATATTCATAAATTATCTAATTAGCTAGAAGTAAGATTTTAAAATATTCTTTCTAAATTAATTTGTTTAATTTTAATGCGTGAAAGTAATGTCAGTTTTTACATAAAATTGACATATATAATTGAATTTATTTATGTAGATAGTATTATCTGTTTTTTAACTTAAAATTGACATATATAATTTTATTTATTATGCAAATAATTATATTTACATAATTATATCTATTTAATTATATATTCTATTTAATTTTCTGTTTATAATAGTTTTATTTGTTCTATTTAGAAACATAAGTAATGTTCTGTTATGGATTTTTATGTCTGGAGTTAAGTTACTTTGTAAAAGGCAACACTTAGTGAACTTTAGGGCCTTTACTAGCTAATACAGTTTCTTAAGGTGCTAAAGATATAGTTTTACTTACTTAAAATTAAAGTTTATACTTTTATGTTTGTGTGGTTTAATAGATTTCAGTTTTTCTAAACGTTTTAACTCAATCTCTGCATTTTTTTCTCTCTTTTTAGTTCATATATTTCATGTATAGGCTTTAGTTCATGTATTCTAACACTCCAAGCTCCATCCAACCTGGCCTGGGACACTTCCAGGGATCCAGGGGCAGCCACAGCTTCTCTGGGCACCCTGTGCCAGGGCCTGCCCACCCTCACAGGGAACAATTCTTTCTCAAAATCCCATCCAAGCTTGCCCTTTGGGAAGCAATTCCCTGTGTCCTGTCCCTCCATCCCTTGTTCCAGGTCCCTCTCCAGCTCTCCTGGAGCCCCTGCAGGCTCTGGAAGGGGCTCTGAGCTCTTCCCCTCTCCCAGCTCAGAGATCCATACAAACATGTTGGTGCCCTTCCAGGGCTGGCAGCAGCAGGAATTTCCCACCACTTTGGGAAACATTTATAGGAGGATCCTGCTCAGCAGAGGTTGAACACTTCCAAGGAGTGAATTTCCATATCCAGTTTAAAGGGACTCTTCAATCCTGGCCACTTCACGATGCTGTTAAGATCCCTTTTGCTTTGGGATGAAGCCAATGGAGACTCAAATTCCACCTGAAAAGACCTCATTATTTTTTGTGGGGCCTGCCCTATCAGCTTTTCTCTAACGTCAAAGCAGAGTGTGCTTTGCCTGAAGAAAAAAGAAAACTATTTCTAATTAATTATGTCAACTTTTGCAGGAAATAAACAATTAGAACTTGCACACAGAGAAAAAAAAATCAATGGTGCCACTCACCTTCCACAACAATTAGTGTTGGGATGGCAGGAGCAGGGACAAGGAGGAGCAGCTGGAGCTGCCAAACTTGCAACACTTTGTGGAACAATGGGGGAAAGGGCTCCTGATCCTCACAGCCCACCAAAGAGCTGCAGCTGGAACAAAAGGCAGCCAGTCAAGGTGAGCAAATCATTAAAAATCCCTGGGAAACCAAGAGTGTAGGATTTTGTCATAAGGAGTTGGACACTTCTGAATAAATGGAACCCTGTGGCCAGTGCCAGAGGATGGGAAGAGAGACAGGAGGCCTAAATGCTGAAATAACTACAATGGTCCTTTGTATTCTTTTTTCATCACCTTGATTATTTTCAACGTCCTTTTGTTTGTGCTGGTGTTTCAGGAATGGAAATCACAAGCTCACTGACACACTGAAAGTTTCTCAAGTATATATTCCTTGCAATAGGAAAATTTGGCAAGTATTTCTAGTTCTTTTTCTCTTAAACTGCTTGACTCCATTATTTCCAGCATGAAATCTCTGGCAGCTTTTTTTTTTTTTCCTTTTCTTATCCCTGTCTTTTCACTTTAGTATATTATTCCCTCTTTGTGTCTCTCCTAGCTCATTTAGTTACATTTGCACTTTAATTCTGTTTTTAAGCAAATTATCTCCTTTGCTCATAAGACTGAAATGGCAGCTTTGACATAGCAATAGTAGCACTTTATATTTTACTTTCAAAACATTCAGTTTTGACTTCCTCTGAGTTTCCTTAAGAAGTGTTTGAACTGATCACACCAAGAACAGAGACAGTGTCTTTTTTTTTTTTTCAGAGCTCTAAGAGAATTTAGCATTGATAATTGATAAATAAATGGGAATTCATAAATCATACCCAGATCAAGAGGAAAACTGAGAATCCCTCTGGATGTAGGTTCTTTTAAAATGAAACAGTATATTCAAACTCATGTGCCTTCTCACAGGTCTGGGCTCCTTGTTCTGAGGGCAAGACATGAAAACTTTTCCTTCCTTCCTTCCTGACAAAAAGACAAAATACTGATTCTAGGAACTCTAATCACAATGCATTCAGGGATGTAAGGGCAATAATCTGGCAAAAAAAAAAAACCCAAAAAACAAACAAACCAAACTTGTCAAAACCATATAAAATAACCTAAATTAATAAGGATGAAATGTGGAACTGCTCATCTGCATGGATGGTAAATGGTTAATCCTATCTCTTTATCTCTGGTGATAAGCATCAAAATACATATATACATATATATCTTATATGCATATTATACATAGATATATATACATATCGTGCATATATATATATATAATTGTCTAAAGATAATTAGAAAAAAAACCTAGGAGTGTTCCTCACTGGATCTAGGAAAGAATCATTCAGATGGACACAAAAAAGCAGTTATATTTCAATATTTTACAAATCACAGCCTTTCCTTCCCTCACTACTCCACACTAGGAGTCCTGAAACTCTAAATTTAAAGAGATAGAGCAGTTTCATGAAGTTTTAGAATTCTGGAAAGGCCAGTGCATCTTTCATGGAATCCTCAAAGAATTCCAGAATGGTTTGGGTTGGAAGGGTCTGTAAAGCTCATCATGATCCCACCCCCTGCCATATACTAAAGAATATAAATATTACAATTCTTGTCTACTAAAAGAATGGATTGTGTTACAGAAAAAACAATAGCTCTTACTTGTGTATATAAAGCATGAAAAATCAAAGGTTGTCCCTTGCCAATTCTACTGTAAGGAAAATTATACCAAGAAGGTTGTGGTTTGGAATATGCATTATAATGAACTTTTTACAGATATCCATTATGAAAAATAGGAAAGAATGCCAGACTGGAATTTAATGGATAAGAACTATTGTCAACATCTCACATAATTTGATTTCTTTTTCTCTTTCAAGGGAAGTGCCATCTCACACATTTTAAAAATTATTCTCAGAAAGTTGTGGGCTGTACAAAAGATGCCAGGTGCTGCTGAGAAAAATCTAAAGCTGCTTGCAATCAAATCAGGAAAAGAAATCTTACCTATTTTTGTTTTCTCTTCCCCATCCCCACCATGACTGGTGCCTGACAGCACATCTGGCTCCTCAAAAGTCCAGCACAAGAGATCCTTCTGATGTGGGACTTTTACAAATTCTAGTTCTAGTTCTTAGGAAGCCAACCCTGAAGTAGTAAACTTAGAAATAACTACAAAAAGAAAACTTCCAGATACACACTAGAGTTTTCCCAAAACACACCCTTAGGAAAGGAAATCATCCAAGTACATTCAACTGGATTGTGCCTATAACAAACTCATTAAGGCTGGTAAATCATCTTGAAATGAGAAAAAAAATGATAACATCATCATTGACTATTATGGCTCATGGTTCTGGAAATGTTCTGCTTATTGAATGATGGAATCATGGATTCACTGAGGTTGGGAAAGCCCTCCAAGCCCATCGAGTCCCAGCTGTGCCTGACCCCCACCGTGTCCCCAGCCCAGAGCTCTGAGTGCCACCTCCAGCCCTTCCTGGGACACCTCCAGGGATGGGCACTCCAAACCTCCCTGGGCAGCCCCTGCCAAGGCCTGAGCCCCCTTTCCATGGAGAAATTCCTGCTGCTGTCCCAGCTGAGCCTGCCCTGGCCCAGCCTGAGGCTGTTCCCTCTCCTCCTGTCCCTGTCCCTGGAGCAGAGCCCGACCCCCCGGCTGTCCCCTCCTGTCAGGAGCTGTGCAGAGCCACAAGGGCCCCCCTGAGCCTCCTTTGCTCCAGGCTGAGCCCCTGCCCAGCTCCCTCATTCCCTCCTGGTGCTCCAGCCCCTTCCCAGCTCCCTCAGCTGCTCCTCATAGGATTGACTCTCCAGAGTCCCATCACTGTTTAAAAACTTACAAGAAAAAAATTATCCAAATGTACAAATCCTTCTGTCCATTGTGCCTAAATTTATTACTTGATTTCATTTTCTACATAGGTAAGACTTCCAGCTTAATTCAATGCCTAAGTCATTCATAAGGGCACAGTTTTGTGCCATTAAAAAAATTATTTATTTTATATTTTAAAACCATCAGTGGCAATGTGATTTTAAGCCCAGCTTTTAATTTTTCATGCCTGACATTTCTTGTGCAGCAGGAATGATATCTCTTGCAGCCAGAGGGTTTTTTTTGAACTCCAGACCTCTACTCTGCTCATGCACATTCACACAATAATGCCTGAACACATACACACACACACATCTGCTTACACACATCCATAGACATGGGTATATCCACACACTAAAAGAGAAAATTATTTCAAGAGACAGTACTTCATTTTAAAAAAAATATGCATCTTTTTTTGTGTATTTTTCCTTCTTTTTTTTCCCAGACCTTGATCAATAATTTAGTAGATTGGTGTTTACACTTTGGATTTATTATCTGGCTGATGGGAAGGTGGAGGGAAAAACCTTCTCAAAAGACATCTGGATTCAGTCTGTGTATTTTAGAGTTATTGCAAGGTGAAGAAAAGGCTGAGGAGAGCAGCTGGCACACATCTAAAGACATTCATATTATTATATTATATTTTATTATACTGATAAAGATACAAAAATTTGGTCTTTAAACCAATAGATTAATGGCCATGAAGACTGTGAGGTATTTTGATGAATCTCAGTTTCCAAAGTGACCCCATTAACAATCCCTATCCACACGACTTTCAGCGGATATTGTGGTTTTCTCTTTCACCTTGGGAAAAAGTGATTTTATAAGACAGTGTCCCTGGGACAAAGTTTCTAAAATTAATTAAAGAGGCATAGATTTTAAAGGCAGTCAACTGTGCAAGGGTAAAGAACAAGGGGCAAGGCAGAAGGTGAAATGTATCATTCCAGGGAAAATTTCAGAGAGTCTTAGTTCATAAGACCAATGAAAAAATCTGTCCCAAACTGAATTATAGCTTTGGATCCCATCCTGGACAAATGCCAGCAGTGAAGGAGACACTGACCTGAATTTGGGTTTATTTGTACAATAAATTTTCCTGCCCCTGCTCCCAGCTGATTTTTGTCGAAGGAAAAAGTGCTCAGCTGAAAACAGGCTTCAAGCTCTGGGACAAGTCAAGAAATGAAAACATGTACAGACTATATTAACCTAACCCTTCATTGACTCAAGGAATTCTGATATCCCAATTTTAATAAATTACTAGTCCAGAATAATACCAATAACCTTTAATGAAATAAATTCATGGAGTCTTGTACTGGCTCAATATTAACATCAACACCGGCTTGAGAAAGATTTCAAATTATTGAAGAATATGAGAATTTTCCCTTTTATATTGCTTAAGAGAAAATTTTGTAGAGTCTTGTCAGATGACAGAATATTTTTATGATTGATGCCACTGAAATCCATAAAAATTATGTCAATTTTATTTACTGATGAGACAAAGGCTGACAAACTTGGAAAAGTTTGCTCTCTCAAAAGAGAGAAAATATTTCCTGTTAGAATAAGAAATATTTTGTACAGAGAAATTCAGCAGTTATTTTCTCATCTATGAATTATGCTAACACTCCAAATTGAGCTTTTCTTCAAAATTAAAGTTGTTTTTCCTGTTTAACCATTCACTCTGGGATATATTTATATTTATACTCTAATGCCAGTGATATAGAACAGATTTGGGGTCACTCACTTCTCTGCCCTTGCTGAAGTCACCTCTTCTTTCCCCTGTGCAAAATTGGAAAGTCTGAAAGAGTCTGATATGGGAAATTTCATTTTAATGATCTGAACTTCTTCATCAACCTGAAAGTCTATTATTCTTGCAGTTTTTAATGCTTTAGACACTTAAAGTCATTAATCTCACTGTTTTATGGCAGAAATAAAGGAGAAAAAATATGATCTCTTATGTTGCATAACTGTTATAGATGTTACAGAAGTTATTTCTTCCTTTCTGACCTCTGTGGAGTAGAGAAAGTCATCTGAGAGCTGAGATTTGATTTTAAAAAAGGAAGAATTTGTATTTGGCACATATCTGAGAAGATTGACAAAAGGCCATTTGAAATATTTAGAATTCCAGGTTTTTCTTTAAAGGAAAACATGGATATATACACACAAGATCTGAAATGAAATGGCCTCAAGTTGCTCCAGGTGAGGTTTTGATTGGATATTATGAGTAATTTGTTTATGGAAAGGGTTGTAAACCATTGGACTTGCTTCCTGTTTCCATTTATTCCATCAAATCAATTGTGGAGCTCACCACCTTGCCCTCTTCCTTTATTTTTTTCATTTTGTCTGCAATTAAAATGAACATCAGTAGCTACTGGAGTTTTGTTGAGAGATATTGTTAACAAATACTTGTAAAACAGACTTTTTAGTGAGGTATCCATAAGATATTTATAAGCCACCCTGATTCAGCTGTGCAGCCCAATGTCCATTTTTCTCCTCAAGTTATACAGATACAGGCCATTAAGGGGAATACTGCCTCACTTTGAGTAGAAAATATAATTTTTACTTTAATTTATTCCCTAGAAGTGTGTTTTTCAGCAAAGGAAAGCCAGTCAGCACTTTAAACCCTTATCAGACATTTGCTCTTGCATCATTTCTCCTTGTCAAATCATTAGACTGAAAATCCCCACCCAGGACTGTGCCATGTCCTTTTCAAACAATGACATGAATTCCCAAACACGAATTCCTAATTTCTCCTCCAAAAATTCCAACATCTCAGGGTTTTCTTTTCAAAGGTGCTGGCCACTCACAGAGTGATTTTCACTGCAGAGCAGAGATGATAAACTAAGATACACAATTAAATCCCTTCCTTCCTCATCCACATTTTGGCTTTGTGGAGATTGGATTGCTGTGGTACTAGATGTGCTTCAAGAAGCCAAAGGATGAGAAAACTCCAGACTCCCCATCACCTTTCTGCTACCCTCCAGAATTCCTGTAGTAAATAGATTCACTAATAACCCAAAAAATGAGTTTTCTGATTACTTTTTCTGGTGGGACAGTACCTTTTTTTTCTATTTTGCAAACAACAGCACTGACAGGATTCCTTTTTTTACAGTCTGAGCTTCAGTGTTTGTTTATGGGACATTGGCTCCTGCCCTCTGTTCTGCTACAGATGCCAGACAGCTTTGCTTTATAACCAAATTAGCTTTGTGTTTTATCCCATGGAGTCATGGAAGGTTGAAAAAGATCTTCAAGTTCAACCTTTGACCACCTGCCCACTAAACATTATCATGAAGTGCCACATCTGCTTGGGTTTTTGGACACTTCCACCACTGCTCCAGGGCTTGACCATGCTCTAGGTGAAGATTTTTGTCCTAAATTCCAACTTGAACTCCTGGTGGCAAACCTTGGGGCTGTTTCCCTGTTCCTATCTTTAGCTGCCTGGGAGAAGAGGCCAACTCACAATCTCCCTTCAGGGAGTTTTACTCCCAAATCACCATTTCCACTCTGAGTGTCCTGGTGTCCTGGGGTGACTTTGTGATGCTGGTACCCCCAATCATCTGTTCTGTTTAGGCTGGATATTAAGTTCTGTACATTTAAGACTGGTTCTGAGAGTGAAGGAGGGGGAGAGGAAGCACACAGTTTGTTTGACACCAGCCCTGAGTCCCAGAGAGGCTGAGAGAAAGCTGGGGACACACCCATGAAAGGGACTCTTGAGCTACAAAAGGAATCTCTGAATTTGCCATCTCTTCAGAACAGCGAGAGGCGCCATTGGCTAATATTATTTATTTTTTCATGTTTGTGAGTACGTTGCTTGTTTAATAAACAGGCTTTTCTCTGCTTTTCTTGGAGGAAGTTTATATACCAAGTAGGCAGGGGGAGAGCCAGGTAGAGGCCAGGGAAAACTGTGTGTTTTGGACTGTGTGGATTCATTGGCCTGGCACATCTGAACCACAAGAATATAAAGCTTTGGTCGACACTGGTGGGCAGTGCACATTAATCTCATCAAAACTTCTAGGGGCAGAATCTGTTTCTATTGCTGGGGGATCACAGGATTTGACTTTAGTGGAAGTTGAGGTGAGCCTGACTGGAAATGAGTGGAAGAAACAGCCTATTGTGAGTGGCCCAGAGGAATGAATCCCATTTTCATTCACCTTTTTGTCTAGATAGATTAGGGTAGAAGCACTTAATTATCAGCTCTACTTACTTTCATATTATTCCTTCTGCTCAGTGCAGGATAGAGGAAGGAATCAGTTAGGAAAAGGAGGGAGTCCTTCCCATGCAAAGTTCCCTAGTGGAGTAGACTCAGGAGATTCCCCCACAGCAACTTCACACCCTCAGAAAATGATTCTGTCCAAGTTCATCCGAGTATCACTATCCTGATACAATTTTCGTGGTCCACAGGGTAAATATTTGATTTAATGGAGCAGCAAATTTAAAGTGCCAAATGTCATTTCCTTCTCTTCCCAACAGTCCAAGGCTCGCTCACTGCAGTTAATTTTCCTTTCTGTTCAAATGCAGTGAAATACAAATCTGAAATTGAAAGTAATATCAAGAAAGAAATGCAGAGCAAACTTGAAACCCAACAATGTAACTTTCTTTAGTCCAGATGTGTCTTTACCAAAAAATTAAAATTTTCAAGTATATCTTATATTGAAATGTTGGAATTGTTATTCCTCCTAAGAGAAGATGTCTTTTGCTGTGAAATAAAATGAAGATAAAAAAAAATCTATGACTGAGAGAAGGGAATATATAAACATATATGTGTGTGTCTAAATACATT
>QUSF01000010.1:23795438-23891018 GCA_003676055.1 Chloebia gouldiae
CCAAATTCCTTCCTCCTTTTTCCTCAGGATCTAATACTTTAGAAAAGTCCCAAACTCCATCCTTGTTCATACCAGAACATGTTAAAAATTTTTAAAGTGTTTCTCAGATTGCATTTACCTATTCTTTACTCACAAATCTGTCAGCTGGATTCTCCAACTTCATGATGAAAGTCATGCCCTGCCTTAATTATTCAGTAGCAGAGCATTGTTTATTCCTTGGCCTCACATTTTAAGGTGAAACTGATTTTCCCACATCGATTTTAAAGCATCTCCCTCGAGCAATATTCTGGACAGCAGAAATTAGGTTCCAAAATTCCCAGTGCAGTGAGGGTTTTTAAATGGCATTGGGAATGCTGATAGTGCCTTTAAACAACCAGGCTGGGAAAAGATACTCTGACCTGACAGCTCTGGAATTTCCCAAAGTTATGTCTGGAAATGGGACCCAGAAAAATTCTGCAAGGCAGCACTGAGGAAGCAGTACTGAGCCTTTTCTTAAGTTATGCCAGGATGTATTTTCACCTTTAATTAACTGTGGCTTCATCTCTGGGAGCAAAAGCTAAAAATATTTTCCATTTCTCTGTTCTGAGCAGCTAAAACACAACCAGGAGAGTGTTAGAGGTACCTGGCTCTGGTAGATTTGGGGATGTAGGAAATCCCTCTCACTGTTCTGAGCAACATTAACTTCTCTTTTATCTCCTTTTCCCTCTGTTGTCCATGGTTGTTCCTTCCTAAATCCACCCTAATCCCTCTTTTCCCTACTAACAGCCCTTCTCCTACACTTCCAGAATGTCTTACACAGCTCCCTCTTCTTGATATCACAGAATTCATTCCATACACTGCAAACACATCAATACAGTCACACAAACACTAAAACTCCTTCTGTTGGCTCATCCCCGAGCAAGGGGAGCTGATTGATGAGGATTTCTTTTTCCAGCTGGAGGAATGTTCTGCTCCCAGGCTCTCATCCTGCTGCACAATTCCAACCCCTCCAACATCTGCTGGGAAGCGGCTGTAGGGAGCCCAGGAGGCTCCTGGGATGCATAAAGGATAACTTAAGCAGGTGAAAGACCACCCTACCAGAGGGAATGTGATCCTGGATACCTCTGGCACTACAAGCAAGGGACAGTCACCCTTGGCCTAGAGCTGAGGCTCCTAAACACTGAGATCTCATTGTCTTGTGCTGAAAAGGACCCATAAAGTAGGAGCAGCCCCAGCACCGTGTCCACTTACAGGTGCAGGCAAGGATTTCTCCAAGGCAGAGGCTGACTTTGACACTGACCACCCAAATCAGGTCATGATTTGTGTCTCTGTGTATGTCTCCTTTTTTTTTCCCTTGTAATCCCAGTTTGGCAAGGTTCTTCCTTAGATACTCCTACTGCAAAACAAGCTGGCTCCAGTCCACATCTCCTCAGACCAGGTTTGCTCTGCTCACGGGCAGACTTTTTTTCCTGAATTCTCTTTTTTAAGTCTTCCTCCTTTAATTTATTTATTTTTATTTGTTCTTGGCCAGAAAGCAGATTATCTATCTCCTTCCACATACCTGACATAGCTGGGGGATTTTCCCAGTTTTCTCAGTTTCGGGGAAGAACTGTGACTACTTGAGTGCTTTGAATAGAACTGATTGTTTTATTCCTTTGTTGCATTCATTCAGTTCAATAAAATCATTGTTGGTAAAAACCCTTCATGTACAAATTGATAAAACACAGTTCAAATTTTTTTTTCCTATAATATCTATCAAATTACATTGTTTCTGTCTAAGACACGGTCTGATAAAAAGAAAGGAAACAAAAAGAAAAAAAAAGATTAATCACTAATTTTGCCTTTGATTCCTCCTCTGTAACTGCTACTGGCTAAAGATGTTTTATATTCAGAACTGATCTCAAATTGTCTTCAGGAGTAGCTGGTGAAGACACTGAAAACACAGAAGGTTTCAGTGATATATAAAGAACCTGTGGCTAAGATAGCAGTTAATATACATATAAAGGAATTAGTATGAATAGAGACAATATTAAGCATTTAAAGATCATTCTATAGGCAAGTTGTTAATGCTAGATTACTCCATCTGTGGCCTAATCTCTGAGCTAATTGTAGTAATTGTATTAAATAATCCAAGAATAAAATCCATGGGAAAGACACTAGAAGAAATTCTTCTTTGAGAGGGCAGTGAGGCCTTGGCACAGGTTGCCAACACAAATTATTTTACAAATAATCCCCTTGCATGATGAAGACACAAATTTTCAGGTGGAAAGTGCTAAATCTTTGCTTGTGAAATTTAAATTCTTTAAAATAGGAAAAATACTTGTTTAATTAAAATCAGTACATATATTTAGCAGGCGTTTTGTGAAAAGCAGAAGGACTTGGTCACAATCTCAGGTTTTTCTTAGGATTCTCAGGATTTTTCTCAGGTTTTACTGATTCCATGAAAAAACCTCCAGCATCTACATTTTAGACAGGTAAATTCCTCCCAATACAGCTGCTGCCTTACTTAAAGCTGATCCTACTGCTCAGTCCAGCCTAATTAGGCAGGCTTAGTCCTTGCATATCTGAACACTTAATTTTGAGGCTGTAAATTCAGTTTTAATCAAAGGCAAGGTAAAGCAATGCCCCAAAAAATAGGAGCACACACATACATGGAACTTCAGCAAACAGCTCCCCTCTTGTGCTGACAAAACCTGAACCTGCCTCAGGACTGCTCATGAAACAAGCAGCAAATAAAAAAGCAGATGTTCACAGATCAATTATTGCACCAATAAACGGTGGAATTTCACGAGAAACCTCCAGTGCTGATAGATAAATGGAGGAAAATCTGGTGAAAGACAAACATAATAATGAATGTGCTGTGCTAATGAATCATTGCTTGTAAGAGGCCATTCAAACTTGACATTAATGATATCAAATGAGCTGTGGAATGTATATGAATTAAATTATAGTGCAGTGACAATTTGAGTATTTTGGAGCAACATGACTCACTAAATTAAAAAGGAAGGGGTAAGAACATGGATTTAGGCAGAAAAGAAGGCAAAAGACAGAGAGGTGGGTCACATTCTTGGGCAGATGAGGTCACCTAGGGATTTTAGTTTGTTAGCTAACAGAGTGCTAAAGTTATAAAGTGTGTTTCTGTTTGAGTTAAAAGTGTGCATGGGTGGCAAAAATGTGAACCTGTGAACCTTCCACTGAACTGGTCTGGCTGCAAGTTTTGTAACTGATTTTCTCAGAAGCACACAGAAAGGTTTCCCAGCCAATATTTTAATATATGGAAGAAAATGTAACGTTAAAATATATATCTATAAAATCAGTATGGCCACTTTGTGGAATTCATTAGGTTAAAAATATTAAATGGGCTCTTAAATGCAATTAGAGTCACTATGTCAAACTCCTGGAGCACTCTGTGCCACCAGACTTATTCTGTGTGCACAGCAGGGACTCCAGCTTTGCAATAACTGTAGGTGGCCATGGCTGCTTATTTAAATACCCTCAAACCCTTGCCTCCAACATAAAATATCATTTTTAAGGGTGTATCACTACCTAAGGTCACCAGGACGGTCAGGCAAGGCTTGCCCTTGCTGAAGCCCTGTTTGTTGATGAGATCAGATATTTAGTTCATAGGCTTTCTGGATGTTTAATAAAGCATTTAAAACTTCTCAAACATTTCCAAATAATAACAACCTTACTTTAAATGAGAGTTGTTTGGAGGGGGGGGTTTATTGAGAGTTCTATATCATATTTACATTTTACATTGTGTTCAGTGAAAACTGAATTCTGGTTACAAACAGCAGAGACAATAGTGGGTGACAACCAAAAAAGGTCAATTTTCTGGCTCTAAGAGAACAAATCTTTCTATAATTAGTATTTATGTGTGCTGACATTTAAGGATTTCACAACATCATAAAAAAATGGGGTGGTTTGGGTTGGAAAGAGCCTTAAAATCCATCCAGTGCCATCCCCCTGCCATGGGCAGGGACACCTTCCACTATCCCAGGTTGCTCCAAGCCCTGTCCAACCTGGCCTTGGGCACTGCCAGGCATTCAGAGGTAGCCACAGCTTCTCTGGGCAATCCTCACAATACTTGTCTTATTTGGGACTAACTGTGAAGGATAGTTTTGATACTGCTAAAGCAGATTGTCTGGGATGAGTATTTGGAGGAAAGAGCTGCTTTGTGAACCTTTTCCTGGTTCTTCCTTTAGAAGTCAGGAATGTAGCTGGTCTTTGATGTTCATAGATTTAAAAGACTTTAAGTACCTATAACTGCAACACTTCACTCAAAGGCCACTCAAGATGGAAAGCATCAGCATCAGCTCATTTTGAATTACCTTATAGTCGTCTTTTTCCTCATTGTAAAAGGGTTTAATAAACATTTACTCAGCAGAATCTCACAGCAGATCAAAAGTCAAAGCAGAGCTGAGGTAGCAGCACTGGGAAAGGGGAAAGTGCCAGCAGTATCTGTCCATCAGGAGTGCTCCAAACAGGAACAGCAAAGCACCAGCACAGGGTTTGGAGATACATTATGGAAGGTTTTGACTTCCATGGAGAGTTAATGAGAATCATCCCTTTGAGTCCCCCAGGCAGCAGTGCACAGCAGCAGGCTGACAGCTCAGGTGTGACATGATCAACCACTCTCTTACCACAAGGAAAGTGAGCTGCAAGACATGAAATAATAATGTTGTGTCCAAGGCAAGCTCAAGGAAAGGGTCACATCCTTGGGGACGAGGAGGAGACATCATTTGTCAACAGATGACTTTTCAAAGGAAGCTTCTGCAAGCATCCTGAACACCCAGCTACTGGCAGCTCTTTAAAAGCATTAATGAAATCATCACCTGACACAAAAATTTGAGGTTTTTTTTTTTGACTATCCACAGACTGGAAGAGAGGTTATAGGGCAACCAGACTGTGGCTGCTGCAGCAAACCTGTTCTGAATTTAAAAAAAAAATGACATCCTGCAAATCTCTTGAATGCTGAATTATTGTTATTTTGAATAATGTCGAGTAGGATCTGTTCAGTGACTTGTTTTATAAATATATATTAGGAGTTTTCGTACAGGTACTAAACAGTGCAGAGGGCTGAGGAACTGAGACTCCTTTCTTGAACTTATTTCATTTATAGCTGAACACAACATGATATAAAGCACCACTAAAAGTGGACCAGGCTTTCTAATAAACCTTGAACCTTTAAGTAAGCTGGCATATCCAGGGAAGAAATGCTTACTCCAGGTGAATTGATCTTGGAGTTTATCTCAGCAATGTCACATTGGGTTACTGTGGCAACAGGTCCTGTCTGTATCACACTCAGTGGCTCATTTTTACTTCATTAATTACTGTCAGGCTGAATGTGCCCATGATGATGTAAAATATCCCCAATGTTCACTGGCTGATTAAATCACGTCATGACCTGCACCCAATGCAATCGCTTTATAGCACATTGGATTTGCTAAATTAACCCAAAAATTCTACTGCAAAGGCTTTTAGGAATTCTTTAGTGTAATTTTAATGCATGAGCAATATGTGATGTGCAGTGGATGTGTTTGTTGGTAAAATTCAGCTGAAGTCACATGGCTCACAGGCAAAAGTCTTCTTATGTCGCTGAAGAATCACAACAGGATGAGAGGCAAGGCAAGGGATACACCAGATGTGTGGCTGAGTGTTTTGTCAAATGTATATGTGTGCATCCTTAAACCACAGCCAAAGGAAAAGGTGTAAATTCCCAGGATGTTCCTGTGTGTGCACAAGGAACAGAACTAATTTTGATGTGGCTGGAAACACCCTGCTCAGACACAGATTCCCTGGCTCCTGGCCCACAGTGTATCCTGACATGAATATGGCAAAGGTCACTCTCCCTCACTTCAGTCTGAGCTTCATTAAGCTGGAACACTTAAATATTTTATTTTAGAAATAAGTGCTACAAACCAAGAGAAATCAGAGTGTGTCTCCAGGGCTGGGCAGAAGGGCAAGGTCCCTCCCTGACCTGCTGGGAATGCTGTCCCCAGGACCCCACTGGCTCCAGGGCATGCTGCTGGCTCAAATGTCACTTTTTCTGTACAAATGGTCACTCTAAGCTTCCCAAAATGGGAGCTGACCACTCTTTTTTTTTTGCAAAAATATTGTGCTGTTGCAGGACACCAATGTATTTACTTGTCATGGAATGTAATCACCCCTGTGGGATGTGTTGCTCCATGTGTAGCCTCAGAGTAAACAATCTGCACTCAAAAACAAAGCTTTATAAATGAAACCTCTCTGAGGCAAGAGCAAGGGGCAATGAGGCAGAATTAATATTCCTCTTAGCTACACCATTTATCCCAAAATAAGGCCAGTGGTACTGGAAAGACAGAGTGGAAGAAATTGCATTCCTCACATAAATCTCCAAAGAAATCCTTTTAAGTTGTGGAATTAGAACCAGTAACAGGGGAGATAAAAGCCAGCCATTTTGTTTCAAGTTAATCTTGCAAACCTCAGAGATAAGGCTTGACAAAAGAATGTCTTAATTGGAGTCTGGCATCTCCATCCTTTAGTAGCTGTGGGACTTTGTTCCCGCTTTCATTCCTTCCTGTATATCACATTTTGGAATCCCAATTACACTGCTAATGTAAATTAAAATGTAAATTAATCTGTTTACTAATGCAATTATGCAAAGGAACTCTGCTTCCACTTTAATGCATTAAAAGGAGAAGAATGCTTTTAAATTGTTGCATATGTTAGGTTTTATTGTCCTGAAATAAATAAAAACTAATTAAAGAGAAGCTGGTTTCACTGAAATCAGCGAGAAGCTGCTTCAGCAGGATGCAATCCTACCTGATGATTGCCTTCAATGAGCACAGGTTAGAAAGGGAATTTTTCCTCCTTTAAATTATGTGTGTAATTGGCTTCAGAGCTCTCTCATCGACCACAATTCCTCTCCTCTAAGAACCCATCTATTTCTCATACTCAGATTCAAAATTCAAGATACAAAGATGATGGAAAGGATGCAGTGACACTAGACAAGCTGCTCAAGAAAGAAATCATTACTTGGGATATTACAAAAGAATAATTCTAGAGGTTTATTTGAAGGTATTATAGAATGATAGAAACATTTAAACTGGAAAGGACATCTAAGATTAATCCAACAATTAACCTAATGGTAGCAGGACAATATTCTAAGCACCACTTCTACACACTTTGAGCACTTCCATGTGTAGCACACAGGATTTTCTTCAAGAATTAATGTTATGGATATCAAATAGATGATTTCATTACAAGTGATTATTACCAGGAATACTAAAAACAAAGAACAGACGCCATCAATAATTTTAAATGTCTTCAGATCTGCAGGTTGGGTATGTAACTGGTTGGACTTTGGAAATGCAACTTGAATTCCACAAGAGCTAAGAATTCAGTCTCATGTGAACACCATGATCTAGAAAAGCAATCTGTTCCCTTCAGAGGGCAGATGACGTTGCAATTTATTGGGATTTTTTTTCATTTTTCTATTTTCATAAAGATGCAAAATTCTGGGGCAAAAGGCAGATTGGGGTAATTTCCTCACTCCAATATGTGCCTGCTCCTTCCCTTCTGGAGAACCAGCTTTCCTGGAAGTTACCATCCACGCCCAGGCACGTCCAGCAGAAGCGTGTGCTGGACCACTGCTTGTGGTCAGGTCTCTGAATGGTGGAATCTTGGAACCATCAAGGCTGGAAAAGACTTCCAGGACCATCAAACCTTTGACTAAAACCCAGCCTGTCACTAAACCACATCCCAGATTGCCACACCCGTTTGTTTTTTGAGCACTTCATGGATGGTAACTCCACCACGGCTCTGAGCACCCTATTCCAATGCAGTGAAGAAATTTTTCCTAATATCCAACCTCCTTTGGCACATGTTGAGGCCATTCCCCCTCTTCCTATCACTTTTTAAGTGGTCGAAGCAGTGAAATGCTCCAGGTGGAATAAATGATGGGATTAACTGCTCTGGCCATTCCATGGGAGACAGCATTTACTGCATCTTTGGGTCTTTGGATCAGTGAGAAGATTAAAAGGCCTCCAAGGCTGGAATGGGTTTAGTAAATTAAAATGTGGTAGTTATGGGTAATTTTAACAGTTTGCTTCTTTATGAACATCTTTTCAATCTTGCCAAAACCTTTCTGGGTGTTGGCTTTCTTTAACTCATGGATTTCAATTCATTTCAGAAAGTGGAATACCTCTAGGGGAAGGGAAAATAAGGGAAAATAATAATAATAATTTAAAAAAACCCAATAAAAATAGAGCATAGTGCTAATAAAATATTTTTCTATGAACAAAGCAAATAGTAGCAGGTGGCTGACCATGCATCCTCAGCCTTTTATTTTATTGAGTCTGATTAATTTTGCCTTGAAATAAGAGTTCCTTGTTTTTCCAGGCACTTTGAAACACAGCTGTATATTCACCAGAATCAGTGAATGTTAATAATTGTGAATAATTTTCTTATTGAGGCTTTTAATTCCTTAAGTTGAATGCCCTTATTATGAGATAATTCTGTGTATCATGCCATTTATTAACCTCTTACATTAATCAGCATCTACACTGCTGTTTCAAATCCTCCATTCCTGGCCCCAAGGTAATGAGATAACCTCTGGTCTGCTCTTATTAATTCTGGATTTTTTCAAGAATTTCTGCTCATCTTCAGAATACAAGAAAAACCTCTAAAACCCTGAGGATGTCCCCATCTTTTAAACAGTGGCCTTGTGTCTCCAGCCTTCCTGTAAGTCAGATCCAGAGCGTTGCTCCTAGAACTTTCTATTTGGAGAAAGGAGCAGACATTTCTCCATAAAGTCAAGCATCTCTATTTCCCATTATGAAAGGTTTAGTGTGAGATGTTCCTATGACTTTTCCTTTGTGTTGGGATGCAGAAAATTCCTGTGCACTTCCAAATTCCTACAATGTGCTGGCTAGAGTGAAAGAGCAGGGAACAGGAGAGTAAGGAATACTGTGGATTGCCTTCTTCCCTTTTGGAAGGTACTGTGCAAACGGTATGGGATGAACCAAACCAGAATTTATCTACACTGTAATGCTTAGACAGCCATCTCAGAGTAGCAGAGCTGTGCTCTTTCAACTGTTGTCTTTGCATAAATCATTCTTATATTTAATAGCAATCAATTTGACAGGCTTCATTAAAAAATACATTTATAATCAAAGAAAGATCTGAAGTACTCTGTGCTATTTTGTCTATAATTCACCATGGGTTTTATCATATTGGAAAATCTGGAAAGAAAATTTTAAATAGCTCTGATCTGACCTCATATTATTGATCAATATTTGCAAGGAACTAAACTATAGACACAGTTTTAATTTTATCTTATTTAGTTGTTATATTTGATATTTGATGTCAGGTATTTTTTCCTCGTGGAAATGTTTAGGGTAAATCTTACCAAAACTTGGACAAATTTGTACTCCATGTATTTTTTAGTGAGCAGAAAATCTAAGCACCATGAAAGTGATGTGAAATAATTGTGTCTGTATTTGACTGGTGTGGTGGGAATGGCAATTAATTCCCAAAGCATCGTGTCCTGTGTGCCTCCTAAGAGGTCATTATTTCTCCAGAATGAGCTGTTAACAATCCTAGAAGAAGGACAGCTACATGATTAGACTGTGTAAACAAAACATAATTTAGGTGATCAACAAAATTCTGCAACTGCAAAGGTCAGTATTAAAACCCACCTTGATAAAACCAACAGCCAAACCAAACAGGAATGTTACAAAGGATCCCAAAAATGCCAACACAAGGGACAAGCTGATGACTTAAAGTGGGAGCACAGCATGATGCCATGGTCCAGGGGCTGTAAAGACAGATCACCAATAAATGCATGCATAAAATAAGTAGTTAATTTGGGTTTTAGCTTGTAACTCTACAAAGCAGGCAGCACAGCTTGGCATTCCCACAGGAGTGACCTCAAGCAGATTCAGCAGGAACAGGTGGAAATCCCAAATATCAGCGTGTTGGGCTTGGGAAAGCCTGGGGAGGCTGAGTGCTCCCTGCATCCCCACCTCTCCCTTATCCTCTGGAAATTACTCCCACTGACCTCAGGACCTGGAGGAGCAGGTGACAGGGGTGGAAAAAAAAAGCAAAGAAAATTGTGGAATTGTAAAAGTTCCTGTCACTGTGAAATAACTAATAATAATTCCTGGATTAAACCTAAAGGACTTTATGGAAACTTGGAAATTCTAGTCTTAGCATGGGAGCTGCATCACTTTAGCTCACATAGTTTTTCATCTGGATTTTACCTCAAGGGCTCTTCTTAATATTTGCATCCCAGTATTGGTGGGGAATTTGGACAGTCCAAGCTGTAATTTCCAAAGCAGCATTATGCCACAATCCTTCAATCCTGAAAATTACCTGCCTTTGTTTTTCCACCCCTCAAGTCCTGTTATTGCTCCCATTCTACATCCAACACTCTGCACTGCTCTGTGGCACCCAATATTACTTCATAAATTCTGCTTTACTGGAGCAGAATCCTGCAGCATCTCCTAACTAACCCCAAGGTTAGGCAATAACCAGCTCCAGCTGCTTCCCAGTTTGTTTTTGAGCATCCCCAGTGAGCCCAGATCTCTGCTTCCAGAGAGCTTTGGGAACACTGTGCCCTCCAGAAAGCTGAGCAGCTCGGTGTGGTCTTTAGAATGCACTGACAGCTAATCAAAGTTTAATAAAAACTACAGAAACAGTCTCAGAGTGAAGACCAGCAGAGCATCACAAGCACTCTTGCCTCTGGTTGTGTTATATTCCTTGTCTTTTGCTCATGGATCACATTAATCTTTCACTACACAGCAGCAGCCCTGCTGACAGCAATGCTGCTCTCCAAAAATGTAATGCCCATGACTTTAGGTACTCAAGGTGGGGATGGTGGCATTGATTCCCCCTGGTAGATGAGAAGACTTATCTCCCAAAGCAACCAATGTTCTTGTACATTTTTTGACACCCTCAGCGAGGTTTTTATAAAAACAAGACAGTATCTAAGGCTGTGATTTAGTCCTTCTTCCCCTTGGCTCTGCTGCCAGGACTGTCCTGAATCACACAGTACTTGATGATACACCACCACATTTCCCCAATCCTTCCTCCAATCCACTCACTGAAGGTGCTGGACTTTACCTTGAAGACAAGAAAATAAGCCTCAGTTTGGAGAAAGAGACTTTTAAAAGAAAAGCAGTTAGACAAAGAGTGGTGAGAAATTAGTTTCCAATAGAAATAAAGTATTATCTTTAAAAGATTCCATAACCCATAAAATACTGGCACTAAAACTAGATTCAGGCCCTGGCACAGGGTGCCCAGAGAAGCTGTGGCTGCCCCTGGATCCCTGGCAGTGTCCAAGGCCAGGTTGGAGAGGGCTTGGAGCAACCTGGGCTGGTGGAAGGTGTCACTACCTATAGCAGGAATGGCACTGGATGGTCTTTGATGTTCTTAAAAAAAAAGAAAAAAAAAAAAAAACCCAAAAAACTATTCCATGTTTCTATGATTCTGTATTTTACTATTTCTCCATGAAAAGAACAACAACAAAAAAAATCATCTTTTGGTTAAGCCTTTGGGCTTTTTTTTTCCATTTTATTATAAACTTTCTTGATTTTTTTTCAGTCAACCACTTGTTGAAACAACAGATTTCTAATCTGAGTTTAGGAATTTCACAATTTCTACAATCTTTTCCATGCTTAAAGTGACTGCAGCATAATTAATCCTCTTCTAAAAGGTGAGAGACCTGGGATTTTCTATCACTTCCTGGAAACACACCAGGAAAGAAGTCAGTAGAGGAAACCAGAAAAGCTCAAACAAAGGATTAAAAATGGTCATGGGTATAGCTCTTCCCAGAAATTAACAAGCTTTGCAAGAGCTGGGCAGAGGGGATCCATCTGAATCCTGGGGCTCGCATCTGAAACATCCATCTGAATCCAAGGGGATGCATCTGAGACAGTTCTTGGTCTTTTCTGACCTTCTTCATAACCTGTGCTCCTTGCACAACCAGAGCCAAAATGATTTAGAGATTAATTCAATGAAAGAATGTTTTTAGCAACACCCAGGTCAATCTCTCTAGAAATGCGCTGCCTTCTCTAAAAGCCAAAATCCCCAAAGCTGTTATAACCAAATTTCCATGTTCTTTAAAAAGAAGCCTGGCTGTGGGGCTGTTCCAGTCGGAACTCAGCTGCAGTGCCCATCTCCAGGGCTGCCTTACAACCTCTTTGTCTTGTTCCCTGCTCTAAACATCTGTGGATATTCTCAGTTCAGTCAGGGGGAAAAAGAGAAAGATTTCTACCAGGTTAAGCCTGGGAAAAAGTCCGAGAGGAATGTAAACAATCTATTATCTTACTTTCTATTCATATTTTTTATAAATATGTTCTACCACTCTGACCTAAGTCCAGTGTACCAATCAGGTGAAATATTTTTACTTCAAGACCAATGAAATTAATGTTTATGATATTCTGTATAAAAGAGAGAGGTGCTTTTAAATAAAGACCATTCTAAAATCATACAAATAGTTTTGCCTGTCCCTGGTTCAACAGCATCAAGCATCATCTCCATGTGTCTCCTTAGACACAGGCTGGAGCATCCACAAAAAGGCAGCCTTTCCTCAGCTGTTGTTTATCCTGCTTTTCCCCCCTCTCTGTTTGTTCTGGCTGTCTGTCACGCTGTGCTCAAATACCTTGCAGGCACATTTAGCAATATTTCACTTTGCCATCTGGAACAGACTTTCCCCAGCTCTGGGCTTGGGTGCCCCATCTGGTGTCATGTCTCTGCAGTATAAACAGGGCAGAGAACCCCATTTGTTGTAGTTTTAGAGGGGAGAGAGACCCAGTAATGCTTAATAAGAAAAACAAACCAGAGAATCACTGAAACCAGAAGGAGAGAGGGTTTTTCACAGAGTTCACCTGGCTTGCAGCAATCAGCTCCCAGCATCTCCTCTCTTGTTAGCACGAGGTTCTGCTCCCTCTTCCCACAGACAAGTTGTCCAGCCCTGCAAAGCTGCCAGGGCTCTGGCATCCTGTTCACACATCCAAGGAAAATACTGTGTGCAGCTCATTCAGGGAGACACAATTCGTGTCTCTAATAGCTACACTGATAACACAGCTGCATTTTTATGGAGTACTGACAGCAGATGGGGCAAAATATTTATTTGGATAATTCACATATGCAACAGAGAGCACAGGGAGCAATCATGAAGGCCAAAGTCAGCCAGCAGTATCCCACAGCATATCACTTGCAAAGAACATTGAAATAGTTTAAAATTAGCTAATCACAAGAAAAAAAAATGTAGATTATTTTTATTATATCTTTATTAATCTGTTTTATTTCAAGACCTCTCCTCAGTGATTTAACATTATTCTGATTATATCATAACTTTCTGCTGCTTTTAGGAAGAGATTTTGACTATCCTACATGTCTCTTGTATCCTATCTTGGCAAATATTTCCATTCCCTTCACCATTTTAAATTTTAAATTTTTTTTTCCTTTTGTATTCACGTGTTGAAATGATTCTACACTATTAAAAACATTCTTGGTACAGCCTAACTAGAAATGAGAGGAAAACAATTCTACATTGCAAAAAAGAGCCATCTGTTGATACAATCACAGAATCCCAGAATGACTTGGGTGGGAAGGGAGCTTAAAGACCATCTTGTTCCACTCCCACTGCACCTTCAGATAAGTCTGCAGTGAAAAGATTAATCAGTAAATGTGGTTTTAGTCAACATATAAATATGTCAACAACAGGACTACCCAATTTATTGACTTGAAGATATTGGAAGTACCTTAGAGTTTCAGATTTCCAAGTTTATGTAGAACTTTAAATCCTCAATAGTTTTTTTCAAGGCTCCTGGCACAGATTCTTTCCCTCATCCTTCAAGCCTGTCTGTGGGTTTCTGCACAGGGGTCATCTCAGTGGCATTAACCAAGAGGCTTGTGTCACACTCCTCCTGAAACCAAACTTTTATCCCAAAAGGCAAGAGAATCAGGAAAAAAAACTAACTGAAATGTTGCAGCTGATAACAGAGGGATGTTAATTGTGGCTGCTGGACTAATTGTCCTGCTAACTCACCTTCAGCCACTCCTTCTCTTATTTAAGCTTTTCAAAGTATACATGACATTATTTTCCTATGTGTTACCATTCCAAAGTCCATTTGTTTGTTCAAGGTGCCAGCAGGATGTTTGGAGGGTGCATTTACATCTGGTGAAAGCTGAAGCAAAAAGCTGTAGGCAGCTGACCTTACCTCACTCCATAAACTGCTCAGCTTAGGGGAGAAAAGAGTAAATAAAAGCTTTCCAAAGGTGGTGCTCTGCATAAATAAATGGCTGTGGGTTTGGAGTCCCATGAACCGGGGCTCTTTTCTCCTATTTGTTTTAGAGGTGAGTGGCGATATGATGAGAGGTGATAAAGCTCCTCTTTGTGTCCCCAGGTTGCTCCAAGCAGGAGGAGGAGCCCAAATTCAGCCTTCAGAGGCCAATTCATCCAGTGGAGCTCAGGGATGCACAGTGGGGGCTCCAGACAAGGACTCCCAAGGAACAAGCACCTCGTCCTGGTCCCTCCCAGGGCTGTCCTGGCAGATCCATGATCTTGGGATCCATGAACACACCCAGCCATGAACCATGGGGCTCTCTGGGCCACCTCTAGGCTGAGAGGTGTAGCCAAGGGTGGGACACACTGGCCAAAGCAGTCAGGGATCACTCAGATAAATGTGATCAGGTAGATTATTGAGCTCTTACCCATAAATTGAGGTATATAAAATATTTAGTTAGTAAGAACAGATGGGTTGGTGGTGAATACTCAACTATTTAACACAGCTGAAGTTAGTGTGGGATACAAAGATTGCCACGTGAGCTTCCTGTGTGTATCTTAAATGTCACATGTGTGCCAAAATGTCACCAAGCCATCCATGGCTGCTGTGGGGGGTGGCCTCTGTCGCTGTTGAGGCAGAGACAGGAATGGAGAGACTTTATCTTCAGAAGGCAAAGAATGATCTTTATTCAAAACACCTCTCTCTTTTATAGAGAATATAGTGAACATTAACTCCATTGGTCTTAATGTAAAATCATTCCACCTGATTGCACCCTGGACTTAGGTCAGAGTGGTAGAACATATCTATAAACAATATGAACAGAAAGACAGATAATAGATTGTTTATATTCCTCTTGGACTTTTTCTCAGGCTTAGCCTGGCAGAAATCTTTCTCTTTTTCTCTCTGAATGAGCTGAGAATATCCACATGGCCTCCAGAGGTGTCCCTGCTCAGGGACAGCTTCTTTTGGAGGAGAACCTCGATGGGCCCTGAGGGCTGCAGATATTAATACAGGAAAGAAGTTGATGTATAATCAGATATTTCTGCAGTGTTCATGCAGTTTGGCCACCTGTCAGCTGGGGGATGCTCCTGAGAGGCCAGTGTTGATATTTGGCCTCTGTCTAGGGGTGTGTGAGCAGCTCAAGGACGCCAAACATCAGAGCAGGCTATGCAGGACAGAGGAGCAAAGTTTTGGAGTAATTTTAAATAACCATGGGGCTGTGGCAAAGCAATACCCTCCCAAGTTCACTCAGGAGGCCAAATACTTTCTTCAGACCATCATTGGCATCCCACTTTGTCTTCAGTTTCTCCCCATCAACCCAAATCAACCCAAATCACCCCCATTCTGTCCTGGCTAACTCTGCAAGGGCTCCTGCCTGATGTTTTATGGTTTCAAGCCATTGATGGGAGTCACTTTACCCAGCTGCTGTGAAAAGTCACTGCTCCCAGCACAGAGCTGAATGTCAGCTTCCCCCGGGGCTTTTCTTTCCTCACAAGCTGGAGGGAACACTCCTGTCTGTGATGCTTTTTTTAGCTTTCTGTTCCTTGGAGCAGCTGATGCGCTCTCCACAGGGTGAATGTCAATTATTCTTGGCCCTTCCCTTGCACTGCACAGAGTATCTTTTTCATAAAAGAAGCTCTAAAGTGCTTTTAATTGGAAAGAGAAGCATCTGATGGATGTACATACTAATGCAAGAGCTTGAATGTTTACTGTACGGGCTCTCCAGAAAATCTAATATTTGCTGAACTTCTGCAAGCAAAGCTTTTAGTACAGTGGATACATTAAACAATAAGAGTTAATCATGGGCCTTATTCAAGCTGCACCAGAGCTAAACCCTGAAATTACAGCCCTGCAAAGCAAAGGTGGCATTAGCACTTCCTGCAGCCTGATAGAAAGACACAAATATATTGTTTTAATTCATGGCAACAAAACCATGGTTTCTGCACAGTATGATTCCAAACTGTATTTTTGGACAAGAAGAGACATTTATTGCAAAGAACCAAAAAGTCAATCTAAGAAATGGAACAGCTTTCATTGTTGTTGTGGTGGTTACTGTTGCAGTGAACGCTTTTACAGAGTATTTCAGGAATGGGCTCTGCTGCTGGGGTTTTTTTTTTGATGTTTTCAATGCCTGTAACAAGCTGTCTCCAGAAAGCACATGTCAAAATGACAGGCAGCAGTCCTGAAGAAAAGGATCATCCCACTCTGCAGTGGAAAGCAGAAAGAATTATCTCAGTGATGTATTTTTAAGAATCCCAGTCTCAACTCACTCATTTCCTCGGAGAAAACTCACTGCTTCTTCCTGTTGTGCTGTGCAATATCTCTTTTCTGAAAGGAAAGCTCACTGAGTTATGTCCAGAGCTCTCAGTTCAGCACTGTGAACTCAAACCACTGATCTGCCAGGTTTTCCCACTACAGAGCCCTTTGCAGAGTCATGCTGAGCCTGAACATGCAAAACTGGCAAAAAAAAAAAGGTTTAATCCATTCAGGAAATTTCAGATAGAAGTCCAGGATTTATTATTGTACCAGAGTTCCCCAGTTCAGGCTCTGATGGAAAGTTCCTCAATGCCCTCAGACAAGCAGAAAGGAGTTAAGTGGGCCCAGAAAATCTGGGAACTCTAAAGCAGAAAAAGCTGGAAGAGCAATCAACTCAGTGCTCATGTTTTAAATGTTTCCCTGCCAGCTGGAAAAAAAAAGGGCATAGCTATAATACAAATATACAGCTCCCAAACTGAATTCCTTATCAAGCCACAGGGATAAATAGCAACTCTTTCCTGGAAGAAGAGGCAGATAATAAAAAGACCTCTTAAAGCACTTTTTATGCAGCTTTACAGACTTTTACAATGCTATCTTGTAGGACCATCATTCTCAGACAGCATTTGTGCTGTGAGAGGAAAGAATTTTTCCTGATCTGGATTTCAGTGGGAAGGATGAAAAGACCTCACAAAACAATGCTTAGTACTTACTTGACAGTGATTTTGCTGCTCAATAGTTTTATATTTTTTAGATTTTATACATTTGATCACAACTTAAAGACTTGGGGGTCACTAGAGATTTTTTTTTTTTTTTTTTAATTCCAGCTACACACAGCCTAGTCTTACTTCCTAAGCTCTACGTCAGAAAATCCCTGGAATCCCTCCTCGTGGCTGTCATCCAGCAGCACATTTTTGTCAGTCTGGATGCATCAGAACAGGCAGCAAATCAAGGTTCTTGCGCAGTTGTCACCCTCTAATTTTACCTTAAAATGAAGATTGAGTCAAGGAGGAAAAGAAAGTCAGATATTGCAGTGGCACCTGATAGAAAACACACATTTTTTAATTAGAATGTTAGGTTTTCATTATCATAAAATTAGAGGTATCTAGCCTGTGGGCCTTTTTTAAAATGCATTTATTTGAAAATGTTCTATATTTTCATAGTTCAGCGTGATTACAAGCAACAATAAATGGTTTACACTGTGGGAAAGGAACCAGAAATAAAAGAAAACTTCAAAATAAGCTCCTGGAACTAATAAATAGGACATTATAGTTTATCTTTAGTGACTGCACACTGCAGGTAGAAAAGAACGCCTTGTGACAGACAGTTTGATAAATATTTCAGTGCATGTGAGCACAGGTGCTTTAATACTTTGGTTATGAAGTAAAATCAAAAGGTTTCTTAGTTTTCTTTGTTTTTATTTTCTAAATAGCAAATTTAACCAGTGTTAGAAAGGTGTTTTATCTGCCTTTGAAAAATCAGATTTACTCCAGAAAGACGTTTCTGCTCTCTACCCACTAAAAGATATTTCCAGGAAAGGTACACACTCAGTTTCTCCTGAAATGAATCCTGCACTTTTGAGCAGCTCTCTTTTGATATACTGGAAATAATTTATTAAAAGATTTCCACAGAATGGAAGTGGCACAGGTGAAGCAATAAAAGGAAATGTGGAGTTCATTTAATCCTGGCCTACTTTAACCACGGTTCATCTGAAATTCCGGATCTGAGAGCAGATTTAATGCCCATTTCCAGTCCTCAGAGTATTTATGTCAGGAAGGTGTTCCAATGTGCAGCAATAAGAAAAGCAACTTCCTAATGCTGACATTGATCAAAGGGAATTCCAGTGAATCTGCATGATTTAAAGATTTAATTTGTTTAATAGCACGTTAATAGCACAGCAGTTGCACCACACTTGGACTTGTGCTTTTCCTGTTCCTTATTCCTAATCAACACATGCTGCATTTTGCCAAATGACAACAGTAAATTGGACTATAAGGTGAAAATAAAGCAAAATATTGGGATTTTATATTATGCACTAAGTAGTGGCATTTTTTATAGGATACAGAACTTAGGAACATGTAATGAGGAAAAAAAACCCAGTTACTAGGAGATAGAGTTCACATCTTTAGGTGTTACTTCAGCAGAAGGAAATATTTTTCACTTTGTAACTCATGCAGAGGATTCACAACAGCAGAAAGAGCTCAAATTAAAATTTACTGCCCACATCTCATATCTGCAGCTCAGTCATCTTTTTGTTTTTGAGTGAGGATCTCATTTACTGAGAGATGCATTTTTCCTGCACATTTCTGCAAAGCAACAGATAGGCATGCTAAGTCCTGTGGACTATATCTAGAATGAGGAAGATTGATATAAATAAGAACTTTTCAGCTCCTCTTTCCTCCTCCAAATTGCATTTATAGTGTACAGTATTAATAAATGACAGATGCCTTATCTATGCTGAATTTTTGCTGTGAACATTTTTTGTCTTTCTGTCTTCTTTCCATGCTGAGTGCATGCAAAAGTTCATGCCAAAAATGAGGAGGTAATTGAGTACCATTTGAAACAAGAAGAAATAAGAGAAAATGCAAAAGAAACCCAGCTCAAAATGAGCACTTGTGGATTTGTAGCTATTTTGATAGCTACTCCTTGTCTTGAACTCATATTAAAAACCTCCAGTATAGGGCTTTCCACAACCTTGTGTTTATCTCTTTATTATCCCAGGATTTGGGAAAATTCAGCTAACACCCAGGGAAAACCAATGTTACCACAGGGGTGTAAAATTGCTGTAAGAAAGAGAAGGATGATGTCTTAGAGAGTTATAAAGTTTTTACACAGGCCCATCATACAACACCTTGGAATATATGAGGTCAAGGAATCATAGAATAGCTAAGGGTGGAAAAGACCTTTGAGATCATCAAGTCCAACCATCAACCCAGTGCCACCACCATGTAAATCATGTCCCCAAATCACAGAATCATGGAGTGCTTTGGGTTGGAAGAGACCTTAAATCCCATCTCATTCCATCCCTGCCATGGGCAGGGACACCTTCCACTATCCCAGATGGCTCCAAGCCCCATCCAGCCTGGCCTTGGACACTTCCAGGGATCCAGGGGCAGCCACAGCTTCTCTGGGCACCCTGTGCCAGGGTCTGCCCACCCTCACAGGGAACAATTCCTTCCCAATATCCCATCTAAAAACTGCCAGCTTTGTACGAGGAATTACAAGCCACAAGGGTTTGAGTACTGTGATAGCTGAGCTAACACACAGGGTGAAAAAGTAGAATTTCGGGGTTTTAAGAATGGGATTGAGGGGGTCAAGATGGAGGGATCTGGGTGTGTCCTAGTCTTCTTTTCCTTCATCTTATCCTCCATGTCTTGGTGTGATGGTGACACTTTTCTATTGGTTTAAGGTAGAGACACACTGTCTAACATGGATGTTAGGTATTGGCACAACACTGTAAACATACTACACGTAATTTTGAGTATATAATGTAAACACAGCCTGAGGAGGCACGCAGACTGCCATGGCCTCCTTGCTAGAAGGAGCTTGGCAGGTCAGAGAAAGAATGTTATAGATAAGGAAAAATAAACAACCCTGAGAAGCTGATCCAACACAATCAGACTCCTTCTCTGGCTGCACGGGCTGGGAAAGGAGAACTTTTACACTCTTGGGGCCATTCTGACACCGCAGACCCTGAGACTCCAGAACTCTTCATGGCCTCCTCTGGACTTGCTCCAACATTTCCATGGCCTTTTGTTCTGATGGCACTGTTTTCCAGGCAGGGTCTCACGAGAGCTCTGTGCAGGTAACTGTGGGTAAATGTATATATTATATATATAAAAGCTGCTTTCAGTGTTGAGTTCTCTAAACCTTTTCACTTAAAAAAGTGGAATAGACAATTTATAGGCAATTAAAATAGCTCTTATTGAAAAGCTGACCTGCAGTTCATGCCCAATTATTAATCCTTTCTCAGATTTCCTATTTTGCTTTTCAATAACAGCAATTGAGTACTGAAATCCACAAGGACACCAAGAAGTAACAATGCCATTCATGGGCTGCCCTCAGACTTCTAGTCAGCACTTTGTAAGAGTTTCACTTGTTGTGAAGCTCTTAAAAACCAAAAAAAAAAAAACAACCCAAAAACCCCCTATGTTTATTTCCCATGTTTGTTATGCCACCAAGAGCTCACTGTTCTCTTCAGGATGTCACAGGTTATGCAATAAAAACTATTGAACAAGATTCCAATATTTCCTATCAACTCAAAATATTTTGAAATACAGTTCAGAAAGAAGGTGAAAAAAATAATGAATATTTTTTACCAGCTACCTGATAATCTAAAATAAAGTAAAAGGCACAAGAGGAAAGGTTTTTCTTTGTTTGGGTTTTTTTTTCCAGAATATAGCCTGAAACATAAACAACTCTTAACAGACATCAATGGAGTTAATGTGGGGTTTATTGTTTTGTTGACAGTATTTCAATTCTGTTTTCAAATTATAATTTTGCTCTCCTTTGTTGTGCCTTGATTTGCCTTTGAAATGGCTGCACAGTTTGGAAACGTGTAATTGTTGTCTACATTCTGGGGAGGAAAATGTGCAAGGAAAATATTCTCTCTGTGCCTTTGAAAGGAATAACCATAATTAGATTGGTTAAAATCTGGATACTTGCACTGCTTGAAGAGTAGAAATGCTTAATTAAAATTCACAGGTGAAATTGGATATAAGAATTGGAATGATTTGGAGAGCTTCACACTACACAGAGGAATATTTAGCATTTAGTACTTTCTGTTTCTTCTACTCAGAAACAGGATTTTCATATCTCCTGTAAAAATTGAAGCTTTCACTTCATCCACTCACCAAGATTTCCTTGAAGGGCAATCACTACTTCCTGGTTTGAGAGGAAAATTAGGCGTAGCTCAGAAAAAAACAGCTGATTTCTTATTATTTCTTTGCAATTGTCAGTGAATTAAGATCTCTGATGTTTGGGGCTTTTTTATTGGCCCAGGAAATCAGGTCACAATGACAAATAGAATAATTTTATCACTGGGACATGTGGCAAGTTGACTTTGCTGAAAAAAGCCATCTCAATATCTTCTCAAAAATGGCATTAAGCAGTGGAGAGGAACTTATTAGAAACATTTCAAGGTTCCTTTAAAATTCTTTAAAATTCTTTCAAGGTTTTAAATATGTTTTCTCTACTAATTTTTTAAGGTCAATAATATAAGAACATTTACCAATGTGTTTGTTTATCCTATGAAATATATTAATAGAAAAGCTTGTTATTAATGCATATGTTGATACATTAAGGTAATTAATTATACAAATACATTAATTGAATTATATTGATATCAGAACATGTACATAGTTCACTGTAAATTTACTGCTTTTAATGTAAACAACTTTAGGCCAACAAATTTATGCTCAGCTGGAAAATACGTACTACAAAAATAATTTAGCAGTGAAAGATTTAATTTTCATTCATCCCAGCCAAAATATCCAATTTCAGTTCAAAACCTCAGAAACAGCTGCTACTTTTTAATTATTCATAGTAGTATTATTTTAAAGTGAGTCAAAATGGAAGATATCTGTATTGGAAGCATGGTGGTGGTGCTGATTTGATGGTAAATTTTGGTGATCTCAGAGTCCTTTTCCAGCCTTAATGATTCCATGATTCAGTAGTTTAGTGATTCTAAGGCTTACACTTGTCCAGAAGAGACAAAACTTTTCATTTCCCAGGGTCAGAGTGCAGAGAGAAAGGGCAGAAGGTTCAGATCTGGCTGGAGCTTCTCTTGACAGCTGCTCTCACTTAATGCTGGCTTGAGCAGAGAAAGCAGATTTAGAGTGCTCCAGCAGCACAAAAATCATCAGGATGCTCCCACCAGGAAGCTGGGGGATGGATAATCACACATTCCTCTGCAGCCAGCATCACTTTTACTTCATCCCACAGTTCAGATGGGGTTGGACAGACAGTCCGAGTGAGAGAGGAGCTGTCACTTTGGGTACGTTGTGCATGAAGACATCTCCAGATTTGCCACTTCTCCAGGATCGGGAAAAAAGACCAAATAAAAAATGGATGAAGCAGTCATCTCTCAGGAGCTTCTCAGAGGTTATGGGGTTGTGTGCTGATATGACCCAGCAGGGCTCAGAAAGCTGGGGATGGAGATGATGAATAAACACCAGCCTTAGTGCTGGAGAGCAGAGGGTTTGATCATGGAAAAGCAGCTCAGGTCAAAATTCCTGCACAGAGAAAAACCTGAGCTGTCCACAGCAGGGGCTCTCCCCACTCTGGGGCTCCCTGAGCTCAGTAAAAATCCAAGCAATGGAATTGCAGAGTCCCAGGGCTGGAAAAGCCCTCCTGGATCACCAAGTCCAACCATCAACCAGCCATGGTCACCACTAAACCCGGTCCTCTGTGCCTCATCCACGTGGCTTTTGAACACTTCCAGGGATTCACCACTGCCTGGGCAGCCTGATCCAACGCTTGACAAACATTTTTGTGAAGAAATTTTCCCTAGTATCCAATCTGACCCTCCCCTGGCACAACTTGAGTCAGTTTCCAATGGAGGGTGAAGATGGGAGGGATGAGTCAATTTTATGGATCATCTTAAGCCAACTGGACGCAGGAATATGGAAAATTAATCAGGGGCTTAGAAAGTGGTTAAAAAGATACCAACAACTCCTCTTGGTATCTGTCCAAACATTTGATTATCCAATTCAATGAGAAAACACGGGTTTAAATTACTCTCATAGAACAAAGATTAAATCCTTTTGTTGCCTAAAACCTATTTTAGGTTGAGTTTGTAGAAATTCTATTAGGACATTATGTCAACATCAAAACAAGCAAACTGATCATTGTTTTCTTTACTATTTTATTGTTTGACTTGAACATGAATTAGCAAATAATTTGATCCACCAGAAAATACATTTTTGACAAAGCCATTACACACAAAAAAGGAATTAAATTTTTAATAAAAATGTGAGAAAAAAATACAATAATAACATTATGCCATTTGAATAACTTGTATGAAATCTGACTTGTCCTCTTAGGGGCAGAATGGGGGTTGTTTTTTCTCTATTAGTGGTTAACATATTCTTTTTGTAAAAGCTGCATCCTCAAAACAACACTTTGTAGGAAGCACAAGGATAGTTTCTGGAAAAGCTAAGCCCAGCACATTTTCCCTTTTAAGTCTAAAGCTTTTCACACTGATCAACTTAAAGCCACAGAAAAAAAAATCCTAAATTCTTTTCTAACTATCCATTCCCTTGATTTCACTGTTTTCAGTAGAATATTTATCATTGCCACTTATCTACAGCCAAATGTGCAAAAAATGTGGAAAGAACAGAGGCAGAGAGAAAATTATCTGCTTAGTCTGGCCATTGAATTAATTAATTACTTGCACTAGTCCTTTCAGCACGTCTATTACTTAACAAATCAATAATTTATGCATTTTTGTTGTACAATGATTTTCTTGGATTTAGTATAGAAGCAGCTTTATCCTTTTACATATTCTGCAAAACTGTTGAGAATTTCAGCACACTTCTGTTCTGCATCCAGAGCCTTCCTTCTTTTTGCCTCAGGATTTGATGAGAGCTTCTTGATGCCATAGCAAAAAATTCTACTGATCACTACATGAACTGCACCTTGCAGTAATTTCAGCTCATGTTTTCTTCCTTGGTGCCTTCCTGGGTTATTTTTCACCTGCTGCAGGAATGTGCAAACACTTCCACTATGCCTGCTGAACAATCTGTTGCCATTTTTTCATCCAGTGCATGGTTTTTCCCTTTTATTTCCTTATCCCATATTAGTTTATTTTCTTCAACAGCTATGTCTTCTCCTTTCCAGAGGAGTATAATTTTAACAACCTTTTATTTCTAGTGCTACTTAAGCACACTGGTACCCATTGCCCTTTTTAACTATTTACACTTAATAGATTCATTCCCCCCACGTTCATTGTGGTGTTTTATTAAGTATTGACTACTTTTCTGCAGTAGATGGCACATGCAATTCACTGTAGGATTTTTGCTAACACTCCAAGTTTTCTGCATTCCCTGAAAATAATAGCAGAATTAAAAAGAGGGAAAAGGAAAGAAATCATAATTTTGAAAAATTCCTTCACTGCAGGCAAGTCCTCTCACTGAAGCTGTTCCATTTTGACTGTCTTCCATCACAAAAGAATCATAATTTTTTTTCCAAGAGAAAGAGATGTAAGCCTAGATTTCAACTACATTCCATTTCAAGCAAATACATTTGGATTACTTAAATCCTTTGAATGAGGTTTGTTTATTTTCTTCCCTTTGAGTTTGGTGCTGAGATTCACCTTTAAAAAGATTCCATATTCTACTTGCAGCTGAGGTAATTCCTTTATGGAGCACATTGGGGTCTTTATGGATGGGAGCTGCCTGATACAATAACTTGAGTTCTGCTGCTGTTCTGAAAACTTGATTTAAAGTCAGCAGGGAAAATTTATCTTTCCCTGCTGCCTCCTCCAGGAGAGTTTTTGTGGCCTGCAGAGAGCTGTGGATATTATTGTAAAGGATTATCAGCTACATGGAGAAGCTACAAAACTAAACACTTTTCAAGAGTTGTTCCTAGGTTTGAACCATCTATAATTTCAAAAGATAACCAGGTATCTAAGGACATGCCTAGAAGATCACAGAAGATCTCCAAAGCAGACCTTACACAAATTATTTGCAATAGGCACATTGAGCATCTGAATTTGTCCCCAGCACCAGGGAAGATGCTGCCTGGAATTGGAAGGGGCTGCCCAGGGAGGTTTGGAGTCCCCACCCCTGGAGGTGTCCAAGGAAGGACTGGATGTGGCACTCAGTGCTCTGGGCTGGGGACATGGTGGGGATCAGTCACTCAATGGTCTCAAAGGGCTTTTCCAGTGGTTCTGTGATTGGGAGAATTAATGATCCAAATTCATTGATATGACAAGGCTCCATGAGGGTTTTCTAATGGCCAGTCCTTCAAAATTAATAGTTCCTGGTGAGATCATTTGATTTTAGATTGGAGATAAATCTGATCCATACCATCAAAGCTTTTCGCTTATTTTGAAATAGCTTCCATCAATATTTCACTCAGATTAGTACCAAATTAATCATTTGGACAGTGTCAATGCAGGCATGTAATCATTCCTGAGGAAATGGCTAAGTGGCAGCTGCAAGAGCATCTTCCCTCAGAAATGGTACCTTCAGCCCAAAGACACAGAATCACAATCACAGAATCAGAATCAGAGAATATTTGTGGTTGGAAAACCCTCCAAAACCAACCATTCCCCCAGCACTGCCAAAGCCACCATTAATCCATGCCTCCAAGACATCTTTTAAATCCCTCCAGGGATGGGAACTCCACCAGTGCCATGGGCACTTGTGCCCAGGACTGACAACCCTTTCTGTGATGAAATTTTCCCCAAGCTTCAATCTAAACTTCCCCTGGCACAACAGGATAAAGATCAAACTTTTAATGACGTTGAGCTATGCTTGGAATGCTGCTAATCCCTGCATTTCTTGTGCCTTTTCCAGCTATAAATCAATATTTCCTGGGAGCCTGATTGTCTGACTGTGACATTTAGTCTGTTTGCAGATCAGGCTTGGGACATTCAGTTCTGTTCTGATGGCACAAGATGAATTTCTCCATGTCCAGGGAATTGCAGTTCTGGAGAAAGGGATCTTCTTTAGCATTGTTCAAATCAAGGTATCCGTGGTTTCAGGGGGAAGCTAATTTCAGTTTGACTCCCCAACATAATAAACAGCACTCTGTTTATTTTTTATAGTAAAATTTGTGCTTGAAATGCTGTACACCTTTGTGTTTCAGTATAGATGTAAATATCTACAAGAATTTTAAAAGAAAATATAAATGTGGATTGGAACAAGTGCTAGCACAGGGTGCCCAGAGAAGCTGTGGCTGCCCCTGAATCCCTGCAAGTGTCCAAGGCCAGGCTGGAAAAGGCTTGGAGCAGCCTGGGATAGTAGAAGGTGTCCCTGCCCATGGCAGGGGGTGGCTTTAAGGTCCCTTCCAGCCCCAGCCACTCTAGGATTCCAGGATTCTTGGATTCCATGTAGATGTCCACATTTGCAGTTCAGGAAGGTTTCTAAAATGTTAGTATTTATGGCTCGTAGCAAAAGAATTTCATAGTTTTATTGCTATTCTACTCACTTAGAAAATAAAAATGGAAATAACAATAAGGAAAGTACACTATTTTAAGTTGACTCGTTTTATTTTCCTTCCTTCCCGAATCTTCCATCAAAGTGCCAAGAACCTGAGAAATTATTTTCATCTCCTTCAAAATTTCCTCACAGGAACCATTTACTTTTATTCTCAATCCTCCCTACTTCACAAAATACAAGAGCTTTTCTCATAAAAAGAGAAATCTGCAACTCTCAATTGCCTGATTAACCTCTAAGGCTGGATTTTAATACTATGAAAATATCACTGATAATTCTATCCTGCAAGATTACATTTTAGTTTTCTACATTCAGGCGTTTTAGACTTAAACCTGTAGAATTAGATCACTTGCTTTCCAAAATTAACAGAGTGTCATTGATAGTATCCACTGGAATATTATCAGGGAAATGGAAAATAAAAACAGGGAATATCTAAGCATATATAAGGCTGAAGTCCCAGTAGCATTTTACAATAAAAAATGCATTCTCCCATATTAACTATTATTATACACAAACACTGATGAGACAATAAGAAGGTTCGCCCTCTAAAGACAGTGGAAACATTCAAGGTTTATAGAATTAGCAATTAACCTCCATCCAAATTCAAATACTTTATATTAACGACTCCTTCAACACTAATAAATGATGCACAAATTAAGAAACACTGATGTCTTTGTCACTGATCTTCTTATGGGATTAATTAACCTGGGAATTTTTATTGTTTGATTATTTGGGATTTTGTGCACACAGTATAGAAATTATGAAAAATTAGTCCATAATTTCAATAAATGGCTTTTTTAGCCTGATTTCTCAAGCAACAGGTGGTTGTTTGATAAATGATTGGGGATCAAATGGAAAGTTCTTAAAAGTAACTTTAAAAAATTGTAAGTAATCTCACTAGGCTATTTTTGTACATCATTGTAGAATAGTTTTGTTATTCTACTGTGTACATCTGCAGTACAGAATATTAAACTTTGATTATTTCCACTACTTGTCCAATCTATAGATAATTATATGGTTAATCCAATGATTTCTACAGCAAATTTTATCCCCAAAATTAAATGCAACAATGTGCTCTATTACTTAGTCATTTTAACAAATGATTTGAATTTAATTTAATCTTAAACTGCACAATGTGCTATATTCATTACACTTTTTAATTTCTTGTGTTTTCTGCAATTTAGATTTTAATATTACAGCTTGTACTCTGTAATGAGTTTTTATGCTTTTTTTCAGCAAGGATGTTATGATAAGTAATGAAAATCTACCAGATGGCTTTTTATCTCGAGACCTCAATCCAGCAACTCCTGACATGTAATTAATTTCATGTATGTATAACCACACCATTCTCAGAAGGAGCTCAAGTTTTCCTTGGAGTGTCTTCAGGCATCCCAGCTTCCTGTTATTCCTCACTTTAGGAGGGCATTGATTTTCCAAAGGTTTTCCATTGGATAGAAGCACTGGCTGAGTGGGAAGTGCAATAGGCTCATGAATTGGGTTGCGTGTGCCAGGGCAAAGCATCCAGCAGCTCAAATATTTCCTTTGTTGTTTATCAAAATTGTACCTAAGGACTAAAGAAAATAGCAAGGACACAACTCCATAAATCCCATAAATTTGCAGATTACTGCAGGTGTGGCTGTAACGTGGTGCACGCTACAAGCTCTTCTTAATTTTGGTGAAAACCCCACAGGAAGCTCTTAACATGAGTCAACCCAAATTTTATGTGCTGTGTATTTCCCCTGGGATCAGGGAAGCAAAATAAGTAATTAAAAAAATTCCTGACAATACACACAGTGCACTTCTGTTGTGTTAGGAGTAATTCAGAGAAGTTCTGGAAAACTTTCCAAAGTATGAGAAAGTGAGTATGAATTGTTGACACTTTATCTTGTTTTAAATACTGCCTGTTTTTTCCCTTTCACAAAGAAACCGCAGCTTGCAGACAGCATCCTCAAACACCCAATTTCTAGATGGTGCTAGTAATTGGTAATGAAGAAATAAATATATAAAAGACCCTAAAATTTATTTGGGTTATTTTTTAGCCAGAGGAAGCAAAAAGATTTGAAATATACATCATAACCTTGATCATTTACGGAAAGCAGGTGTCATCTTTCTTGGAATTGTGGATTAAGATGCAGATTTTTTTGGCAACAGTTGCTCAGTGACAAAGTGGGCCGTCATAACTCATAGGAGATGAAAGCTTGGAAATTATGAATTTTGCTTTCCTAACTTTTGCAATTTGATTTATGATGGTTCATTTTGTTTAAATGGATAAAACAGTAGCTCCAACTCCATAATAAACTTTTGTGCAAAGATATCAAGGGCTAGTTTAAAATACACATTATGGGATTCCATAACTGTATTTTTCATGTAGTTACAAAGGCAAAGAATAGCCAAATATCATTTTTTTTCTTCCTGTGGGATGAGAAAGGATTCAAAGCTGATACAGGGCTGCATGTCCCCCTCCATGCATATTTCATGGACTACCAGAAATAGTAAAATATCAAAATTATCCCTTTTTCCTTCACTAATAGCTCTGGATTCTGGTAAACAGGTTGTTACCACGTGATACCACACAAAGCAAATGCTTAATATCAAAGTACTGACAGCATCTGGGAAGTTTTTCTCCTCAAATTGTCATTGAGGGTAGTGGCAATTTTATATATATATATATTCATTTATTTGTGCTGCCATGTGGTCACTGATGTAAATTTTTTGTATCAGCCCTTCAGTGGCACAGGGTGCCCAGGGAAGCTGTGGCTGCTCCTGGATCCCTGAAGTGTCCAAGGCCAGGTTGGATGGGGCTTGGAGCAGCCTGGGCTGGTGGGAGGTGTCCCTGCCCATGGCAGGGGATGGAGCTGGGTGATATTTATGGTCTCTTCCCACCCAAACCATCCAGTGACCCTGTTGTTCTATTAAACCCCAGAGCTTTTGCTCTCAAGTTCCTTGGTAACTGTCTTTCAGAAAGGAGACATTAATTTTTCACTTTGCCTCATTTCCAAAAGTACAAATATCCACATGTTGATCCACTTCCTTCAGGAGTAGGAAGCACAGTGCAGAAGGCAGCATGGCCATGGAATCCCAGAATGATTTGGGTTTGAAGGGGCCCTGAAGTCCATCCAACCCCACCCCTGCCATGGGCAGGGACACCTCCCACTACCCCAGGCTGCTCCAAGTCCCGTCCAGCCTGGCCTTGGACAATCCAGATGGGAATGCTGACTGCAGTGAGCTGTGGTGAGGTCAGAGCCGACCTTGCAGAACTGGAATCACTCAGAAGATCTTTTTCCTTCTGAGCTCAGTTGCAGTCCCAGGCAATGTAGCAAAGACATGGAATCACAAGGGGCAGTTTTCTGCAGGAACAACAGATCATGGGTGAACCTCCACTGATCTCCCTTCTGCTGAAGCTGCCTGTACACAAACTACAGGGATGGCATGGAAAGAAGGGGATCAAACCCTCTGCTGCTCAGAGAACCAAGATTTCAGCAAATCCCCTGCAGCCATGGGGTATGCTGAGGGGATGACAGCAATTCTGGGCCTGGAAATGTTGCCAGGGCTCATTTTTTTACCTGTCCTACTTTGCCTGAGCCTTTTATTCTGCACTGGCTTAGTGCTGACATTGAGTGGTATGAGGCTTCTGCCACAGATCAAGAATATCTGATGGAAAACAGGGACAGCTTCACGTTAACAAGTACATTTTGAATTTCTGCAACTTATATTCTCTTTTAATGCATAAGGTGATGTGGTTCTATTTCCCTTTTCATTTTAAGGGATAAAATGTAACCTTTTATATTCATAAATATTTTACATAGTTTGCAAGTACTCTTAAAATGTAAAATGAGCATTTCACATATTCTTTTCCAAATTCAATTGCTGATCAATTTGACATGTTTCTTTTCTTTAATGGGATGATCTCTAAAATTTCCCTGTGATGAAGACTTCATTTACACTAACTTAAATAAATCCCCTCCCATTTATTATTTTCCCTTTCCTTCCCCCTTCACTGAAATTTTCCTGTTTTAAAAATTACCTTTAGAATTATTTAAGTACATTTATTGTTGTTCTTGCAAGAAGTTCATACATTCAAAACATGTTTTTCCCTGTGCCTGTAACCTCAAGTTTTATTCAGGATATCAATTTGTGAGCAGTCAGGTTCACTTGGAGCAATTTTAACTCTGCAGTCATTTATTGCTTGAACAAACAAATTTTCAGTTTTTATGTTAGAAAGCAGCTACTTCTGCAGGAGATCTTCCCATTCCCCACATATTTCCTCGAGGAAGGCGAGCAGCAGAACTGAAGCCTGAGTATGGCAGTCAGTATTTACATGTATTTAGGACTCTGCCTCTTGTAGTTATTTTCTCGGCAACCACAATTTATCCTTATTTATGGTGGCCCTAAATAAGAGTTATTTAAATATTAATGAATTAACTTGCTGGCTCAACATGTATTTGTAGGATGAAGAATTACAACAGAAGAAATCAAAGTGTTCTGTATCAAGAGAGTGAATCTGTGTTTTCCTTCCCTGGTAAAAATCCCAGACAAATTCCAAACATGGAACTGACAGGTGAGTCTTCAGGTGGCAAAATTTTGGAATAAGGAGTATACACAGTGTGGAGTCACATAACTGAGTCTGTGAGACAGATTAGAGTTAAATCCCCTTCTAATTAACCTTGAGAGGGCTCAGACTGTGATGAACTAAAAATAACAAAACTGTGTTGGGTTTTTTTTTTTTTTTGTTGGCTTGGGTTTTCCTTGTGATTGATTGATTGATTGATTTACTTTTCCATTCAACAACTATGGAATTTCTAAAAATCACAGAAGACTACTAGGACAATAGCTGGGTTTTGTAATGAAGATTTATCACAAGAACTACAGGACTGCTTACTCAGAGGTGTGAGAATTCCTGACATTAGCTTTCTTGAGGGTTACATGCTATGAATAAAAGGGTGGTTATTATGATTGGTTTACCTACATAAAATTATTCTTTGAAATTGTTTCTGTTTATTAGCATAATAAACCTGGGCAGAAAATAATGAGTCCCTTTGATATTTTATAGAGTGTTAATGTTTTTATGCCTTATCATTTCTGAAAACTCTACCCTAGCATTAAAGAATGGCAATATTTATAATCTTGTCCTGTGTTTCTTTGTTCTTCTGAAGAAGAAACAAAACTTGGATCTTCTTTTCTTTTTTTTTACAGAGGATAATCAGTGCAGGAGAACAAAAATTTTATTATCTATTTTTGATGATTAGGATCTGGAGATCTGAAAATTTTAGGAATATTTTCAGAAATTACTTCTTTTCCAGGTAGTCATTCTCTCCCAGCCTTTGTAGCTATCTCATTTCATACAGTTCATTCTCATTCAAAATCAGAAAACACAAATTTTAACACATTAAACCCACCTAACATTGCTATAAACATATGCAGGGTGCAGTCTATGACATGTGTGAACCAACACTAACTCTACTCATTCATGTTCCCTCACAGAAAAATTTTGTTGTCCTCTTTTAATCTTCACATGTCACACGTGATGGAAAAAAAGATAAAACAAATCTTATTTGATTTTCCCTAAATTGATCTAACTTTGCAGGTTTTCAGGATATTCTCAAATATCTCAAATATAAGAAGGCATAAACAAGCCTGACACAAAAAGAAAAGTCAATAGCAATGAGGATATAAGCTCCCATAATTAGCCTGCCCTATGGAAATTAGCCTGGCAGAGATAATAATTAAAGAAGCCAATATCTGCTTCCTTTGTGCAGTTACTTCAGGCAAACAGAAAAGGTTTTTTACTGGAGAGAAATAATTTTAAAATCTGCCATTTGGACTAATTTCTCCCAGGGAACAGGGACAGGAGGAGAGGGAACGGCCTCAGGCTGGGCCAGGGCAGGCTCAGCTGGGACAGCAGCAGGAATTTCTCCATGGAAAGGGGGCTCAGGCCTTGGCAGGGGCTGCCCAGGGAGGTTTGGAGTGCCCATCCCTGGAGGTGTCCCAGGAAGGGCTGGAGGTGGCACTCAGAGCTCTGGGCTGGGGACACGGTGGGGGTCAGGCACAGCTGGGACTTGATGGGCTTGGAGGGCTTTCCCAACCTTTGATTCCAGGATTCTGGGACTCTGGCCCCAATGAATGTTGTGTAAGAACCTGCCACACTGAATAAAACACTTCTTTTCCTCACGGTACATTTTTGGCTTCCTCCAGAACAGCCACCCCTGGCATCACCACAAAGCCTCCCCAGCACCTTTCCCAGTGAAGGGAAACCAGAACAGCTCAGTGGCAGGAGAATCTACAGAGGGAACAGAATTCCAGCAGGGAATGCATAGGCTGGAGATGGAGGAGACAGGGGCTGCAGTCATGGCTCTGTTTGGACAAATGTTCTTTCAGCAAATAGCTGGATAATGTCATGGAGGCTGCTTTATCCTGATTGTGGAGCTCCAAGCTCCCAGGGCGTGGAGAACATCTGCTTTTTTCCTTGCATTTTTCCATGTGGGGTTTGTATGCTTCATGATTTTTCTAGTAGAACTTATGTGTCTGTCAAAAAATAAATTTATGAAATAAAAATATCAATCAAGTATGGCGCACAACAAAAATTACTCTGTTTCTATTAAGCTACAACAATTTTTACATATTTAACATTTTTTTAAAGAGTTTGCTGGAGATGTGTCTTCAAAGGAGTCATTTCAAAACTTCTGTGTCCTTTGCCTAAAATGTGCCAAAATGTAAATATACTAAAAAATAGTTCACTTAAGAAAGAGGAAATTTCAAACCCATCAGCCACAAAAGTAGCTTAGAGAAGATCATCCATGTAGAGAAAATTCTTAACTTGGACACCTATGCCTAAAGAGATAAGGGATACCCCTAAAGAGATAAGGAGATCCTATTAGGTGGTATTATAATGGGTTCTTTTAAATAAGGTCACTTTTACTTCAGAAAAAAATGAAGAAACCTGAACTCTATCAATAAAATTTTATCAAAACCAGGCAGCTCTGGAATTTCACACAGAATAAACAGAAAGGAAAGAATTGTATGGTCCTGTGATAATTTTCATGTAACAACAGCCAAGTCTTTTCACAGTTTTCTCACTCTTCACAGACAAAGAAGGATTTCGATGAGTCTGTGGAACTGAAATGGTTGGCTGAGTTTAATGAATAAAACAAAAAGCTCTGGATGAAGGACACTGGAGTGAAACAGCCTCCAAAAGTTTCTGAAACAGACTTCCAAGGTTTCTCTGCAAGCAAGACCTCTCATTATATAAAGGGTTTGGAATCCCTGGCAGTGTCGGTCATCAAGGAGTTGGATAAGAAGATAAGGCCCATTGCAAAGAGAATCAAACAGCAGGTCAGGGTTTGCAGCTCAAGGTGGTGGCTACTGGCTCCTGTGGTTTTCAGCACATCCATAAAGACTGAAAAGGAGGAGGAGGAGTGGTGTGGGGTCAGGCTGAGGGACACAGTTCCACCTGCCAGATCTGACAGGATCAGACAGAAACAAATCCCCCCAGGGGGACACCGACTGTGACACCTTAACCCCCCTCATGAAATGTGGGGCTGGTCTCCAAGCTCGTTCTGTCAGGTTTATCCCTCTGTTCCTGTTTTCCAAGTGGCAATGTCTCTGATCAGATAAACTCACTGGAATTATCAGCCTCCCATCCTCCTCAATCAGTGCTATTGGCCGTTTGTTCTGCCTCCCTATCAGCTGTGTCATGTATTTGTAGGATGAAAAATTACAACAGAAGAAATCAAAATATTCTGTATCAAGGGACTGCTTGTGTGTGTTTTCCTTCCTTGGTAAAAATCCCAGACATATTCCAAACATGGACCTGACAGGTGAGTCTGCAGGTGGTAAAATTTTGGAATAAGGAACATACACAGTGTGGATCTGAGTTTGTCTCTGATTTATTGATGGCTTCTCCCTTTTCTTATTGTCTTTTTTTTTCACTGAAAAAAGTCTTTGGCATGATGCCCTTAAAGGAACAGACATTCCCTTTCCATGGAACTCAACACAGTCTTCTTTTGGCTCAGGAATCCCTTTTCTCCTGTAGCTTCCTAAGGCATCACTTTGGTCACGTGGAACACAAGATCCAAGAGGAGAAAAAACTTTGATTTTGATCCAGTGTGGCCACTTCAATAACCAGCTTACAGCAGCTGAAAAAAATAATGAATTCTTGGTCAAACAGCAGGAGAACAAAACCCACAGAATCAGTTTGGTGCTGATGTGTCCAGTTTATTCCCTTGGTTCAGCCAAAAATGTGAAATTATTTTCCTGGCTCTTCTTTAAAATCTGTTCATGAAAACTGGTGTCCCAATGTCTGTCTGATGCCAACAGGACAATATTAGCTTTCCAGAGAGCATTTTTCTTCCATGCCCTCCTCTCAGTTTGTTATTTCAAATGACAAATGATAGCAAAGTAATTTTTAAACTCATCTGAATAAATCCTTCAATAGATAATTAAATGCTTTGTGTCTGAACCCACAATCATCTAAAAAAGAGAGAAGCTCTCTCAAAACCAACAGTTATCACCAGATGATAATTCTGATTTCAATGAAATCCCTCCTCTATTCCACACTGTTTGAGCCAATGAGGAAAGTGCCAATATTTTATTCTAGAGTAAAAAATAAGTAGATTTTTACCAAGTAGTAAATATTATCTCACAAAAGAAGTTCTAAATTTTAACACACCTGAATGATATTTCTATGCAATGCTATGTAATTCTAGCTCAAAAATCTTCACCTCTGAGGGTTCTAGAAATGCTTACCCTTGGAGATAAATAATCAGGCCAGAAGTGAGCATTTTATTGAAAAATAGGCTCTTCTTCCCAAACTGGGGGGCACCAGAACTACCTACAAAGAAATTGGACCAATGATCCGATAAACATTTTGAGGAAAACAGAATTATAAATTGGTGATGGGAGAAATAAGGAAAAACTAATGTTCTGAAAGGGATTCCTGAGGCCTGGAGCTCTGAAGGATAACTTATTTCTAGGTAGGGGTATCTGGTTAAAGACTAATCCTTTTCCAGATGTTTTAGTCTCCCTTCCTCTCTTTGTTTTCATATTTCCATCACCATTTCCAAAGACTCAGCATCAACTGGGATCAGAGAGAACAAAAGAATTCAGAGTTCCAAAAATAGTTCTTTGAGAGGAAGAAGTATCTTTTTTGACAGATGAATAACCTAGTCCTGTTTGGAATCCTAGTTGACCCTGGATTTTTATCTTGCTGTAATATTAATATTTTTTCTCTAAATGTCTGGTACTGAGCACCAGCTGACTTAGGTTCAGTATTGGATAAAGGAACATAAAATAGAGGCCTTAGAAATATGAATAGAAAACAAAATTACTTTACTTATAAAAAGACAGAATTAGTCAGGAAACAAATTCAACAGGACAACCCAAAAATAATAACATGTCACAACCTAGGACTGGCTGAAGCTAAAATCAGAGGAGATTTTTACTCCTTTATCTATAACATCTTCCTTAAAGAATAATCTGTGCCAGAACTAGCAGTTGACCAGTACATTCTTTTATGTCAGAAAGAAAGGAACAAACTGCTGTTCAAACAAGGATATTCAGAGTTAGCTAAAATAAAGCATATTCTGTGGGTTTGCATTCATATGCATTGTGCATTCAGCAGAGAATCTTTTGTCTCTCTACCTTTATTCCTTCACATAATAACAGCATTTTGTTCAGATCATTTTGATAGATAATACAAAATCTTGTTGCATTTGCAGACTGAAAAACAAATTGAAGAAATGTGCTTTTGTAAAGAAAGTATCTATTATATTTGCTCAAATCTCCATGAGAATTAGTACCAGGAGACAAAGAACATCAATACCTCTCTTTCTTCTTATCCCTCTCACTCCATCTCTTTTTCTAAATAAAGAAATAAATAAGGAATACTGATAAGTTTTGTTCTTGCCATTGGTTACAGGAGGTTTCAAAGAGGGAGACTGTCAAACCTCCCACCACCCATAACCTCTCTCCTTATTAAAGCCACAGAATCGAGGGACACCTAGATATTAAATGAGATAAGGAGACTCTTGCTAAAGCCTAAAAAATCAGCCAGGTAATTTATTAATGGAAGTACAGCCCCAGTTCTTCCTCTGTCTTTGAAAATAACATCCATCTTCAGGCTGTAAGTTTTAAAGTTGTGTTCACCTTAAAATAATTGGTTTGAATATTTTGTATGAAAAGTAGGAAACATCTCCTTAATGAAAGAAAGGATTTTGCAAGAGATAACACTGTCATTAATGAAGTCTAATTAGAGATTCATTTAAAAAATAATCTCCTGTGCTAATTTATCAGGGAAGGCTAATAGTGTTCTAACTTGAGACAAAAATAGTTCTTTGGAGTTTTATAAATGTTCTTGTCTAGGTTAACTATTTCTATAATTCACAACAAAAAATATATTAGTGTGTTAGAAATCTGACTTTTAAATAAAGAAAATTATTATGTGTTGTACATAATTTTTTGAAAGTTATTTTTGTGAGGAGGGTTGTCGCATTTTTCACCATTGCAGGTTTTGTAACAAAATACTGAAGCTTTTGTCCACATTTGAGACATCTAATTATTCTCCCTTAATTTCTGTCTATATAAAGGATTCTGTATTTCTATACAAATGACAGGGATTAGTCCCATACTGCATAAAGGAAATTTAACTTCATTCCCAGTGTGTCATCTTCCATGTTGGCTTGATAACAAAACCCCATTTGATTCTCAGATTTGGACTGCTGGAACTCTGCTGCCCTGGACTGTGAGAAGCCAAGCTCTGTTAGAAGGTGACAACTGCTCTTTGCTAAGTGACTGTGGTGGAGATTGCTTTAAAAAGCTCTCAGGATTAAAGAGAAAGACCAGCCTGTCTTAGGTCAAGGGGCACTGGGATGGGATGGGATGGGAGACCAGGAGTATCAGAGGAACAAGGATGATTGGGGGAATGCTGGGGCCCTGTGAAAACCATCTACGCCCAGCTGATCCCTTCCCAGAAAAGGGCTGGATTAGCCCATCCAAGGAGGATTCCTTCCAGAAGAGACAGGAGATCTGAAATCTGAAATGAGGTGTCAGCTCCAGGTCCTGGGGCTTCTCATGGGATCTTTGAGGCAGAAGGGAAGAATGTTTGGGCGGTGTGTAAAGCTCACTTTGAGGTTTTGGAGGTGGATGGGACTTTATATGAGATATATGGATGCCCCTGGATCTCTGGAAGTGTCCAAGGCCAGGTTGGATAGGGCCTGGAGACACGTGGGCTAGTGGAAGGTGTCCTTGGCCATGGTGGGAGTGGGACTGGATAAACTGTGAGGCCCCATCCAATACAAACCAGTCTGGGATTCTCACAAAATGAACCAAAGGTGGGGAAAGGGAGGGATCAAGGTGGTTTGGCAGGGCCAAAGCTGGGGAAAGAGAGGCTGAGGGGTGCCAAGAGTGAGGAGGTTGCAGGAGAATATGCTTCTCTTACCAATCCCTATATCCCATATCCTATATCCTGACCTCTATCCTCACTCATCCCTCTCTTTGCCTTCTGGGTGGCTGTGGGGGGTGAGCTGGGGTGAGCTGTAAAACCTCAATCAGCCAACAAGTCTGAGAGGCAGCAGCTGGAGTGGGACCATGGACAATCAGTGCTGAAGATCCGTCACACATAGAGAATCCTTGACAAGCTTTTGCAGGGTGTTTGGGTGGATAAAAGCGCTGCTTGATCACTGGTAGGTGGCTAAAAGCTGGGTGGTGACTGGGGCTGGTAAAGGCACCACTTTCTGCCTGGAGGGACCTGTGTGTCTGGTCATGCCCACATTTAACCTGTGGGAGCCTGCTGGGAGTGGGGCTTCAGCTGAACTGGGAACAACTGGGACTCCCAGTAGGATTGTAGCTCCCTGGAATTGCTGGACTTGGCACCCTCTAACACCACTCAGGAGCCTTTTTTGATGTGACAAATTACTGTGATTAGAACAGAGATCTCCTCAGCCTGGCTGATGTTTTCGGAATAATTTCCATAATAATGCTGTCTGGCAAACAAAAGAAGGAATACTTGAACATCCTATTGATTATTCCTGTCTGTTCCTGAATTATGTCCTCTAATGGGCTCGGAGATTCTTTGTGAGGTAACAGATTTGGGATATGATTAACTCATTATAAAGAAAATAATTATAAACAGCCTCCTGCAGAATAGAAAATGGATTTCATGGAGCATCAACATCTTCATTCTAGGGGGAATTTTGCAGGTGAATAACTTTTGTTGTAATATGAAGGAAATGGAGAAAAACACATCCTCTAGGATCTCATTGAATTGGTGTTTGAATGCTCAGCTGAGCTATATATCTGTGTATTTTATTTTATATCTCCATATTCCAATTGGATGGGATTGGAGAAATCTGGGAGAGTGGAAGGTGTCCCTGCCTATGACAAGGGGTGGCACAAGATGAGTTCCAAGGTCTCTTCCAACCCAAACCTGTCTGTGATTTTATATATTTATGTAGATATTCATCACATAGGATAAATTAATATTTTAAACATGAAAATATAATTGCCTCCATATTTCTATACTTTTTTTTTGTAATTTATATGCTTCTTTTTAATCTAATACTGTGCTAACAGTTATTCTCAAGACCACACATAATTCAAGCTTAGAACCAATCTTACTACAAATTTTCAAATGAAGGTTCTGCTGCAAAGCATGGTTAAATTAGAAAGGAAAATGCACTACTTACCCCCTTAAAACACCTGCTTAAATACTAGATTTTCCCTTTTAATTTCTCTTTTATGGCCATTGCCATAAAATTAAGATACCTACACAACAGTTTCCTGCTTCAACCCTTATAAATGTATTTCATCTTTATTAGATGGGAAATTATGAGATGGCAGGAGTTCTAGGTAGGGAATAAAAACTGAATTCTATTGAAATTCTTCTTTCCCTATAGTTTATCTCTCAAAATATTGTCCCCTCTGTGATGCCTCCAGAGCAGTTTTTTTGACTTAGGGCACACTGAGAGCACAGTTATTGCTGTGCAGCACAGCTACATCAGAGCTTGTTTTACTGAAATATTCTTGAATCGGTGTTTGGGCCAGCAGTGCAGGGCCCTACAAGGGTCACTTGCAAACCCTAATTCTGCAAATGGCAAACTCACCTAGAAATAACTCACCAGCAAGTAATCAGCTGCCAAAATGTGGAGTTTAAGGTGCTGTAATAGGCTATTAAACCATGTTATTAGCCAGCATATCTTCCCTAATCTGCTTCGGCTTCTTCTTGACATTCATCTTCCAGAGAGTTTTGTTCTTTCTGGTCTCCAAGTTTTGACTCTATTGCAACTAAATAACTCAATAGGAAAGTCCTGGATCAGGTGTCAGGCTTGTAACTGGGAATAGCAGTGCAGCACAAGGGAGAGGTGGCACATCCTCATCCTTCCAGAGAGAGAATCCTGGAATGGCCTGCATTTGGAGGGACCTCAAAACCCATCCCATCCCACCCCTGCCATGGGCAGGGACACCTTCCACCAGCCCAGGTTGCTCCAAGCCCCATCCAACCCAGCCTTGGACACTTCCAGGGATCCAGGGGCAGCCACAGCTTCTCTGAGCACCCTGTGCCAGGGCCTGCCCACCCTCACAGGGAAGGATTCCTTCCCAACATCCCATCAATCCCTGCCCTGTGGCAGTGGGAAGCCATTCCCTGTGTCCTGTCCCTCACTCCCTTGGAAACAGCCTCTCTCCATGGTTCCTCTTGGCTCCTTCAGGCACTGCAAGGCCACAATGAGGTCATCTCAAAACTTCTCTTTTCTAGGTGAACAATCCCAACTCTCCCAGCCTTTCCTCCCAGCAGAGCTGCTCCATCCCTCTGACCATCCTGGACTGGCTCCAGGAGCTCCAGGTCCCTCCTGCACTGGAGATCCCATATAAACTAACACCGGCCTGCAGGACTCTGGAGTCCACTTAACACAGGAGAACTTTGCAGATCCCAGCTGTTAATTTCTACCTAAGTCCCTCTTGAGGATTTCACAGCTCGTGGTGTCCTACATGAGGCAGGAACTGTGTCACAAATGTCTTCTGCCATCCCTTGGGAGGAGCTGCCCAGGGAAGTCACCAACCCTGGAATGTGCTCCAACAACCTGTGGATGTGGCACCTGAGGATGTGACTTAATGTGGGACCTGGTGCTGGCTGGACTTGGTGATCTCAGAGGTCTTCGCCAACCTTAATGATTAATCATTCCGTGATTCTGAAGGGCTCTGAAATTTTAAGAGAAAAAGGGAATTAAACTAGGTTTTCATTATGTCTCTCCAAAGCAGTACCAGTTATTACATTAGCCACACATATTCAGCAAATATGAGAGACCAAAGTGGAGCCTTGTTTTGAGTTGCATTAGTAAAATCTTTCCTCATAATCAGGAGTGAAAGGAAATCCTTATCTCTACCATCTCCTGTAATTTCTTCTATGCCAAAAGACATGATAACATCATAAAATAAGACATAAAACATGACATATCAAAGACATAAAACATCAAAAAAAATTGCCATTCTTAAAGCTGCAAATTCAAACTAAGATAGCCTGAAGACACAGCTCAAAAACCCGACTCCCATGATTTTCCTGTATGTGTACCATGGTCCATAAGTGGTCATTAACCTTGGAAGAAGCAGATCAGGAGTTCTGTTCACAGGTGAGTGAGCAGCAGGTGGGCAAAATGCTGGGGGAGAGGGGTTGTGTTTGCATGAAACACAAAATGTCAGTCAATGGTTTCAAATGGGTATTGAGACATGAACTTTAATTCAAATTATGGTTGAATTAAAATAACAATGGTTAATGCAAAAAAAAGCCAGCATTTTCTACTCAAGCTGATCATATTCTTCCTCAAGGAGCTTACTTTTTAGTATCTCAGGGATGATATAATGGAAAAAGTTAGAACAGTGTTCTCTAACTGGTCCAAATTTGCAGCACTTTGATAAGCAGCTTCTTCTGACAGGCTTTGTCTTTCAAAGGACATCCAGGATAAAGAGATGTAGGGCAGAGTTTCAACCCAAAATATTTGCTTCAAAATACTGAGAAATAAATATAGAAATATTTGCTACAAATTGCATCAGACTCATGACAGGACAACCTGTAATACATGAGTTGAAATTTGGACATCTCTCATGTCTCAGGTTTACAGTAGGGAAAAATATGTAAAGATTTGCAAGGATTGCTTGGATGTCTTCAAGGACTCCTTTGATTGCTTGATCAAAAGATTATTTTATTCCTAAGCTGTCTAACAACAGTTTTCTTACTCCTTAATTAAACACAGTGGAATAAAAAAATCATCTGGACTCTCCAGTTGTTGTCCACTTGTAAATATTTGTGGTGTCCATCATTAAAATCTTCTTGTTGATCTTTCTTTGGTAGCAGAAAAGATTAATTTTTCTGGCAAATAACAATGCAGCCTAATGAAGCAGCCTGATTTGGGATTCATCACTTACTCTCCCACCACAACTTTAACTATTTTCATGTCCTTAAGCAAGTCAGATAATCTCTCTGTTTTTCTACCTCCCTTCTTTACACATGAAGCGTAAGTCTCATTGCAGATATATTTGTGCAGTATTTATGAATCTGCTTCATTTTAGGAACTATTATACAGTTTGAATCACGAGGGAAAATAACTAAATTACAAAGTAAATTACCTTCAGTCACCAAATAATTGTGCCTTTTTCTCCCAAATGTGAAAGATGCAGTTATTAGCAGAGGAATCTCTCAAATGTATCATTTATTGGAAAGGCAGAAAGTTTCTTGTTAAGAAACAAACTATTGCAGATATAGACAGACTGTGACTAAATCAACCAGCAAAATTGCAGCCATTGCCAAGCCTCTTTATTCCCAGAGGGAATAAGTTTCCCCTCATTTTCCAGTCAGTGTAGCACAGGTATCTGTTCCCCTTGGGTACAAAACAGAGGCAAACTGCATGGCACATGGGCAGAGGCACTTAGTTGCCTTTTTTTTTCTTTTTTTTTTTTATATGTATTATATATATTTCATAGCCTGAAGTCCTGCTGAAGCTTTCTGTACATTTTTTTTTAATTATTTGAATTTGTCTCTTCCAAATATTGATGTGCAGCTGAGCACCTTTGGAGGAATGCAGTGAGAGTGCAGAGCTGCTGCTGTCCATCTCACAAGCATGTTATTCTTTTATCTCATGGTACAAGAGCATGGATTCCTCCTTGTGCCTCAGATTTTAAATGTGCTCTGTCATTATGTACGGCAAAGGGACACACAGCTCATTTCTGAGAGAGCCTTTGGTTTGTCAGGACTGGCAATTTCAGCCAGAGAAGGGAATCCTTTACTTTGAGAAGAATGAGCTGGGCATACACAATTTTATTATAATTGCCCACTTTGGAAAGAGGAACTGAAGGGATCTTGCCAGGTTCCCTCCTGCAGAGACACTGGGACTGGAGCTCAAGGCTTTTCTTTCCTCTTGACCCTGATACACAGCTGAGCTTTGGACAAATCATCGCCCAAAGGAATAACTTCTCAGGGAATATCCTTTTTGCAGTTTACAAATTCCCTAATTTTCCTCTCCCAATCCTGCTTCATCTGAAGCTTAAGAGCTTTTTCCCCTCAAGCTGATGCATAAACCCATCCTCAAGCCTCACACCAGCTCTTGCCTAAGCCTTTGCCAGAGATGTCAGCCACAGCCTGGATGAAATACTTCTCAGGGGAGGTTTTGTTTCTGTTTCTATCTGCCTCTGGCAGCCCTGAACAGTCCTGGCGTGACCTGAGCTCTGCATTTATCTTGTTCTCAGAAGAGCCCCTTGCCTAAGCTTTAAAATTGTACCTCACTAAGGACAAGATTCTTCAGCTGTTGTCCAGATATAAAAATGCTTGGGAGAATTCATCCCCTGGCCCTCCTTTTGCAACGCCTTTAAAGACCAGCTCTGGTGGATCTGGACATTTATTTCCTGTTCACAAACTGAACTTTACTGCTCAGATTAGACCCCAAATCATTGAACAGAGAGAGAAATCCTGCAGGGATGACTCTTCCCAATTCAACTTCTGTGACAATAAATCTGGATAAGTCTAACTGGAGCTCTGGGCTTCCTCTTGCTCTCTCCAAAACTGTAACCTGAACCTTTATTCCTTAAAAAAGCCTTTCCATAAACCCAGAGGAATTTCCCAGATAAAAACCCTTCAGAGTGAACAAAAGTAAGGGCCAGCTTCATCTGAATGATAAAAAGTTGTAGGGTAGAAGTGGGGTGACAGAGCAGGATTTTGTGGGTGACAGCAATGGCTGAGAGAACCAAACCCAAGGTAAAAGATATCCAGAGGCAAAACCTCCTCTGGAAAGAGGGAAAATCAGTGTAAACTAGGAGGGATGTAGTGAAAGACAACACAACCCATTTCTCTTCCAACATCTCTGATCATCTTCATGGCCACAACCACGACCAAATAAAAAGCACAGACATCAGTGTTAATAATACAACATTAATAGTGCTGTAAATGTGTGAACCAGGCAGAATACATGGGTTAAAAATGGACATTTCTGTGTTTGTGGGGATGATCATTAAGAACTCAATGTTAGCATGCAGTGTGCTGTTAATTAATGAACTAATCAAGTTTTGGTCCAGGTTTTTAAAGTTTAAAGCTGGCATGGTGAATCTAAACCTTCCTTTCACAGTGACCTGTAGCTGATATGAATCTCTTTAATAAGAAGTTGTAACTTTTTATTAAAGCACTGCCAGCTATTAGTGTGGCTTTAATCCTTAGCTCTTTTAATGGGAATCCCAAATTCCTTCATGAGGAGTCATTTCCTGCCCAGGCCTATCTCTATCTTCAGCCAACAGTATTTTTTCAGTGGCTTTAATATTATTGGTTTTTTTGGTTTTTGGTTGTTTTTTTTTTTTTTTTTTTGTGACTTGTGTAACATCAACCTGCAGGCCAGTGGCAGATTCCTATAGACTCTTGTTTGCATTTTTAACTACAGGAATCCATTCTTTGTGCTGCTGATAAATGTGTGCTCTGTGTAGAAATATCACTGCTGCATTGACAGTGTGACATTGCTGGTGACTGGTGCAGAAAATGGCTCTTCAAAAATGCATGAAGCTTATCAGCTCTGAATGAATACTTGAACAGGTGTGTCTTCATGAGGAATGTTTAACCTGATTGCAAAAATAAGAGATTATTCTTGTTTTCCTTTTTAATATTTAGGTTGCAGGATCATGGTGATGGATGAAGAAGCACAGCATATAATATAAGTGGAATTTAAACATATGTAATGACACAAAAACTCCCAATTCTCTCCCTAACTGGAAGGTGTGGAGTTGGTGAGCTCCAACCACCTAATGAGTGGTGTTGTTTTGTGGCCAGAAAGCACAACTAGATATCAAAATTGTTTCTTCAACAATGATGGTGTGTTTATCTGAATCTTCCCATTTTGAAATCCATTTTTAGCACTTCTTGATTTGCTTTTGGAGGCCAATGAACCTGAGAAGTATTGATTATATGGAAAGCTGTATCAAAATGATTATTTATAATGAGAGATGATGAATGATTTCACCACAGAGAAATAAAAATGGGAAGTCAACAGGGTGCCCAGAGAAGCTGTGGCTGCCCCTGGATCCCTGACAGTGTCCAAGGCCAGGCTGGATGGGGCTTGGAGCAACCAGGGATGGTGGAAGGTGTCCCTGCCCAAGGCAGGGGTGGCACTGGATGGGCTTTAAGGTCCCTTCCAACCCAAACCATCCAGTGATTCCATGATTCTAAGATTATCTGCTACCTGGAAAGAGCAGGCATAAGACATGAAAGCAAATTAAAGAAAAATTAGCTGATTCCTTGACTAAAAGTCTCTAATCCCAAAAAGAGCATTCAGTGAAAAGCTGCTTTTCTTCCACATTTTGATTAATATTTTTGCTAATACCAACAGAAGTAAGTAAAATACCTTCAATGAGGGATTTTATGATGCACATGGAGTGCCTTGACTTCCTTTCTAAGAGAAAAAACTCCTAATTAACAGTTTAATATTGCTTTTGTTATTTCCTTTATGATGCTCATAATTGCACCGCTGATTTTTAATTAAACATGCATTTTTGTGAAATATGTCGCATAAATAACCCTTCTGAGCCATGCTTTTAATAACTATTCATCATTCATTTAGGCAGTACAAAGGGCACTGGAAACAATTACTGAAATGTGCTTATACAAGGCAGAGCAGAGCTCAGGAGACTTCCCAGAGCATCTCATTGTCTGATTAAACCCCCTGATGGATTTACAGTGGGCCCTGTTTTAACAGATAAGATAAATCTACTGTTGTCCTTATTCCTCATTATTAAAACCAATATCCTAATTATTTCTGGCAGGTTATTTCTAAGGTATTACTTTGGCTGTCCATAAATTGAAGGTTTATATCCTTGGCGACATTTCTCTTTCCTTGGGACTTCTTTGTGCTAAAGGATTCTGGAATATGCAGTGGTGTGCTCAGCTGAGTGAGCAGATATTGAAATACTTTGGTAGAATCTGTGCTTCTGGTGCCATGCAGAGCTTGAAGATGGACAGAGAAATTCTCTGTGTTTAATGAGACTCCATCACCTTTTGACTGCAGGGAGCAGTTTCTGGGTTCAATGATGTTGAATTTCTCCGTGACTGAATCCAGTGAATTGTTTTATGTTCCAGGACTCTGCTGCTCAAACCAGAAGGTCTCATGAAGGAAGAAGAGGCAGCCACAAAAGGTGCAATTAGGGTCGATCTTTTGATTTTAAGATTTATTTTTAATAAATTTTGGTTATCGATCAGTAATTTTTCAAGATCATTTTGTAAAAAAAAAAAAGAAAAATAAGTTTTGGTAGATTTCATAGCATCGCAGAATCCTGTAAAACTTGAGCTCAAGTACTTTTTCCATGGAATTATTTGGGCTGGAAGGGATCTTAAATGCCATCCAGTGCCACCCCCTGCCATGGGCAGGGACACATTCCACGGCCCCAGGTTGTTCCAAGCCCCATCCAGCCTGGCCTGGACCACTCCCAGGATATGTTTATCTATCATTCAAGGAAAAGAACATCACCGACACACCTGAAAGCTTTCTTTGTAGGAAAATCCTTCATATTGACTTACACTTCTCTATTTAATGGAAATTTAATGATTTCTATTAAATACTGGTGTTTTCACACTCACACTCCCATTTAAATTGATCATTACCTTTTATCCTGAAGTGCTGGATGAGCAGCAGTTCCACCCTCAATAATACACACTTATGTTCCTATGTGAATCTATTAAAAAAAAAAAAGTATTTGGAAGAATTTGTTTCCTTACTTTTTCTTAATGATAATTATTTTCCAGGGATCTTTTCAGCAGTTCAGCCCAGCCCCACCTGGATGACCTGGCAGTGGATATTCCTGGGAAGGCAGCTGGAATTGTTGCCCCATCTCCCTAAAACTCAGCCAGCTTAATCTTAGTTTGGTTTTTCCCATTGCCATGTACAGTAGAACTGATCTTCTTTAGTATTTTAGGCTGCAAATATTCTGTTTAATGTTCCAGCTTCCTGATTTCTTTTGCTTCAAACACATCTAGGGCTGAAACCAGCTCTAGCTTTGCTTTAGCTTTATACAGTTGTGTGGTGTTGAACCTATTCCTAATTAACAGGCTGGAATAATTATTCTATGTAGAAACAACTCTGATCCTGGAATAAAAGCGGAGACACACTAGGGAGGTGATTTTCTGTATTGGGCAGGAGACTTATCTGATCCTGAGGAATAAAATATGACCCAATAGATTAATTATTTTAGAAAATGCTCAAGTTTTCCTTGCAATCTTTGGCATTTAAAATGAAAAGCTTTTTGGCTGGATAATTTGAGAGAAGAATTTCTGTTGATGGTTGTATTTACCCTGAGAGGATGTTGTTTAGAACATACTTCTTGAGACAGAATGATTCCATATGTTAAATACGGATTATTAGAAAACAAAGCCTTAGGGAGTAGTTCTCTGAAAGGGATTTGTAGAACATTTGAGAAAGAGACTAGTGGAAAAATCACCTCAAATTCTGGCAGACTTGTACCAGACTCCCAGTGCTGAACATTCCTCTGCATGGGTTCTACTCTTGAATGTTCGTTCCCCTGAGCTTTTTGTTTGCACAAGTATTGCAAATAAACGGAGTGGATTGCAGCTCTGCTTTTTTCTGGGGTTAATGGTGGTTCCACAATTTGTTTAATTGTCTCTGGGAAGAAAATGGTGCAGAATTAATTTTGAGTTCTGGCTTTTCATTCTGCTCTTAACACCTGCTCGTTTTATGGCCTGCTGCAAGAACAGCCCAGCATCTGGTGGCTTCCCTCTCTGTGCCACTAGAGAAAAGCCTCCAAGATGTACTGAAAACTTTCCCTGAGCCTTCCTCCTGAGCCTTCCTTCATCCCAGGATCTTTCCATTCCAAGGCAGAATCCATTTTCAGAGCACTGATGTCAAACTCTGGAAAAAACAAGTTTTCACTCTGATTCAGAAAGCTGGTCCACAATGAAATTCAAAAGCAGCTTTGGAAAAGAATATTCTAGCGTCTTTTCAATTATAGGAAATTAATTATTTATTTAAGAGCTCAAAAACCCTGTAAATGTGGCACTTGTGGACATGGCTTGGAGGGGAACATGATGCTGGGTTGATGGTTGGACTTGGTCATCTTAATTCTGAATTTTGTTTAGCAAACTAAGCCAGGTAATTTAGGTCAAAGTAGAAGGAAGATTTGGGGAAAAAAATACATTTGACTTTGAAAATCAAGGAGAGATGAACCTCATTGTGCTTTAAACATTTGACAATTAGGAATTTAGTGTTAAAATTAGTAATTTAGTGTTACAATTGGCAATTCAGTGTTACAATGTGATTATGTACAAAACCTGGATTCCCCAGGGACAGTTCCCTGTCCCCAGAGGAGCAACACGCTGAAGGTAGGGAAGAGCCTGCAGGCTCTCTGGACAATGAACTCTAAAACACTGAGAGAAAACAGATTATTAAAGTCAGTGCTGTTTTGTGGAAAATGTTTGCACAGAATTTAATCAGAGAACATCCAGTGTGTACATTGAGAGTGCTTTATTATGACTGTAACAACATCAGACAAAAGCTGTCAGATGTAATTGGATACTTTAACTCCTACTCCAGCTGAGGAAAGGGTGTAATAAGGAAGAGAAATTACTTGCAGAAGGAAAACAATAATTTAAAAAGCATTCTCCTGCTCATTAAAAAAAAAATAATATCCCAGAGCGCTGCCTAAATTCAGTCATGGCCAGGTTTCACCAGTTTGAATGAGTTCAGAGGGCAGATGCCCTTCTGTATTACACCTTTATTTACAACCTGGGCACTGCCAGGGGCAATGGAGATCATTCCATGGCTTTATCTTGGATTTTTGACTTCTCAGCACAGAGAAAGAATTCAGCTCTCTGAGCTGAAAGGTAGAAGACATCTGCAATTAAAGTGGTTCATCTGGCTTAATATGAAGTGACATGAAGAAAGGATGTTTCTGAATGGAGACTTTTGTTAAGAGAGTGGTAGCTCTAGGTAATGTATCACTGGAGCTTTATTCAGAACAATTCCTAAGTGGATACAGGAATTCCCTTCCAATCAAAGCATCACTGCTGCAATAATCTGTAAACAAGTGCAGTTCCCTGCCTGCTGTGGGCGTGTCACGCTAAAGGCATTTCAGGATGTCACGTTTTAGTGAAACTTCTATGTGAAATGAAACTTGGGGATCAGATCTGGCCTAAAAGGGAAGGCACAAAGTGATTATTTTTACACAGTGACCATTGGTCCAATTTAGAGACAGCTCTCTAGTTCCCAGGATCTCTTCTAGTTCACCATTAATCCCATATTCACATTAAACTATTCCTCTCCTTTTTGTACAAATTTATGTGCTTGAATATTCCAAAATTATCTTCTTTTTTTTTTTCCTTTTTTTTTCTTTTTCCTTTTTTTTTTTTTGATTTCTGTGTTCAGCAATCCCAGTTTATTCAGTCCTTGGAGGACAAAACCAAAAAAAGTCTGGAAAAGGGCTAATGAGATACGACAAATTTGCTCAGGTGACTCCTCCAGGTCCTGTCTAATCTAAACTTTACTGTGACCCTACAGATGTCCCTCATGTCACCAGGGCAGCAGAATTCCTAAAGAAGAAAAATCAAAAGCTTTATTTGGAGTGATGTAAGTGGGAATTTATTACATTTTAATTCACTTTGTCTTTCATTTCACATCACAGTGACTTTAAGATTTTGTTTTTCATTTCCACATCACTTGCTTCTAAGTAAATGAAGAAGTGTTGCTGATCCTTAAATGAGAATTTTACCCTAATTTATGTTTTCAGCTCTTGAGTTATTTAACTTTCACATCAGTATTTTTAAAAACACTTCAAAAAGACCCACACTGGGATGAGAAGACAAACCAATGATCTCTAAAATGATTTTCTGCTTTTTTTCATACATTGCTAACAGTGAAATAGGGTTAGACTCATAAAAAGCTGTGTTTTCCCTTATTTTAAAAAAGAAAATTTGCCATTTGTTGTAACAGCTTAAATATAACATTATTGGAGTCTGGGAAGAATTGAAATAACCTATTTTGCCTGCTAGAATCAATTTTTAAAAATAAGGCTAGGCTTTAAAATCATTAGAACATACAGAGAAAGTGCCAAGTGAAGCAGAACTTCTTTTGGGAAGCAGCCAGCAAATATCAGAAGGTGGCTCCTTATGTTTTGAAGAAACATTTGTAGGCTACAGAGACAGTAACCAAGAAAAGATTTTAATTGATTTAAACGCGGTAATTATGAGGATGGGGGAAGCTCTGGATATTTACATTGCTCCCAAAACTCCCATTCCAGGATCCCCACGTGGCAAGGAGCTTCCCACACTCGTGCCACGTGGCATTTATTGGGAATTTTCCCCTTCCCTCCAAATTCCAGGAGATTGTATTGTTAAATTAGGAATTAGGGGAATGTTTCAGTTAAATGAAAGGCTCACTCCCATTTTCCCTTTCCCACAGTCCACTGAGCTCTCTGTGTCTTACCCCAGGTAATGGATTTGTAGAGATGTTTGTGGCTAAGTGAGGGTTTTGCTTTTAAGGAAAGGACAAAAAATAACAGAAAACTCAATACTAAACATCTAAAGGTCCCTTAGTATAGTTTATTTGAGTTTTTTTTTAATCAGTAAATACTCATATAAATAATTTATTGGAAGAAATGAGACTGGAAGTATGACCAGCAGAGGAATGACCATCTCCCCTAATTCTGGATGGCTTTCCAGTTTAGCTAGAAAGAAACTTTAGCTCAAGTACTTTTTCCAATTCCACTGAAGAGTTTTCATCTCTGCCACTGGTTAGTGTTAGCATTTTAAGGATTCATGGCATATTTGGTTCACCAATCTCATTTACATAACCCACAGATCCATCATTTCCTCTGTCCAACATGGTGTGACTAATTGGAGACTAATTTGGAAAATATAACAATTTGAGTGCTACAAATGTGGTTTATACTAAAAAAGCATATTTTGCAATTCCTACTTTTATTTATTCATGGAATCACAGAGTCATTAAGGCTGGAAAAGAACTCCAAGATCATCAAGCCCACCCTGTGCCAGGATCTCAGTGTGGACACTCAGCTGTGTCCCAAAATGTTTGAATGGTCTTCTAGAGACCAGAGCAAGGATTGGGGTTTTTCCATACCCTGGCACTGTTTACGTGTTCATATTTGGTGGATTTTGTGCATATTAAAAAGAAAATGTCCCTTAAAAGCTTTGGAAACAACAATTTTCTATTTTCTATAAAATAAATACAAAAGAATCCCTCAGTTTTGAAACCGTCTGAGATGAACCTGGGGCAGATTTTTTTCATGAGCTCTATTTTAGTTTTTGCACAAAGACAATAATTGATGTGCTGAGCATTAAAAGTTCATTTGGACTTGATTATTTTCTCTTTTAATTCTTTGTCCTCTATAATTAATTTTAAGCTTCCTGTAATATTTGAAAATAAAATTAATTTGGCACTTTTCTTTAAAAATAGAAATGTGAGAATCTGAAATGCACTGTTAATTTTAAAACTGATGGGAACCCTTCTGATTTTCATTTACTAGCAGTGCAAACCTGCCTTATATTATAAATGCTAACAATGCCATAGATATTTCAAAGAATTTTATGCCCAGACTTACAGAAAATATGTGACATAGTCCAGCGCTAATCTTTTATTTCCTATAATGCTAAGCCTCATTTATGCTTTTAAACATCATTAAAAATAACTGTAGGCCATATTATTTTAAATAATTTCTGATCAAAGGAAGGATTTTTCCCCCCAGTGTCATTTTCCTTTCCTTATATTTAGGACTTTCTATAGATTTTCGACTTTCACTTTGCACCTAATGTTATTTTTTTCTTAAACAACATTTTTTTTTTCCTCCCTGAGGGATCTTTTGTAAGCTGAAAATCTGACCTGTTTCTATCTGTTCCTGAATATGTTCCTACCTGGAGCATGTTCTTAAAACCTCCTGCACCAAGAAGTTTCCTTTGGCCACTGTGAGAAATGGCCTTTTTAAGAGAACTTTCTGGGTGATTCCTACCAAGTGAAAGTTCTCATACATATCTGTAAATCTGGCACAGTCTCAACATAATCATGGAGTATTATGGGACCTTTGGAAAAAATATTCTCGGGTTTTTTCTAATATTGGAATTGATTTATTTCTTTAAGTGCTCAAAAACCTTGTAGATGTGGCACTTGAGGACATGGCATAGAGGGGAACACAATGCTGTGTTGATGGTTGGACTTGGTCATCTTAAAAATCTTTTCCAACCTTTATTATTCTTTGACTCTATTTTTCATCTTTTTCCTTATATTTGTGACAGGATCAGCTGGTTCATTAAAAATTCCACATAAATGTTCTGGAAATCTAGGAAAGAGAGGCTAAGAATTTCTATGATAAAAATTCCCAAGAAATTAAAGTTAAAACACTGTAATTATTGGCCAAATTATTCCTTTTAATTTCTCAGAGTTTTTAAACTGGTACCTCTCAGTTTAAGTTCCTTAACAACTCTAATTCTCAATTTTTTTTTTCAGTACATGTGTGAGCTTTTTAGCTTCAGTAATAGTCAAATATGTTTTTCCAGACCTATTTGAAATGAAAAATGCAAAACAAAGATATTTGGTACCTCTTGTCCTGCTGCTAAATTTGCTACTTCCAAAATTCAGGAAATTTCTGAGGGCATCTCCTGGTAAATTTGTGACAACAGTAAATGTTCCTAAATCCTGCAGAGTCAGAACTGCTGGTCTGAGTCTGATTGGCACGAGATTGATCTAAATAGATGCCTGACCTGAGCCAAGGTGGTTCTCCAGATTGGATATTGTAAATGTGGAAAAATCCACATTATCCCTTCTGCCAATAATGGAATTAGGTTTTTGCTCTGGCAGTCAATTGTTGTTTGACAGCGATGTGTTCCTCTGGGAGACTCTAAATCCACGTAATTTCCTACCACTCCACTGAAACATGTGATGATTATGACACAAAAGCCTGTTTATAATTGGTCTCTTATGTTTAATTGAAAAGGAATAAAAATCAATCTGGAAAATCTTTATGAAACAGAACCTTATTAGCTAAATTTAAGGACAATCCAGATGCACATGGAAAATTAGATGATCTAAAACGCTTTCTTTTAATGTTTTCTGATATACAGAATCAATCTATATGCACAAAAAGTCTTCCTCAATTTCCTAAACTTTCAAAAATCAGCTCAGGGGTGTGAAGTAAAAATCTATCCATTTGACCTTTCCTTCCCAGAGAATGTTTTCTTTAATCACTCTGAAGTGACAGGAGATGCTGATCCTTGAGCCAGTGCATTTCTGAAGTCTCAGAAGTATTTAAAATATTTGATTAAAAAAAAAAAAAGCCCCAAATTCAAACTGCTCTACTGCAACGTCTTTCTTTGGGGTTTAGGCAATGGATTAATGATTTTTAAGCCACAGCAGTGAAGTAAACAGATAAATTTCAATCAGTGAGGTCTTTCAAAGTTTATAGGGATGATTTTAGGTAAGTTTTATGGCTGTGGGAAATTGCCCTCTTAAAAGAACTGGTTTATGAAAAAGAATAACATTTCTTCTCTAAAGTACTCAGGCTGAGATGTGCAGAATTCAGTTCCAAACCAAATGGCAAACCAGGGAACACCTGGTCTTGTTTCCTGGTTTGTAGCCTGTGCTTCCAGAAAATGAGAAAAAAAAGAAAAGAAGAAAATTTGTACAGTTTCATTGCATTCCTTCTCATGAACTTAACTCAAGGTAGGAATATGTTCAAAAACCATGGAAAAGCTGATCTCTGCTGAATTACTTTTTGCTTTTGTTTCCAATTTAATAATTCTGGGAAAGTCTCATTTTGGAAACATTATCAGCACTGTTCTTTCAAGTTTCATTACAGAAGATAACTCAGGGTTATTGTGGAATAGAAAATGAAAATATTGCAACGCTCTATGTGCTTTCAGCAATTTTGTTTTTCTAAAGGTGGTAAGAAGAATTGAAGCTGGGTTTTTTGACTATGAATTATCTTATCTATCTCAATTAAACACATCCAGAACAATGAAATAGTAATTTTCAAGCAGTGTTGACTTTAGAAAACTCCTATTTCTTCTCATCAATGCAGGTTGCATTTTTGACTGAAAATTGGAGTTTCTTAATAGAATCACAAGGGGATTAAATATCCTGATGTTCATTATATTTTTAAATAAATTAATGCTTAGTGTCAAGAGAGAATATCCATTTTTATATCAGGAATGACACTAAAAGGAACTACAAAGTAAATTCGCAAAATAAATTCACAAAATAAATCAGCTTTTGCCTAAAACTCGATGCTGTTCTGGGTCATTCTCTCAGGATATTGGTCTGCAGATACCAGCAGTAAAAATACCTGCTCTGCAATCTCCTGGGCCATTTCACAGAGATAACTTGTGATAAACATTTAAATGACACCTCAGAAGAAGATTATAGAATATTGATTAAATTTACCACTGGAAAATTATTTTAGTTGCTGACAGAAAATTAACAGAGTCCAGGACTTGAAGTTGAAAATTTCTAGTAACACCTTTGTGTGTAAGAGATCTTATTATAATGCAATATTTTATGGAGATTTTTCTTGTATTAATGATGCAAATCAGAAGCCCAAAGACTTCTAAAATGTATGAATATTTGGAATTAAGTGGATTAATGACAACAAATGAGGTGTTTTCCTGAAAAGAAGATTTTATGAATAGCTCTACAGGCATGGAAAGAAATGGAAGATCCCAAAATCATCAGGGAAATCAATCCAATTGCAGAGATTATTCCTAAAATTAGCCTGTGGATGTTACTTTAACATGGAGACTGGAAAAACTGATACAATTTCTCAAGGGCAGATGGGGTTTCTCCCCCGTGAACCTTGGGGTGTAGTTTTATTTCAGGCTGGTGCAGAAATATTTCTGCCTGACATGAATCCCCAGCTGGGATGTACAGCTGTGTCTGCCTTACCAAACACTGCATCAGGAGCAGATCTGAACAGCAGAGCAGGCAGAGACACTCAGAATTTGGAGGATTTGGGGTTAGACTGGCTCTAATCCAATCCTGTGGATTGAATTCTAGTTATTGCCTAAGAAATCCCTCTGGAGAGCATCTTCTGCTTGTGAATTTTTCTAAGAAGAAACTGAATTCTTGTGTGTTCCCAGACTTTAAGACAATGGACTGAATGGCTAAGTGGGGATGTTGAAGAACTGCTTCAAAACCAGTGTACCCATACTCCATAAAACCCACCCTGCTGAAGAGTGATGTTTGCTTTAAGAGCTCTTCCACCACAGGGTTTATAAAGTCACCAGAACCCAGGGCTAGAAAGAAAATTCATTTTTATATCAGGAAGTTTTTATACCAGGGCCTCAAGGACTTTGGAGCTTGGTTGGGCTCTGCTCGCAAGGAATAAGTGATGGGACGACAGGAAAGGGCCTCAAGCTGTGCCAGGGGAGGCTCAGCTTGGACACCAGAAGGAATTTCTCCATGGAATGGGGTGTTAAACATTGCCAGGGGCTGCCCAGGGAGGTTTGGAATCACCATCCCTGGAGGTGTCCAAAGAAGGCCTGGACGTGGCACTCAGAGCCCTGGGCTAGGGACAAGGTGGGCATTGGGCACAACTTAGACTCAATGATCTCAAATCTAAATGAGTCTGTGATATAAATAAAATTAAAGCTGTATTAACACTGAAAATCCATTAATACTCTTGTAAAATCTGCTCTGAAGGAGTTCTCAATATCAGCTGCAGCAACTTTGTATGGATTAGGATCCCAAATTCCATCTGAACTTTTTTTTCTGTATGGGAGAGTTAATATCCCCTGTCAGAGCACACGGCACAGGAGGACAAGAGATGTCTGTGCAAAGCAGCCTGCAGGCCTAGCAGCACAGACAAAGTAATTACAGGCACTTCAGGAAGAACTAATAAACGTTTCCCAAATCCATTTTAAAGGAAATTGGAAAAGGACTTTGTCAGCATTCAGACAGGCCTCCAGGAGAACACAGCCTCTGACATTTTCATTGAGCCGTCCTTTCCCCACTCCTGGCTCCCTTCAGCAAAAGGGAGTTTTTAGAACTCGGAGTCCAAATGTCGAAGATTACTCATCACTACTTCAAATGTGCAGTTCCTGAGAGCTCCTTTGCCACAAATGTTTCTCCTAAATTGAAGGAACTTTTTGAAGATTGAAATAGTCTATAGACTAGAAAGTGCAGTTTCTGTCAAGTTAGAAATATGACAATTTTGTGACTATTTCAGGAACGAACTATACTGATGCTTTATTTCATTTCCCAGATCTCTGTTGGTTGAAGTGAAAATATTACCTACTGAAGCAAAAGCTTGCAGCAGCTCTTACAGAGGGCTTTAAGAAAAGTGGATAAAATATGTTTGCAGCCCTGGAAATGTTCCCTGTGAGGGTGGGCAGGCCCTGGCACAGGGTGCCCAGAGAAGCTGTGGCTGCCCCTGGATCCCTGGAAGTGTCACAGGCCAGGTTGGACAAGGCTTGGATCATCCTGGGCTAGTGAAAGGTGTCCTTGTACATGGCAGGGGTGAAAAAAAGATCATCTTTAAGGTCCCTTCCAGCCCAAACCTGTCCCTGATTTTATATTATACACTGAGCATCCTTGCAGCCGCTCTCCTGTCTACAACAATTTGTGTATTTCCATGTACTTCAAACCCACATATTTTATATTTGTTGCCTGTCAGACTCAAGCCTGCACCTAATTTAAACATTCCCTTTTCAAACCATCTGCATCAGCTAAATACCCTTCAGGTTCTGCTAAACATGTGGGGATGAGACAATCACAGGATTTCATTTGTTCTCTCAGAAAGTTGTTATTTCAAGAAGCTACCCAGGAAATATTTTATGACTTTATAAAGATCTCTTGCTTATCCATGGATTCAAGGAATTGTGGCCCTCATGAATTTGTTTGCTTGGTTTTCCATTTGATGAAAATAGGTTCGTGAGGTTTTGCTTTGTGAGCTCCTGGTGGGAATTAAATTCCTGGGGTTCAAAAGGGGAACAAATGAGAAGAAAAGAGCAGATGGGGAAAAGGGAATTTTTGTAGAAATGAGCTTAAAGAGACAAAAAGAGAATGAGAGAAAAATCTAGAAAATAATAACTGGTAGAGGTTTTTTATTCTTTTATTATTTAGAGCTTGATATTTGAGTATATTAAAAATTCTTTCCTACCTCATATCCCAGTTATCTCCCTTGTAGCAGTAGAGGGAAAAGGTTTAATTTCAGTCTGGTAGTTCTGTTTGTTCATCTTCAGCTATAATAGAGTAAATTAAGGTTTATTCATGTTAGAGAAATACATATTATTGTTGTAACCCTCTGAATTCTTAGGCAAGAGGAAATTTCTTCCTAATTTTCAATACACCTAATTTAGTTGGTTATTTATTGGTGTTCTGGGTCACAGACAGCTGTAGGGTCCTGTAGGTCATAATCTCTAGGCCATTCAGGCCAAGATAAAAATAGGTTATATATTTAATTATAACAAGGAAATAATACAGTGTAGCAAGGGAGGAAAGCTGAAGAACAGATTTCATGGCTGTGACCATATCAGACATCCAATAACTTATTAGGGCTGCTATTCATTTTTGTCTTGCATCTGATGCAAGTTTTGGGAGTATTTCTCAGGCAAAAATTCACATAAGAACGAAAAAAGAAGGGATTTAAAACTTTGGCCTCACTCATAAACTAAATAGATTGTGCTGGGGCTGTTGCTAGACATATTTTTTTGTGACTATGCCCCATCCCAAAGACAGGGATTTTCACAAACAACTTGGGATAGGCTGTGGTGTGTTCATTTTAGTAAGGAAAACATGAACACAACTGATTACAAATAGACTGAATCCTCTGAAACACCTAAAAAAGATAAACAGCAAGGAAAAAATAAAAACAAAACAAAAAAGAAAACCACAAAGGATAATTGAGAGGAGATGGGATCCTGCTGGGATCCTCCTGTTTTCAGTCGGTAGGAACTCAAACGAGGAAGATGGGAGAAGTTGAGGCCACGGTGGCTCCCTCGTGTCAGAGGGAATTCCAGCATCACCTTCCCAACCCCAGGGCTATGACCAGGACTGATTTTAGCTGGGGTGGAGCTCACTTTCTTCCAGGGCAGCTTGCATGGGGCTGTGTTCTGAAATCGTGTAAATACTGCTGAAAATAGTGCTGGTACCACACAGACACCACACTGATGTTTCAGTGGCTGCTGATGTGTGCTCACACAGCATTTACTCCTCCTCACCCTCCCAGAGATGTGCTGGGGGTGCACAAGGATTTGGGAGGATTTGATCCCACCCAACCCAGACCATCTGACATCCTGCTCATAAATAAAACTGGGTGGGTGGAGGGTGGTGGCTGTTGCCATCACTTAGGGGCTCTTTTGAGGCGAGCAATTGTTTTCTTTTTCATCACTTGCTTTTCTTGGGTTTTATTTCCCTCTTGTGTCACCAACATTTCAGCATTACCTTCAAAATACTGTGTAGTCAGAGCTGGGTTAGAATTAGTGGGGTTGAAAGATTTGCACTTGTAGTCCTGATTCTTAATTAACATTTAACAGTTAGAAGGAAGTGCCTTCTGAGTGAATGAATCCAGTGAAGTCTGGAGCTGGAAATTGGCCTGATCAGACATTCTTTTATATCCTTCCATCAGAGCCATCTCTAATTGCCCTGGTGATAGAAGTCCAGGAGCAGCACCTCCCACTTGTGCAGCAGTAAGACTATTAGGAGAGGAAATCTGTGATTGAAGTCATGGGGCTGCTTGACATCTGAGAGGCCTGCAAATGAGACAGCTGTTTCCCACTGTGTTCCACAGATGTGCTGGAAATGATCCCCTGTCTGAGCTCATCCAAGGAGTGCAAGTCCTGCTACTCCTTTATTTTCTGTGGGCTGCTGTGAAGCAACTTTCTCATTTTACCCTCAGAAGTTTCATTATTTTAGTAATAATTGATGCTTTTTTTTTTTTTTTGACGTTCTTCCCTTGATTTAGTGGAGCATTAATTAGGCACCCTGAGTCTCATTTCATGAGTAGACCTTCATTTCATGTCTATATCACCTTTTCTCTGGCTTAGACTACATGAGTTTGACTTTCTAAGTGTCAGGGCTCAAGAAAACTGGTTATATGTTTATTAATTCTACATTTGATTTTTCTTTGTTTTTTATTTTTTTTAATAAAGAAGCCTGTAAAAATATATATTTGTGGACAATGTGATGGAGGAATTACTTGCCACAGGGAACAGAATTCAGCTGTCAATGTTAAGTTTCACCTGCTCTTTCCAGCTCACTTTCCAGTGTTTTATGTTGTTATTGGGGATTGTTGTCAGAAAATTTGTGTGAAATATTTACATCTGTGAGTAACTCAGTTAAAAAAAAAAATTAATATGGTGTTACTCGCCATAAGCAAGCCTTTGGAATCCCTCACACAATTGTTTTTTTGTGGAATTTAGGATTTGAGCTTTCATAATGAAGAAATCCAGACAGATTCAGCTCTGGAGTGATTTGGCAGAAATATTGACAAGGGAAGAAGATCACTCAAACTTTCTGTTCTCTTTCCATGAAGAAGAAAAGAGGGAGACTCCTAACACCTGTGAATTCTTCCACTAACTGGGAATTCTGCAGCAGCCACAGCAGAGGATGTGTCTGGTGAAGACAAGGGGCCAAGGAGCTGTTGATAAAATATCAGTGTTGATCATTTGGAAATCCTTTTGCCTCCCAGGGCTGCAGTGGCAGTGAATTTACCTGGTATCACCAAAACCAGAAGAGATTAAATCCATCTTCCTGCCCCCTTTGTCACTAAGCAGAACAGAAAAATCCCTTATGCTGCACTTGTGTTGGATCAGCTCCATTTTCCTGGATTTTTCCCTTTCTGGAGAAGTATCACTGGACAGTCTGGTCCAGGCTCATCTCCCACTGCTTTAATGGGAGAATAAAATTTTGCAGTCTAATGGCTGGGCAAGTGTGGCAGTTTTCTTGATGCCTTCCCAGAGCTGCAACATTCCAGTGCAAGAACCACAGCTGGGGGAAGAACAGGAGCAAAGATGTTCTGTAAGTGAATCAACATATTTTGTACAAGTTTGTAGTATTTTATTCCTACGTATATAGACTTTCTTCTCATTCTGTGCAAAGCTTTCCCACCATGCATCAATCCTGAACTTTCATCAGTGTGTATTTTCATTTAATGTTATTATAGACTTCACTGCAATTCCTCTCATTTTTGCTTTTTGTGAGCTTTAAGCCAAACATAATGACACTTACACAAAAGTGCATTATTTTCCTTCTCATTTGTACAGTCTGTTCTAATGTTATTTTGTCATTTTCAAAATGAATCTATAGTTGGAAAACTACTCCAGGTGAGGTTTCTGTCCCTTATTCCCTAATACTCCTCTCATGTTGTGGGAAATAAATCATGACATTCTCAGAATCAGATTGTTCCCAGTTAATATATAATTCCGTGATTTAGTTTCATTATGTAATATTGGCAGCGAGAAGATCCTTGATTAGTTGCTCTTGCTCTTTATAAAAGTTTTAGGAAAAGTCAGTAAAATCAAAAGTTTGACCTAAGCATGTTCTTCACACTTAAATTAACCAGATTAATCACTGGAGCAGCTTGGGGTTATAAAATGAGGGAAGATGTGATTCTTAGCAAAAACTGCACATGGAATATAAAGGGGCCCAAGGGAACTTCCAAGGACAATCATTTCCCAAGGAAATAAGGCTTTGATTTGGGGAAGAATGCTGGCATCCCATGTTTCCTCCACTGCAGCACTGTGGGCTGCTCCAGATGAGCACTGGATAACAAACAAAAATGAAATATGGCCTCTGGGCTCAGCAATTTAAAAGAGATTCAGACAAGACATATCAAGCAAAATCAAATTTTCCCTCATGAATCACTGCTTTTGCAGAAATCTCCTTTTCCTCCTGCTCTGGTTATTTACAATGATAAATTTGATTCAAAACTCCTGCATTTAAGTAAGACAGAGCGTAAGAAGGAGATGGAATTGTATGAATGATTAATATGTACTCTGTCTGTGGAGCACTGGAAGGAATCTACAGTTTTTCGAGTCTGTACTTTTTGCTTGTTCCTAAGTTTTAACAAACTTTGTATTTCAGACTTCTGCCAACTGCTGACAGCAAAGACAATCTGTCTTTTTTCTGCCTGTATGGAGAAAGTGACAATAATTTGATTAGGCTGATTTATAACATTAGAAAGCAAGAAGATGATGAGGAGGGAATTAATCAAATTATGACACACCGATCCCAGAGAAACTGTGAATTATTAGAGTTTTCTTTTCTAGTCAATAGGATACATCTGGAAGTAAACTAGACCATAGCTGATTAGATTAAAAGAATAATAGCTTTTATTTCTGCTTGATAATTGTCACCTAGAGCAGATAAATTAAAGGTCCCACAAAGCAGAAATCACCTCATCATACAGAAGGGTGTATTTGTAGTGAAAATGTTCTAACAGTGTATTTTCATTCTGTTAGAAGGGTTTTAAATATTATTTCCTTAATATAAATTGCCAGTTGGAGACTTGGGGTAAGCTTTAAAGGAACTGATTGATGGTAAAAGAAGGGTCTTTTTGGTAAATACCTAAAAACTCTGATTATCTGCTTCCTTCTCCCATGTTGGCTGAAGTACATCTCTTATCGTGCTGAAATGTGGTGTTAAATAAAAGGCCACCCTGATGACACCAAATATTTGTAGGAACTGGACCTTCTGGGGGAACTCTCTCCTGTATTTTCCCACCTGAATTTACCAATTGTAGATTTCCAGTGCAGACCCCAGACTTGCATGAGCTATAGTGGGGGAAGTTTTATTTTTGGTTACTTTTTGCACATGTGAAGACTCGGAACAAAATTTTGGAGGGGAAATGACTACCGAGAAAAAAAAAAATCAACACCAAGAGCAAACAAGGAACCTCAAAATGACACCTATACATGTAGTGCCAAGACACAGGGAATGGCTTCCCACTGCCACAGGGCAGGGTTAGAGGGGATTTGGGGAAGGAATTGTTCCCTGTGAGGGTGCCCAGAGAAGCTGTGGCTGCCCCTGGATCCCTGGCAGTGTCCAAGGTCTGGACAGGGGGGACAGGGGGAGGTGTCCCTGCCCATGGCAGGGGGTGGCACCAAATGGGCTTTAAGGTCCCTCCCAACTCAAATAATTCTGGGATTCTGTAGACAACAGAAAGCAGGGGTTTTTTTTGTTTGTTTGTTGTTTGTTTTTTTTTTTGTTTTCTTCTGATCTTATAAATTTGCTGACATTGAGAAATAGGAGAAAAAATAATGAGGGATACCTATCTGAAGAATACCTCCTGTGAGGAGCTAGAAAATATTGTTGTAAAAAATATTGTCAGATTTTGTTGATCAACATGGAGCATTCTACAGCCACAGCCATGTTCCATAATGTCCCGAGAAAACCAGTGGCTCCTGTGAGAACATTGCATTAATAGTGCTCAAATCTCAGCATTATTGCCTTCAATTCCAGTGAGACTGGAATGAAATATTGTGCAGCTTTGTAGGGTTCACTAAATAGTTTCATTCTCCTTCTGGAGACATGCTGACCTCAATTGCTAAAGCTGGGTGTTCTGAGGTGCACAAACAGCAGCAGCAAGAGAAGGAAAGGGGGCAAGGAGGACAAAAAAATCTTGTGAGAATCCTGTAGAAGAGAAAACCAACAGCATCATTTCTCTAATAGCTGCCCTGAGTTCTTTCTTTGTGCAGGGACTGAAAGCAGGAGTCAGTTTGAACAAGCATCAGCCAATTAGCCCAGAGCAAATGCTCCAAGTGTTGAAATGCCAACAAGAAAAGTGGAGGCAAACAGTCAGTAAATAGTTTCAGTCATTCTCTGTGTCTCGTAAGGCCAGCAAATAAAGTGATTACCAAATAATTCAGAAGTCAGTGTCCAAAATATATATATATATATATATATATCATATTCTTGAGCCTGCTTCTTCTCTGGAGGCTTTTCTGGGACTGCTAATAACAGCATTTCAGGGGGAGGCTGCTGAATGGAAGGAAGATCCAGGGAATGCTTCTTCAATTCACAGATCTCAGCCAAATTCCCAGAGTTAACATTGGATTGTAGGGATCACATTTACAACAAAATCCTTAAGTTTAGTTTTTGTTCTCTTCTTTTGTTCCAATGGATCTAAAAGTGTTTGCAATATTCTTCATAACTCTGTCAATTCATAAATCTCCAAAGTGTAGCATAAATATAGCACAGGATCTTGGGGTCACCTGGGAATGTCTCTGCAGACAAATTAATCTTACTGATAACAGCCTGAGATGATCAGTGTAAATAGCTCATTTCTCACTGTCCTGATTACGTGGGCCAAACAAACGTGATTCGTCTTATGCTGTCAGGACTATTTATTTAATCCAAATGAAATATTTTTACATTTCTAGAACACAAGATGAATTTCCCTGTGGTGACTGCAAAGGTAAAACAAGGGACTCGTGGTTGCCTGAGGCCAGTTCAGTTTCTGTCTTTTCTGGCTTGGGCACTTGGGAGCAATTGAGTGAAAATTTATCTTTAAGTGCTTTCTTTGAACACAGGTATCACTCTACTTGCTTGAGAGAGAGGTCGTGGGAAATGGATTTATAGAAAATTTTTAAAGTTTGATAGAAGGTTTGCACAGTGTGTATTTGTATGTAAACTTTGAGATAAGAAATGTTGACTCAGGAATGTTATGGAATAGGATAGATATTGTTGAGAGAGAAATTAAATTAGAAACAAGTTTTAAAGCAGGGTTTTGTAAAAAAAAGACTAGATATTTTTGAGAAATAAAACTATGAAATATGTATTGTAGTAAGATTTATGAGGAGTAATTTTAGATGATTGGTTTTAAGGTATGGTGTGGTTAAAGTTGATAGGTTAAGAAACATTTATAATATATTGTGATTAAGAAATAGTTGCCTCCTGATTGTGGTGGTGTGAATTACAACATCTGTATTGTCTCACCCTGCTCATGAGACTGAAAATGGAATAAAAGTTTTTAAAATGCCTCACAGTTGCGCCATCTCTCACAAAAGGGCACAGTCCGACAAAAGGTGTCTTTCTGGGGTTTTATAAATTGTTGGAGCATCTTGCAATATCCCTTGCTTGCTGGGTTTTCCAGGAGCAATCTGTGCTGCACGCCCTCTGTGAAGAAGAAGTCAAAAGCAAATGCCTTTGCAGCTATTCCTTCTCTGCCATGTGGAGCAGGAGGAGCTGTGAGGACGCCTCACTCGTGGTGGGGAGCACGGCACCATCCCCCCCGTGGCTGTGGTGTGAGTTACAGTGCTGGCAGAAGGAAAAAATCCATATAGGATGGGTTTTTTGCAGCTGTTTTAGGTATGTTTTGAGCATAGACTGCCCTAGTGACATGATCTCACACTGGCTTGGGTGAGAAGGGACCTTCAAGCCCATCCAGCCCCATCCTTTTCCATGGGCAGGGTCACCTTCCACCTTCCCAGCCTGCTCCAAGCCCCATCCAACCTGGCCTTGAGCAACACCAACCAATAAAACAGGTGAAACACAGACCCATGAGCAGGAGAAATGACAGGAAAGCAGCAGATTTTGACATCAGTTTGGAGAGTTCTGTCCCAGCAGAAGATAATGCCAGAATGCCTGAATGTGGCAGAGTCAGCTGGAGAGCAGGAGCTGCAATCAAAGTCCTGTTTCCCCCCCAGATTTCCTTTCTCATTGCTGGTGTTTTATAACCTTCTCCCAAAATAAAAGGGGATAATCTCATCTGCCCTTGACAAGAGTTTAAATTATTTTCAAGACCTGGACTTTTTCTGGTTTCACCAGGCTCTTTTCTTGCTTATTCTGTAGAATTACCTGGTCTCAGCACATAGCTCTCCTGTTTCTCAATTCCCTATTTTTATCTTGCTGATTCTACTGTTTCCAAGTGTTTTCCCCTGCTCTTTCTGTGCAACTGTACCACAGATCTCTGCTGACCCCTTTGTGGCTGCAGATATTATGTAAATGTATAGAGTTATGCTCAGAGTGTCTTCCTCTCACAAAAAGTGTTGCTAAAGGCATTTTGTATCACTGCCAGCTGCACTATTTCAGTGTGCTCATGCCTTGGTGAAAGGCAGGCAGATATTCACAGCCTTTTGCCCAGGCTGCTGCTGCTTTTTTGCAGGAAAGAGCTCCCTACTTCAGCAGTGCTCCACTGCTCTGAGTCACTCGGGAACAGCTCAGACCCCTAAAAGAAGTGAAGCTGCTCCAGCACTTGTTAAGGTTCAGATTTCAAAACACCCCCAAAAACGAAGGCAGCTAGTGATGATGGATTTTAAAGCAGGGTGGCCATGAAGCCTTTAAATTGTCTGCTTTGGACCCCACCTTGAAGCCCCACTGAGTGACAAGACTTCCATGTGGGACCTCTGCTGGGTCAGTGTTTCAGCCTCTTTTAACTCTGTATAAAAAAAAAAAACAAAAACAAAAACAAACAACAAAAAAAAAAAAAAAAAACAAAAACAAAACCAAAGACAACCCTCTTAATATTTCAAAAGTGAAACTTGCCTTTCTCTGTGATGCTGTGGAAATGTGTGAGTCAGGGGTGTTCTGCAGGATGTATTGGTGCTCACTTTGCTTTTCCTTTGCTGCTGATATTTTCCCAGCAGGATGTGTCTTTGGAGATGCATAAGGACTTTGGGCTGTGTTTGTTTGCAATGAGTTTGTTTTGGAAGAGTGAAAGGACCAGAAGCTGTTTGCTGTTTTGGTTGTTTGACTGGTGTGCCAGTGTTCCCCTGACAGGGAGACTGTAGGGAAGAGCAAGAGCTCATCACTCCCAGGACTTTGAATCTGGTAGCAGCATTTTAGCCGGGATATTTTGTTTTTTCAGACAGGGAACTTTATGCAAATTCCTAATTTTCAATGCATTTCCTTGGCTGAAACTTTATTTTCTGTGTTCTTAAAAGCAACAGAGCTACTTTGGCTGTTTATTGATATTCTTCTGAATTAGGAAATGGGGCTTTTATTATTGTTTTTGATTTTCTTCTTGCAATTTTCTTTTTGAGGTTGAACTTGTTCAATGACAGCCAGGCAAGCAGTAGAACATTAAAACTATTTGGGAATCTGTCCAGTGTGTAAAGTCTCATTTTGGCTATTCTGTTTTCTGGTTTAATGGGTTTAGTGGTCACCATGGTCTTCAAAGCTAGGACTGGATGATCTTGGAGTTCTTTTCCAACCTATATTGTCCTGTGGTTCTATGGGAGCAGGACAATATCTCTTAAATCGGTACATTCAAATGTAATTGCATCTTTAATAAATCAACATTTCACTCACAATGATCTGTTTCCAATGTCTGAGCAGATCTGGATTAATATTAAAAGGCTGCATCAAATGTAATACAGTTTCCCTGTATTCCCAGTGTGCTGTATTCATCACTTCTTAAAAAAGGCTGCTCGGGATCTTCATATTTCATTGAGATTAATTGTGAAATTCAAGTTTTAATCAATGAGAACCAGTTGAAAAAGTTTTTTGAGATAGTAAATGGAAGCCAGTAGGTTTTTTCCCATTTCAATGGAAATAAAAAAAAATAAAAATTATAAATGAAGGATGGGATAATGGAGTTCATTGCTTGTTTCTTCACTTGTTTACTCTTTCTTTGACCCTTGACACCAAAATAAGCTTTAGTCAGGAGTCCAGCTCCTTCCAGGCAAAGTATTCTATGCAGTGGTGAATATCTAAGGAAGAAAATTTATTACTTAAAAAATCATTTCACTTAAATCCGGTGTTGGCAAAGTCTTTCTTTCTAAAAAGCAAATTTGAAAATATTTAGAAACACAGATGCAGAAGCAAAATGAAAGGTGAGTTCTCAAAATTCTTGGAACAGAATGTCTATATATCTTTCATCTGGAAAATCTAGCTGAGGCTGATGCCCTTGAATTCAGTAGTGCATTCCAATTTTCCCTGCAAAACAAACTCTTATCTAAAGACTTTAGTAGCAATTTAAACTAGTTACTTAAGGAGCTTTCTAAAATTATTGGGGTTTTACAGCCTATGTTCTCATGATAAAAGTGCTTTGAAATCAACCTTGTTCCCAGGAAATCAGTGGCAAGAGTCTTACAAATGTCAAGTGGGTGTTTTACTACAAATGAACCTGGGTTTGTAACGTAGTAAAGCACTTAGGTTATAAAAGACAGGAGGAAAAGGGAAAAAGAAAGAAAAAACCCTGGTTTTACTGGGCTGAAAGAAACAGTTGTGTTCTGCAGGCCTAGAAGGTTCTTCCAGCTCTGGAGTGCCTCAGGGCTTAAAGCAGGGCTTTAGATACCTCTGTAAATAAACTTATCACTCAAACTTATGTCCCATTAATGCCCACTTAGTTATTTACTGAATATCCCAAGTTGCCATGCTTTTTACCCCAAGTTAAAGCAGAAAAACTGGTATTTTTAAATGATTTATCATTGTCAAGAGTGTGGGAGAGGAAGAACTTTGCTATAAGCAAATACTCAACAGAGTGTAATTACATATTTACATCTTTCCCCTTTATATATGTATAAAATGTTCTTTTGCATTCAGGGACTTAATAAGGGTTTAAGTAAATATAACTTTCCCAGTTATGCTCTCTCAAGCAAGCCACTCATTCTTGAATCTTCAAAAGCATCAAACATGAGTTGTTGTAGCCTAATCACCAGAACATATTAAATAATATTTCTAAGTGAAAAGAGGCTTTATGGGAAATACCATTTATTAACTCAAAGGCAGCTCTTCAAAGCCTGAATTAGAGGGTACAAAATTCAGCCTTTAATGTTGTCAAAGTGCACAGAGCATTGAAGAAGACTCCAAAACTACACACACCTGCAAACAATTTTCAGCAAGCTGAAACTACATCTTGGGATATAATTCATTCCAATTTAGAATTGCAGATTTTATAAATTGAAATGGTTGAAGTTTTGGAATATTACCAGTAAGTCAGAGAAAAAGCCAATTCTCACGTGTTTGATGGATCTGTTTATTTGTTCACTCTAACTTAACAAAAAAAAAAGTCATATTTACTTTCTAAATACTTTTTCAGTGTTTTTCTTTACCAGAAGAATTGAGGAAATTTATTGCCTCACTTAGGAACTCTGACTTACTGTACACAACATTTCCCAGTGGTAGTTTTGGGGATGGAATTCTGTATTTTCTGTCTAGGCTTTTGTTTTCTCTTTAATCGGGAACCACTCTAATGTTGTCAAACATTTTTAAACAACTGTTGTCCTGGACACTGCCATTTCTTCTTCAATATTTCTTTATTTCATTAATTAGAACACCTGTAGCTGATGAGTTTAATGCTCACATTTTAAGAAACAGACAAACTTTTGTTTGCTTTTCTCTGGTTTTGTTGGTTTCTTTTGTTCCAGACAAACAAAAGAAACTATTGCAAAGGTATTGATATTACTGCTGCTGAAAACTTCATTATTCCAAAGCTAGGAGTCACAAAACAGCCACAAAACAGTTCAATATGTTTAAAGCTGACTAAGAAAATGGTTTCCTGGCCTGTTTAAATAATAATAAGAGGAGAGCAATAAGCCTGTGGGTCTTATAGGCAGCAGAAAAAAGCAGAAAAAAGAGTCTCTTTATAAACTGTGAAGCTCAACTTTTTTTATTATGAAGACAAAGCACCACCTGTGACCTTTAATAGATTTATTTTGTTCCCTCACCCGTTCTCCTGTGCAAAGGATTAAAACATTATTCATTCCATAGCTATAAAAAAAATCTGTCATCTACACTACTTTTGATTTTCTTCTCCACACATCCATTATGTTTCAAATAAACATTTTTTTTTCAACTCCTGGAGTTCTTAAATAACTTCTTCAAACACTTGGGAGAAGTGTTGACAAAGCTGTGAATAATGTTCAGCTGAATTGTATTTGTCACACAGAAACACCTCAGCTCCAGCACGCATTTCCCCTGGGACAACGTGTTAAACAATGGAAACTCAGCTCTACAGCCTCCAAGGAGACTTCTCTTGCCCAGGTGTGGCCCCAGCACAGCACACCTCCAGGAGGAGAATTCACAGCTTGACAGTTACCTGGATATTTCCACAAGTAATTTGCTTGGATCACACTGGGATTCACGTAGCAAACACCATCATATTTTAGAGGTGCTCTTAGTCAGCTGGACTCTCCTAATGTTTATATCACCTTAAGTATGTAGTAGTCATAATGAAAAGGTATATGAGGTATATAATTCATGATTTCATAGTATCTTTGTTGTTAATAGTTTATTAATTGCAGGATTGTTTCCCTGTGATTGGATCTTTTAATATACATTGACTTGCTTACAGATAGAATCATGGAATATCCTCTCCAGGATCATCCAGTCCAACCCCTGTCCCTGCCCAGACACCCCAAAAATCCCACCCTGTGCATCCCTGGAGCATTGTCCAAACCCTCCTGGAGCTCTGGCAGCCTCGGGGCCGTGCCCATTCCCTGGGGAGCCTGGGCAGTGCCAGCACCCTCTGGGGAAGAGCCTTTCCCAAACAGCCAACCTAAACTTTCTCTGACAAAACTTCAGCCATTCCTTCAGTCCTGTCCCTCGTCATCTTCAAACTGTCACTCCATAAATGATTATTTAGGATAACAGTGGTTTCCTTCCTCTATAACTTATTCTCATTGATTCTTTTCATTGCGTCCGAGCTGTGAAGGGCCTAAATTATGGTGGTAACCAACCACTGCCAAATTAATGTGGGAATTTAGAGACCATTCCCAAAAGAGACAGGTAGATCTCCTGTGTTTTCCAGCAGAAGGTGTAGGGTGCTGTTGGGCTACAGAAGGATCAGGAAGAAGCCCCACTCAGCCTGGTCCCTTTTCCAGCCTTACAGCCTCTCTGGCCTGCAGTATTCCTGCTCCTTTGACATAAATTTATTACGTGTCTTTGTCAGATCACTGCCAAACTACTTCAAACATGCTCTGTGCTGCTAAAATACTCCGCAATTACCTCCAGCTCACACAGGACAAAGCAGGGCAACTCCTACAAAGTTTGGGCAGGGGCTTTTTGATCCTTCCCGCTGTTCCACTGTGCACAAACTGCTTGTTGGTGTTTTGATGGAGTTCAGGGTCTTGGTCTTAATGTTTAAAGCCCTTAATAGAGCGGGTCACACACTCTTGCTGGAGTTCTGATCTTTAGGGATCTTTCATCTCGCCTTGGGAGATCTGAGGGAAAAGGTTAATCGTTGGCAGGGGTAGAAAGAAAGCCTCGGTTCGGCTCCGAGCTTTGCGGCTGTGCCGTCAGATCTGTGAAATGCCTTCCTTGAAGAGGAAGAGGCACTACGGCCTTGGGATCTTGAAAGAGGCACAAAGGCCTCACTTATCTTTGCAGATATTGGGGAGGCACCTCTGATTCCTCTTGACTCTTTCTTTCCTCGAGGCTAAAGGTTGAAGTAGAAAGAGCTCAGCACAGTTATGGCTGCACATCCACACTTCTGAGCGTGGGCTCTGTGGCAGTTCCTCCTCACACACCTGACACCTCGGTTGCTTTCCGAACCAGAAGATCCATCTCACAGGAAGAAAATAGCTCCTGCATCCGTTCAGTGGTCCTACTTCCACACTAAATTTGGTCCTTTCATGCCTTCACAGTCAGAGGTAAGCTTTTTTCTGACCACTATTTTATGGAATCACAGAAGCGTTTCAGTTGGAAGAGGTCTTAAAGATCATCTGGTTTCCACCTCCTGTCATGGGCAGGGACACTTTCCTGGAATAACTGAGCTTCTCCACTTCTATTTGCCTCCTGGAACATGTTTTGATCCAGGCACAGCTTTCTTTAAGTAAAGAGACCAAAGAGTACCAAATTTCGTTTTCCTTTAGTGGACCTGTGTTTAGAATAATCCTGTCTTAACCCCCAGACCTTTGTGATCAGAGCAGCACTCAGGGAGTGTCATCCTAAAATAATTAAAACTATGGTTATGCCATTCACAGAGCTGGCATTTTGAGAGCACTCTGAAGGACAGGAAGACAACAGCCTTGCTATCCCAAAACTCAATTCCTGGAGGAGTTTGGAAATTTATTCTGTAGGATTTCCATGGACACCACTTTTCAACCAGTTACATTTGGGGGGGACTTTCAGTTTTTGTCCTCTGTGCTGGTTTTATCTTCTGTTAAATTTCTGGAGAGGAGACTTCTGTGTGGCCTCACCCAGAGGGCTGAGAACCCACATACACTAAAAACTGAACACCAGATGACATTTGACCAGGTTGCAGTGGTTTTGATCAAATACCTAAAATTTAGATAAAGATGTAAGCATCACCAATCAGAGCTCTTACTGTCCTGACCTGTTGCAGTTTCAAGCACCAGGGACAGGACATCTCCATTGTAAAAGGGTTGAAACTGTGATGACCACCCACTCAGAGCACGTTGTCTTCAAGCCTTGGCATTGAGCTGCAGTTCAGGAAAGCAGAATCTGCCATTTGGCAGAAGGAGAAGTCTCCTAATCCCATTGGTATGAAACCAGTCCCATCACTCAGGAGCTGTATTCTGTGAGGATCCACTTTTGGGGAAGCAGTTGTTTAAGATAACCTTGAAGGTTTTTCTTCTTTATGAGCAGAATAAAGAGAGAGCAAAAGTTTCGAATTCAAGGTTACAACCTACCTTGGTTTTTGTCTATTGATTATATTATTTGGCAGATAATGTCAATTGATGTGGAAGCGAGAGAGAAATTCTGAGGTCATGCAATGGTTGTAATCTGAGCCCTCGGTATCCTCTCAGCATTGACTCTTTGGATGCTGTTCAGATAAAATTCTGTGTCAATCCTTCTATATATCAGCAGTCCCCACTAACAGTTTGTTTACACACCATTTAAAATTCATATAGTTTTAAAAAAAGAATCTTACATTGTTTTTCTTTTTATAAAATCTTTTTTTTTTGACAAATTATAATTCAATTACAATTTAAATCTCTGTAATATGTGTGACAATTCACTTCAGCCATGAACAGCATGACAGTATAACAGAGGAGAACACTGAATAATAAAGCAGCATATAGGAATGATTTTATTTCTGCAAATGAGCATTTCATTGCCATGAGAACAGTGTGCTTATGTTCTGAGTGACTTTGAAATCAAGTGTATTTCTGTGGGTCTGAGAAAAGAAATGAAAGCCTACAAAGAGAAGATTGGTGTTCTTTTGCCTGTAGGAACAAGATTCTCTAAGTTATGAACAAATGGAAAATGAGTGAGATCAATTTGCACCTTCTCTCCCCTGAGCACAGTGTAGAGTGAGAAAGACAAATACCAGACAATCTTAATGTTTAGAGCAGAGTCTAACACCAATGTTATTTACCCATGGAGTTCAATACCTGGGCACACACGATGAGAGCAGTCATCTTAGAATTATGTTGGTGTATCTTGTTTATATATTATTGCAAAACCTCTGCTAATTGTTCTTAATATACTTATGATCTGGGAAATTTTATTTGGTGAAGTTTTATTCAACTAACTCTTGTCCAGTCTATTATTTTAGAACCTAATTATTCACTCTGTTACAGGGCCAACATTTTTCCATTTTCCACTTTCCATTTTTTTATTTTCCTAAGAAACTAAAATATTGGAAGCTGAAAAAGGAGCATAACATATAGACTTATTTTTTGTATCTAAGTTACTATTAGGAATTATTTGATCAGTTCCTGGATAAGAAGGAGGATTTTTGATGGAAAAGGATATGAAATGTAATGCCCATAAACTAGGATTACTCATCTTAGCTGAAGGAATTTGATGAAAAAATCTAAAGGTGAATAAACAGCAAGAACTTTAAAATTGAGAAATTCACTTAGGGTTGTAGGGTTATAGTAGGACTTGGGCTGTAGTAGTCTCAGTGATTGACAATGATTGTCTGTTTGAGAGGTTTGAGATTTGCTGCAAGAATCCACGGGGGCACATAATGTGATAGATGACTCTAATGTTCCTTTCCAGCATTAAAAAAAAAAAGTGTTACAGAAATTTTCTGAAGGTCTGGTAACTCCCTAGGTCCTTTTGCCACAGTATTTTCTTCCTGTGATCATTTCCCCATCAAGTTTAAGTCTCCACCACCACGTGAAATATGTTTTTGGCAAGCACCAAGCCTGTTTTAGTGGAGGAAGCACAGAGAACCACCACTGAACACAGAGATGATATTTATTTTGGATTTCTGTAAGTCTCCAAAATCCCTCTTGATTAAATGGATTCAATATTTTGATGCTCCCACAGATGCTGCATTCAGATCCGAGCCAACCCTCCAGAGGACAACAACAGACTAAAAATCCAACTAGAGCAGATCAAGTGCAGTGAGTGAAGGTGTATTTCAATTTAATCATCATAGAGCAATTCTTGTGTTCTTGCTGCCTGTGCTATTGATCTTGGCATCTCCAAGAGGTTGTAAACACACCCTGTCACCCCGTGCCCTAAAGCTGCTCTTACCCAGCTTTTTTTTAATGCGACTGCAAGGATTGGAAAATTCTGATTTTTGTGCAAGCTCTTGAGGCTTCAGTATGTTCCTCTCTGTGGACTTTCAAGCCCTCTCCCAACGCATTGTGTTCCTATTCTTGGTGGTCTCTATATTTTAAAAACAGCCTTCAAGTTGTTTCTTTGTAATCATAAAGGTAATTTTTAACTACCAAAAATTTTTAATTTTTAATTAAAGTAGTGGGACATACCTCTTGAAAAGTTCACTACAAAATAATGGCCAGCAAGAATATCCAATATGCTTTATATACTAATATCTCAAATATATTTTTTTACAAATATCATACTTTAGTAGTTATTTGCTATTGCTATTTAATATTTGTATCAATATCATTGGTTTATTATAAAAATTGTTTAACATGCACATAATCACAAGGTACTGTTCCATGAATAAATTAAATTATTGAGAAACCATTTCAAAGCTACAAACTTTTATTTTCTGGTAATAATTTTTTCAGTCAGTGTCAGTTTTTTGTTTTGATTATCTATTTATCACAACTTTGGTTTTTTTCTTCTCTTCCTTACTCAGTGTGAATGTTGCATCTAATTAAAAATTATAATACTCTAAAAAAGGCTTGAGATAAAGTGCAAGGGACAACTTTTTCAGTAACAACAGATTTTTGCTTTTTTTTTCCCACTTCTGGGACTGAAGTAATGAACAGGTAACATCACCGAACTCTCTTGGCTGAAAATAAAGAAAAATATTCATAAAGAGTTTTGAAATATTTCTTATTCATAATATTATTTAACTGTTTATGGTCAATCATTGAAAATTTTACTTTCACAAAAATTTCATTAGTGGTTTTGTACAGAAAGCAGGTTAAATGTTGGATAAAGCACAGCAATTACTTAAACCCAGATCAGTTTACAGGCTTTGAATTATAAGCCTGTTTACAAAAAAAAAAATTAAAAATTGCAAAAGTTAAGAATACGACAAAAACTGACGGGTATTTATAGGAAAAATATATACAATTCCATGGAGAATGTGACATTGATCCAGTGTTAGGGTACAACAATATCCACACTTCTGATAGTCCTGAACTTCATGTTTGAGAAAAATCTATGGAAAATTGGCAGCTTCATTGAGACTTAACAGTAAAGACTTTTAAGGTAGCAAAAAAAAACCCAAATGAGGGTGGTATTTCTTTTGGAATATTGAAATAGTGTTTTTATGGAGAAGACAACATATAACTAGGATCCAGTTGGGATTTGCAAGTAAAACTGCATAATGTGTCCTTTAATATTTTATTTTGCAGGCAGTTCTATTGTTTTGAAAGCTACATAACAAACATATCCATCTAGACTTAAAATGCCATCTGGGTTTATATTAGGGTTTGAAAATGTAAAACAGCATTTTAAGGAAAACTTTCTAGAAAAATTAGCTGCAATGATACAGGAAAGAAAATAATTAGTAATGAAAAAATCTGTTTTACAAGGAACCTGGTGTGATAGTTAAAGAGCCTGGCCTTTCAAATTTAAATAAAACACTTAAAATTTGAGATCTGGCCTTTTGTGAATACAATTTAAAGATTCATGTTAAAGATGACTGGATTTAGGAACAGGTGAATTATTTTCCCCATCGCAATAACTTTCCCTGGAGAAAGGATACAGAAGAACTGAGCTGGTCACAGCAAATTATTCATCATATACATGTGAATATGTAATATTAACATAGGACTTATGCTTTGATTTCATGATTTATTCATCTTGAACAGTGTGTGGGGGTTATTCTCAATAGGAAATTTCTCTTTTCCTTATCCCTGTTCCCATGAATGGTTCCCATCCATCCTGCCAGCTGTGGGAGGAAACTATTGGAAATCTAATGGAGCAGAGTAGAAGTGTGAGGAAATCCCACCCATTTGGGAAACAGCCCCATTCATTTTAAGCTCTTAGGGCATTATAAGTATAGGTGCAGTGGCTGCTGGGCAATGATTTATGGAATTGTCTCTGGAATTTTGCAATAAAGATTATGCTCATACTTGGAAATCACAAAAAGTGCAAAATTCCACAGTCAACCTGTTTTCAGTAGGGTTTATTTTTAATGCTAAACTTCCTTGCTGGTACAGAAATTGCCTGAACTAGCAGTACTTCTGTGAGAAGGTCAATAATTCAATATTAACCGAAACAGATTGTCTACGATTAAGCTCTAGAGGTTTTTATTTTGGGTAACAGAGATTCTTTGCATTAGAAGCAGACTTCATTTTGCAAAGAGAGCAATAATTTCTGATAGTTTTTACTTCTAGCACTTCATTTAGCAGCCACCAGCACATTTATTTGCAAAGCTAAAGCAAAAGCCAGCAACACTTAGCAGGTAATTGTTTTTCAAAGCCAACGCAACGCAATGAAAATTCAAGAGGAACAGGATCAGTTACTAAAACTGAGCAGACACACTGGAACGAAGACTGCAATCCCTAAAAATGTCTTGCAGACTGATAAATGGCTCCTTTTCAGTTTACTTCAGTAGTAAGGCTTCTACAACTCCTTTGGTTTGTAAAGCATTGGGAAAAAGATGCCCTGGGAAATTCTCAGAGTTGCCATCCTTGGAAGTGTTCAAAAAAACGTGGATTTGGTCATTGAGGATGTGGTTTAGTGGTGAACATGGTGGTGGTGCTGGCTTTATGGTTGGACTTAATGATTTTAAAGGTCTTTTCCAACCCTTACAGTTCTGTGATTCCTCCACGATTTGCAGCGGAATGTGCATATGTGGGACAAAAGTGGTTATGACTTAAGATCTATCTCTGTAATTTAACCTCTGAAGTTTCTGACTCACCTAATAAATGAGGCTTCTCTCCCCTCAGTTGTTAACTGAATGTATTGAGCTTTTTTCAAACTATTAACTCCCCAAATATTCAAGGCTTGGGTTGCTTTTGAATGATTTCTTCGGTAATAAGAAACTTGTAGTGAACTTTGGATTTCCATCCTTTAAAACCATTGACTTGCAGTTAGCCTATGAAAAGTGTAATTGATTTCCATTTAGCTGTAATGGAATTTCTGCCTGGGCTGCATCGAGTGGGGTGAGGGATGTGGAGTGCAGTGAATCACTGTCCCCAGGCTCGCTCCGTCTTCCGCGACGCTCCGAGGGATGGGAGCTCCCTGGAAATAAAATCCCCGCGTTCCTCTTCAGTCGATTCACTGCTGCAGTCAGAAAGGGATGTTTTTAAGCAGAGGCAAAGGCTGGATGATCGACCATAAAGCTTCTCTAATGAATTAAATTACACCAGTGATACTTTCTTATTGTTCCAGGCAGGAGTGCCTGATAGCAGCAGCCCGTGGGCAATAATACTGAGGAAGTGACAGAATCCCAGCTGATGTCAGTTATTGCTTTCCCATTTCCCCTATCAGCAAAGGATTTTAGAGCTATAGATTGGGACTACTAGTCTGAAATACATTTGAAGAGGTCAGGAGGTGTTATTGGAAGTCCTCTGGGAAAGATTTTCTACTCCTGTTAAAGACAATTCACATCAAACAATTCCTCGTTTCAAAGTACTTCGCTTCAAAAAAGTGTTCTGAAAGGGTCTGAAAGAAATCTTTAGTAATATCTGCCGTGTCAGTGTCACAGTTTCTGTTGCTGGGATGTTTCATAGGATGTTTCATATAGGATGTGGAGCTAAGTTCTGAATTAGTTACTGCTGTGTTTGTGTCTGCATTCTTCCAAGGATGTGTAACAATCCTTTGATCCTTCTGGGCAGCTTCCTGGTGCATTCCAGGAAGGAATTTAGTGTTGTATTCAGTGGTTTCCTCAAGGAGGGGCAGACACTGATTTCTCCTCTCTGGTGACCAGGAACAGGAGCCAGGGAGTGCAGGAGCTGTGTCAAAGCAGGGTCAGGCTGGAGATCAGGGAAAGGCTCTTCCCCAGAGGGTGCTGGCACTGCCCAGGCTCCCCAGGGAATGGGCACGGCCCCAAGGCTGCCAGAGCTCCAGGAGAGTTTGGACAACGCTCCCAGGGATGCACAGGGTGGGATTGTTGGGGTGTCTGTGCAGGGACAGGGGCTGGACTGGATGATCCTGGTGGATTCATTCCCACTCAGGATATTCTGTGATTCCATGATTCCTTCCTGTGAGTATCTTGGACAGTCTGTACTAAAAAATTTCAGTTATTCTGGCTTCCTAACCTCCTGAGAGGAACTTTTGTTTACCAATCAGCTTTGTTTGCTGGAAACTTTTGGGGGTTTTCTCTTTTATGCTTTAAACGGAGCAGGGTGAGCTCCACCCCTCTCTCCCAACACTGGCCATGAGGGAGAGTCAGGGCTCAGGATGCTTTGTAGTGACTACACTGAGAGACATCCTTGCCTCGGGTAACAGATGATGTGTTCAGTCTGTGCAGAGATTTTGCATTTCAAAGGAAAGCCCTTCATAGTAATCAACCCCTGTGTTTGCTGCTGCTCACTTCAGGAGGGGAGTGTTATGAATACTTGACACGTGAAATAAATACTACAGAACTGAAAATATTTTTTGCCACTTTGCAAAGCTTACTCTTTCATTTGACCTTCTAATGAGGTTTTATAAAACCCTAATGGGGTCTGACTCCTGCTGATGCCAGCAGAGCTTGGTGAGGTGACTTTGGTCCTCCATGTGGAGCTCAGTCCCAGCTGGAGGTCTGTGGTGGGGAAGCATCTCCATCACTGTCAGAAGTCGGAGTGCTTATTCCAACCATCACCTCACTGGTGATGGGGTTAATTTTTGATCCCACTCTCATTTACTCCAAGACACATCGTTTTAATGTACACACTGACACATGGAGATGGACCATTTATGAGGGGTGATGGACTCCACTGCCGTTAAGTTTTAATGCACCATTAATTTTCTAGGCAGATGTAAAACAAGGCTCCGATATTCTGTTCTTCATTCCCAAGGTTGACTTAAAAGTCAGTGACCTCTCTTGATTGAGTGGTCATTAAACTACTCTGAACTATAGTAATTTTAATCTTCAGAGCATATAAAAATTAGCAGTTAAAAAAAAACATGCAGATTTTTGCATAAGACTCCGGCTTATTAATTCCTACATTAAAATTATGCATAGACTTCTCTTCAAATGCACCTGAGAGAACCTTTTAGATTCCTCAGTTTCCTTTGTCCAAGGTGAAATTCTATCCAAAATGATTGCAAAATTCTGCAAACATTTCAGGAGCTTGATCTGCTAAGATTTAACCACATTTGACTTTTTGGGATTTCAGCTACGCTCCTCAAGTAAAAATTATGTGAAGGGAAGAAGAAAAGGGCTGGAACGATAAAGCATCCCTGTCCTAGGGAGGGTTTGGGATCAGGTGATCTTTGGGCTCCCCTCCAACCAAGCTATTCCATGATTCCATGCTGGTGTCCCCAGAGGTTTCAGATCCAAGGAGGTGAGGTACCTTCTGCTGGTGTAGATTTTATTTCCTGCCCCTTTCCTTGACAGCTCCTGTCCTGGGACTGATGGCACAGCTGCCCAAGGATGGGGCAGGCACTAAGAAAATTCACACAATTAATTTATTTTGGAGGCACTGGATAGGGTTAACCTTCCTACAAGGAATCTGGTATCCTGAAGAATGTTCCCACCTTCACGCCCTGCTCTATCACAACTGAGATTTTACTGTGAAATAGAAATTCCTCAAATTTTGCCTGGCTGTGTGTGGCCAAATTGGCTTTTTCTGTTCTCTCTGTTTTCTCTAAACCATCAGATAGGTTTGGTGTGAAGAGATGAACTTAACTTCTGCAGATGGATTATTAAATATTTTTAAATTTAAATAGAAGCAGATTTTGTTGGTTGAGTTTCTATTTTTTGGGGGGGAAGGGGGGATGTGATTTTTTTTTTTACTTGGCTTGTTCTGTTGTTGCCAGCTTGTTTGTGGGGTTTTTTGGCAGTGCTGGAATAAAATGCTGATTTTTGGCAGAGTCTAAGACCAGGTTGGACACAGCTACGTCATTATGATCCTTTGTCATTCTGCCTCCTTGATCCTCTTGTGAGTGACTTGTCATCCAATGAGTGATAATTTAAGTAATTTTCAGTGCTAAGCAAGATTATTATTTTATCTCTCAGCATATAAAAATTATGAAATGCCTTATTGGAGCTGGACAGGGATCTAAGTGGGCAAACTGAAAGTGAGGGTGGTAGTTAAGTACATATTATTTACCCAAATATCTGCATAAAGAGCAAAAAGTAGCTCAGCTTTCACAACTGAAGGAACATCCGAGCTCTTGCAGTGAGAAGAAATAGATGCAAAGTGCTTTTTTTAATCTCCCCTGATAGTTCAGGATAGTAACAAAAAAATAAGCAGCAAAACAAACAGCACCACGCACAACAGTGTTTTCAGAAACTTAATAAGAAGTCTCACTTTCCTATCCTAATCACGTTCAGCAATTTAGTGTTTCTTGTCCTGTTCCTGAAAAGCATCAGAATAATTTTCTTCCCACAAGTCCTATTGATTGCTGTCCTGTAGAAGTTGAACGTATCTGCACTATTTGTTTGGGTTTTGCTGTCAGGAATCCATTTTTGTTTGTATTTTTTTTCCAGTTCTATTATAAAATTCAAATCAGTCTTGTTCTGAAGTACAGGGAGCTTGGGAGCAGCTTGCCCTGAGGACTGCATTGTGTTTTAATAAGTGTTACATCACTCTTGGAAGCATCAGTTAATTGCCCTTGGACTTGTGTTAGGGAATGCTTCCCATGCAATTTCTAGGTGTAGTCATAGGGAATTCTTTGTAAAATTACTGAAGTGTGAGGAGGCAGGAGCAGCAGAGAGAAGCTTTTATGGAGTGACCGTGACCCCGCATTGCCCACCTCCCCTTGGGAGAGTTTAGGAGAGTGTGGGTGGTGGAAGGTGTTGTTTTAATCTGATTTTGCTTTCTTTATCCAAACATATTTTAGTTGGTGATTAATTCAATTAATTTTCCCCAAGCTGAGTCTGTTTTGCCTCTGACTATAATTAGTAAGTGACCTCCTTGTTTGTTTTTTTTTAATTTTTTTTTTTTAATCACCATCCATGAGATTTTTCATCTCATTTTCTCCCCTGACCTGTTGAGGAGGAAGATCGGGAGAGCAGCTGGGTGGGCTCTGGCAGCCAGCCCAGGTCAACTTCTTTATATGAATATATTTACATATTATACCAATATTGGTGTGGGGAAAAGTGCTCCTTTGGGATCAGCTTCCACAGAACACCAAGTTTTATGTCAATGTCAGGACAGATGAAGGTGGGAGTATCTCAAGGGAGCAATTAGGGGAGTATGAGACTGATGTAACAGAATTTACTTTGTTTATTGCCATTCTTTGAAGTTCTTTTGCCTTTTAGGAACACAAAATTATCCTGAATTGCATCAGTTTTAAGATTGCATGAAGATTATCATTCTAGGCAGGGAGATTTCACCACAGCCTCCCATGACTCTGCCCTGGTTTAGGAAGTGCTGTGTGTTTTCATGGATTGCAGCTGGGAGGAGCAACATCAGTTCCCAAGGATTGCTGTTAGAGCTTCACCCCAGCACATTATTTTGTGAACATGGAGTGGACAGAGATAGCTACCTACTCATAAATATTTATTTGCATGTTAGATTGCAAATTAGAGAGCTTAAATTGAATTAACTTGGGTTGTTTATCTTTGAGTAGAATAGATTGGTTTTGGAATAAGGACTTCACTTGTGGTCAGATCTTCAGCTCCACATGATGAATTGCTCTGGTTATGATGCTCTTGCTTCAATAATTATTAAGTTAGAGAAGTAAAGTATTATCTTAATGTATGGTACTCATTCTAATTAAAAAAAAAAAAACAACAAAACAAAACCAAAAAACCTCCAAAACACAAACCCAAGCAGACATTAAGTTTTGTAGTAGATGTTAAATTTAAAATTTCAATGATTATTTAGGAATTCATTTACTCAGCTGAGGCATTGGCACAGTTTGCCCAGAGAAGACCTGGTCTTAGTGGAAGGTTCCCTGCCCATAGCAGGGGTTGGAATGAGATGAGAATAATTTTAACATATGCAAAAATATAAAAGAAAAATGCTTATATAGGTCAGATGGACACACAAACTGAACACACAAACACTTGGTTTTTAATTATGAAGCTCAGCAGTGAGTATTTCCTAATGGTTTACCAGTGAAATAAACTAGAATTTGCTCCCTTAAATTAAAAAAAAATTAAAATTTAATACTTCTTTTCCATTAAAGTCTGTTTCAGTCAATAAATACTTTGTGAAATGACAAACACTATTGCAAACAAGAAAATTGCTTTAAAAATCTGTTTATAACATGCAGCATATTAAAGCACGTTTTATGATTCATGTAGCCTAAATGTGAATATAAATTGATGATTTTCTTCTTTCTTGTGCTTGACTGGAAATGTAAGGGTTTTTCTTGTTTGTTTTTTTTTTTACTTTAACAACCTACCAATGATTTTTCACAGCAAAGTCTTTCTATGTCATTAGACTTTGTCTACTTGTAAATATGTAAATGCCCCTATAAATATTAGCATTTGTCTTGGTTGAAGAATATAAATATGGCTTTGGGGAATTTGGAGGTGGGAGATGGGGAAAGGGAGGAAATAATAATGAGGAAAGTATGGTACAAGGTTTCAAGTTCAAAAGCCGAAACTCAATTTTTAGAATTAAAATTTGTGGATGTTTCACTGTAATTTCAGCTCGTGTCTATTTTTAGGCTTGCACTTGGTCTAGATTTGGGATTTCCAAACCACTGAGTTTGGGTTTGTTAGTTTCATGTGGAAAATTCTAACAATTCTATAAATATGTAAATCCTCTGATAAGGTGTGTGTGCATAAGGAAATTCTAAATAGAATAAAAGCACAAAAGCACCAGGGGGAAGTGGGAAGAGACTTTGCCATGCTTCACCTGATTGCAAACAGTGGCTCCCAACCCCTCTCTCTTCATGAAATGTGACATTTCTGTCTTCTCAGCAGATGAGACTACAGAAATACTGACTCTGTTTTTGCATAAGGTCACTAAAATTTCCTGAATATCTATGAATACTGGTGTGTTCTTTTGTATGTCACAGAATCCCAGGCTGGTTTGGGTTGGAAGGGACCTTAAATCCCATCCAGTGCCACCCCCTGGCACGGGCAGGGACAACTTCCACTAGATCAGATTGCTCCAAACCTCATCCAGCCTGTCCTGGAGCAATTCTAGGGCCCTGAACAAGGAATCTGCCCTTTATAGGGAGAAACAGAGACCAGGAAAATTACACTCTTTCCAATAAGAATGCAACAGTGTTCCACAGATAAATTAATTTGCCTAAAAAAAATGTGTATTTTTCTGTAGATAATAAAAGTGTTACAAAGATGAGTTATTTTAGCATCACATCATCTAATTTACTTCAATGGATTTAGTGAGGTTAATGTTATTTATACCTCTAGCAAGCCACAAATAAGCTTAACTTAAACATTGTGTGCAAGGATGTCCCTGCCCATGGCAGGGTGTGGAACAAGATCATCTTTAAGGTCCCTTCCAGCCCAAACCAGTCTGGGATTCTGGGAATACCCTGTTATGACAGTGCCTGTTGTGCAAAGCATCATGTACCAGGTCAGGCTGGAGACAAATTCCAGGTGATTTATTTTAGTATGGAATACTTTCTCAGGAAGATTTGCAAGAGCATTTGGGAAAATGCAACGAAGAACATGTGCACAACAATGGGAAATCAGAGTAAAGGGCCACTAACGATCTCTAGAAACTTTGTTTCCTGTGATTATAATTCTCTGTGAAGGTTTTGGAAAACAAAACAGAGCAGTTCTAACTGGCTTGGCCCAGTGTCAGGTGGCACAGAAATCACTGATCCACAGAGTCCTTTGTGGGCTCATGTACCAAACAGAAAATATGGTGTAACCTCGGCAGTAATCACAGAGTGAAAAGCCTGAAAAGGCTTCAAACACCAGCAAAAATTGCCAGGGAGCTGTTGAGTTTCCTGACTTGGAGATGCTCCAAACTGGAGTGGGAAAAGCCCTGAGCAAGCTGACATCCCCTGGCCCTGCGCAGAGCAGGGGCTGGATGGAGATTTCCAGAGGCTCTTCCCAACCTTTATCATCCCCTGACACCCTGATTTGAAAGGGCAGAGGAAATTGGTCCCCACTTTGCTCCAGATTCTGATGTCTGAGCATGCACAAGCCCATATGCTGCCAGGGACAGGGATAATAGTGGACAATTATGGATTTCCTTCCAAAATCTGGAGCAAGAGTTCATGGGAGCCTTGCCTCAAGGAACATCATGTCTTAGGTAAGCATCCTGGCCTTAAAATATTTCAGACATACTTTCCTGCTGTGTTATTAGGTATTAAATTAGTAAAATATGATTTTCTTTAAAACCCGGTTTGCTGAGAGATGAATTCTTGCTTGGTTGGTTTAGATGTGCTGAAATAAATACTTATTAATGAGACCAGGACCAAATAGAATGGATAGACTGAGATTTTTAAAATCATTATTATACAGCATAAAGACAAAAACCAAACATGCTCTGTGGTCAAATACACAGACATACAGAATTTCTCTTATTGATACACTGGAAATATACTTACATGAGGAGGAGTAAAAGTGCAGGATCACTTGCAAAATCATGGAATCATAACTAAAATATGTAGATGGCTTTGCATGAAAAGCAGTGTGAGCCTTCTTGTCTGATTTGGAATAGCTTGACAGGAAAAAATAGTTTTATCCATGTGTCCCTACAGGAGAGTGAGAAAAGATAGCATTTAATGGGTAATTTTCAGCTGAAATGTAGGATGGGCTCACTTGATGTTGAAATATCATCTACAAATACAATCTTTGCAATGCAAAGAGTGTTGGAAAAAATGACCTATACCATAAGAGATTTAAAGAATATTACTTACTCAGCTTTTCTAAAAGAAGGGTGAAATGCAACTTAATCAGGACGTCAAACCCTTTACATTAACAGATATTTTAGAGAAAATAATTTAGCAGAGAAAGTCACAGTGAAAACCAGGGCTGGAAACTCAGGGAAGATGGATTCAAACTGCAAACAGTGCTGGGGATTTGGAGACGTCCAGGCATTCATAAGAGCAAAAGTGATTTATAAAGGAAACAGCAAAAAGAGAAGCATAATAGGTATTTTTCATTTCAGTGTCTTCAGAATAAGTGTTTCAAGAACATATGGTTCAGTTGAACACAGATTATGGGACTCAAAGAAATATGAAGTCAAAGTTAATGGTCTGCACTATTGGTAGAAAATTATTTCTCCCACCCTACAAATGCACAGATGGAACAATAAGCATTGCATCCATCCCATGAAAGGAGTTGAAAGTTTTTCATAAATTCTGAAATGGAAGCAATTCCTGTTCCAGGAACTCTAAAGAGATTGAAATAGTGAATAAATGTCAGGGGAAAGCAATGCCATTTTCTACTAAAATACAAAGGAAGAAATAATTTTACTGGAAAACATGTGGAAATATTTTACACTTGTGCTTTTCCCTCTCTCTGAAACAATTTAACTGTCTAAAAGACAGATTCTTTCTGTTGTACTGATCAGGAAGAAATGTTTTGGGTGGGCTTTGATTTGGGGTTTCTTTGTTCTTGGTTCTTGGGTTTTTTTTGTTGTTGTTGTGGATTCTGGAAACTAAAACAGACCTGAAGTAACTTAGGGAGGTCATTGCCCTTCATCTGTCAGCAGCTTTGGGATATGCTATTTGTTGTGTTCACCACATTCTCCTTGCAGACAACATCTGGATGATGACTTAAAAATCAACTGCATTTTACTTATTTTTCTACCAAAATAATTTTTAATTGAGACAAAAAAAATGCCCCCAAAAACAAACCACCCTTTTAAATCTTAAAATATGGTTACTTGCTACTATATTTCTCTTTTCCCTCGGCATCCTCTTTGAAAGACAACGACGAAGCATCACTTCTTTTAACAGGATCCTTAATCTTTAAGGATTAATGAAATAGCCCACCTATAAAGGGTGGATTTCCTTCTCAAGGTGCACTTCCAGGATGTCATAAATCCCTCTGAGAAAAAGGCCTTCCAGTTATGGAGCTTTTGCAAAAATCCTCACACGAGAGGCCTGACGCTCAGATTCTGCTCTTTGCTTCTCCTCATGACTTTGTTTTACGTGATGGGACAAGTGCAAGATCACAACAACATCCACTCACAATAAACAGAAGTATTTCCACATCAGGAGTGCCTTTGTCTGACACTGCATCCCTGGGGGCTGGCTGAGGTGAGGATTCAGAATCGGAGAATCCCAGAATGGTTTGGGTTGGAAGGGACCTCAAAGCCCATCCAGTGCCACCCCTGCCATGGGCAGGGGCACCTTCCACTAGCTCAGATCTGCTCCAAACCCCATCCAACCTGGCCTTGGACACTGCCAGGGATCCAGGGGCAGGCACAGCTTCTCTGGGCACCCTGTGCCAGAGCCTGCCCACCCTCACAGGGAACAATTCCTGCTCAAAATCCCATCCATCCCTGCCCTCTGGCAGTTTGAAGCCATTCCCTGTGTCCTGTCTCTCCAATTCCTGATGAGTTCTCCCTCTCCAGTTCCCTGGAGCCCCTGCAGACCCTGGAAGTTGCTGTGAGGTCTCCACAGAACCTTCTCTTCTCCAGGCTGACCATTCCCAGCTCTGCCAGCCTGGATCCATGGGGGAGCTGCTCCAGAGCCTTCATGGCCTCCTCTGGACTTGCTCCAACATTTCCATGTCCTTCTTATGTGTCCAGAACTGCAGACTGCACTGAAGGTGGGGTCTCACCAGAGCAGAGTGGAGAGGGGCAATCCCCTCCCTCAAAAGAAGGAAGGTGTGTTTCCCCTTTTTCTTAACGGAAAAAAAAGGATTATTTTTTTCTTTGAGGAAGTGATTTTCTTTCCTTAAGTAGAAACAGACTGACAATATTACAAGGAAGTTAGGAAGTGATTTTGCTTTGCCAAAGGAGTGAAATATCCTGTCTGGAAGGCTGGACTAGTAAATAAACAAGCATCTTTCTCTCTGTTATGCCACAAGAGTGGGAAATGCTTTTTTACCTGTCTATGTTGTTAATTTCTTTTTTCTGGTAGAAATGGGATGGAATTTGCCATCTTTTAGATCAGCTGTTGCAGTGAAGCTCCAGATGGTAGCTGCACTCATTGCATTGCAATATAATAGATTAAACCTAATATTTTAATAATAAAGAGTGTAATAGAAACTTCTCCTTTTATTGGCATGATGACTAAAAGGAACGATTCTCCCAACAATCATAGATAATAATCTTTCAACACTATCATTTCTATCATCTCACAGAAGATTTTTGCCTTTACTAATGTAAAACCTGAGGCTTTGTACATACCACAGGTTTCTGGGACTTTTCTGGTTTTGTCTTAGACTGAGAGCATTTTAGATTTGTCAGGTTTGATAACACTTGTTTAGCAATCAACATTTTGGTGCAGTTTTGCTTTAGTTTATAGAGATAAAAAGTAATTTTTCTATGTGAATTGAATTGTCTTTGCCATCCAGAATAGATAGTTGTGGGGAAGGTTTTGTAGACATGTAGAGATCCCTGGAGTCTCACTCCAATCACAACAGTCAATCTGAGGTTGTTACAGGGATAAAACCTCACATCCTTCAGGTAAAACCACTTTCAAAGGGAACAGAAGAGAACAGCTGGATAACAGGGATCAAAGGAAGAGCAGGAGCATGTTGGCAGGCTCTGCAGGGAAAATGTGTGTAAAAATCCAAGCAGATCCCAAGAATATCAACATCCTCCTCCTGGCAAAGAGGAGGAAGGTGCCATGAACACCCCACTCCCCCTGTCAAGCCCTCAGAGTGCTGGAAGATCCCCAACCTGAGCAAAACCCCATCCCTGAGGGCCTCTGAGTGATCCCAAAAATATATATTTCTAGGATGTTCATGTACCTTAAATATATAATGTACCTTAAATGGAACATACCAAGACAAGGTTCCTGAATCTCTGATGTATCAGAGGTGATTCATGTGTTAATATCAGTGTTTTTCATCAAATCAGCTTCTCTGGCTCATGTTTCTTGACAGGATTTTATGCTACAGCCATTGACTACATTTCTTTTTTGTTTGGCTGGGCTTTTAAAATTTCTTTGCTGGAGGAAGCTCCAAGATTGATTGTAAATGGGTGCCACCAGTAAGCTGCTGCTCGGTGGTTAAACCTGAATTTCTCAACCCCAGGACTTCAACAATAATCCATTTGTAATTCTTCAATTACCCTGCAAGAAGCCAAGTATTTAATTGCCTTCTCCCTCTCACCTTGTTGCCAATGGAAATCCACATTTAAGGGAGAAAAAGAATATTGACCTTTCTTTTTCAGGTAATACCAGCTAATTATGACACATTCAGACCACTTAATCGATGGATTGTAAGATAATTGCTCTATGCAAGGACCAGGATGTGTTGTGCTGTAGGCAAAAATATTCAGTAACTATTTCATTGCTTAAATTGTGGCATTTTCAGTCCTTGACGTGTCTGAGCTGAAATGCAGCCCCTAGACCACGGACAAGGAGTAGAGCTGGAGCCAGGAGAGGCTGGACAAGTCAATTACAAACCATTAGAGCACACAGGGCCATGACATGTATTTAAACCCTCTGCCAGAAAATGTGCCAAGCAAGGCAAATGGAAACTTTAATTAACTGATCTTTAAAGTTCTATCTTATTTCCTGCAGAATAAGTTCTAATCCTTGTACAGTTTTGACAGTTTTTTCTGACCTGAACTGAATTTCTTTTGCTGACATGCTAATCCGGATTTCATTTAAAATTATCATTTATATTTGCTCATTGTTCCTTTTGTGAATTTAATTAGAGTTTTTCCAGGATTGGCTGAAGGCCGTTTTGGGGAGGGAATTTGTACGACAAGCTGTAGCATGCTGGAGAAATTATAACCCTGGGCTTTTTTAAATTAAATGAAAGCGAAGGGTAAAAAATTAAAAGTATGCTGCAAAAGTATTAATCTTACTTCACACACAGAAATTCATAAAGTGGAACATTATGCAAGCCTTGTTGAAAGTTCGAGCAAAACTGCATAGTCTTATTACTGCTCCTGCATTGTTCTGTCCTTCAGCTATTTCTGATTTAACTGAGCTTTTTGTGTCTGCAAAGAGGCTTGAATTAGAAAACTGCCAAACATAAAAAATGTGGGGTGGTGAAATGCTTTTCTGTGGAAAAAGCAGTGCTAAAAATCCCCTGGAATTCACACTTGACTGAGCTGTTGACCTCTGTGTTGGAGGACAGCACAACACATTGCAAGTGAAACACTGATTTTTACAAGCACTTTTAACAGTGGAAGAGATTTTTATTTGGGGTTTTATTTTTTCTCTGTTACTACAACACGGAATCCAGATGTAGCCCAGGAACACAAAATCATCCGAATCAGTAAATTTGCCATCCTCCTGAGGCACCTGAGTAATGGATCAGGTGAATTTGGAGATTTAAAGTAGACTGTCCTCAAATCACCAGCTAAAATTTTAGTCTTCCTAGCACACATAAAAGACAAAAATCCCCCATTTTCCTCAACACTGTTGAAAGTCAAGGTCATTTTTCAGAATTGGAATGCTGTGGTGTGGACAACACAGTGCTTGGAAAGAAGAAAACCTGCCCAGGCTCTGCAGGACTGTTTGACCTGCAGAAGATCCATCTTCCTATTGCTACTGGGATGTGAAAATGTTAACAGGCCTGGTACCCCACGGAAATGAAGTTATGGTGATGAGTCCTGTCACACTGTACAGCAAGAGGAGAGGAAATGGCCTCAAAGTCGAGCCAGGAAAGGCTGAAGTTGGATATCAGGAGAAATGTACTCACAGGAAGGGTGGTCCAGCACTGGGACACTGCTTGGAATCATCATCCCTGGAAGTGTTTAAAAAACGTGTGGATGTGGCACTGGAGAACATGTTGATCTTTTAGGTAAGGCAGCAGCTTAAACAAAGATTTCTGGTGCTTTTGTGCATCCTCAGCGTGGCTGAGACCTTTGCAGGAGCGGCAGATTTGACAGGAGACCAACCCAAATCTCTTGTCCCTGAAAAGTGACAGCTGAAGTAAGTTGCCCACAGTATCTACATCACCCCAAATAATCAAATTATCTGTGTCAGGTGAACCCCCCCCCCATTTGCTTCTTTGGAAATGCAATTGCAAAAATAGGCAAAAAAAGAAAAAAAGCAAGTGACAGGTGTTATGAGTATCAGTAAGAAAGAGAATTAATGAGAAATGCTTTAAAGATGTCTGGAAAGACTGGAGTTTGGGTGAGCTTTCTGTCACTTTTGAATGCAATGAATACAGAATTAGTATGAGAGAATGGATATAATGACACTAAAAATTAATTTTTAGATTTTTTCTACCAGTTGCTGTGAGCACAGAAATCCTTTCTTTATTACTTTGATATTTTTCAATTCTTAGTGGGAAAACTGCAAATGCTTTTTGTAACGTGTCACTCACATCTCCAATAATTCACCAAAGCACAAGGCACCTGAACTGACTGAATTTTTTTTTCTATTTTAATAACATTTAAATAGAACAATTTCAGTTCCTGGTACCAAAGTATCTTCCAGAAACATGTTTTGGTAAGTGGTTTTTGAGGTGGTGTCAGAGTTGTGGCTTGTTTTGCTAAAATAATAAATATTTCCCCATCTCCTATGAACATTCCTGATCAGGAATTCCTACCCATTGGAGAATAACCATGAAATTACTCATCCTTCAGTTTTACAGATGCTTGTTCTGTGTTCCTTACCCAAACTTGGCCACTGACCTTGATGTAAAAAACAGGGCATTACAAAGAAATTTGGATACAAGTTTTTTGGTCATTTTAATTCAAAAAACACCCTTGATCGTTCCAGCCACTTTGACAAAAAAAATGAACGTATGGGTTTAGATTAATGACAAGAAAATCCTGATTGCTTCCTGAAGCTTCTTGTGAAGCTCTGAAGAAAATGAGCATTGGCAAACCTATGGGAATCACACAGGATGTCCTGAACTTATTCTGGCATTGATAAAAACAAAGCTGGTTTTCTGCAGAGGAAAACCTCCAGAAATAACTTCCACCCTCAGTCTATTGAACAAAACCTACACATATTTCAATATTACTCACATAACCCAAAATATATTTCTTTTATGATGGCTCCAGTGATTTGTCAACCCAGGATTTCTAATAAATACTTACTCCAGCCTTTTTTTTTTTTTAATCCCTGAACCCATTGTAATTGCTCCAGCTCAAAGTTTTAGGCTGCTATGACCTCTTCCAAAAGCAGATCACAGGAACATCTGTCCTAGAGCAGAATTTGTGCTTTTTTCCCTGCTGTAGTACAAACGAAATGAAGTAAGGAAAATAGAGTCTAGATCCAAGTTTCCAGGTATGACATGAAAGAGTGGTAAATGAAAATAAACCAGAGAGGATGAAGAGGAAGAAAAAGAAAACAAGTGGTAATGAGTGGAGTAATTCAGTGTTACATTCTCAGGCTTATTACTGTATTTTATGATGAAGAAGAATTAATTTGCAGTTCTATTTATCTTTTAAATATTGGAACAGAAAACATAGGGAATATCAATAGCCACCATATCCTTTAAATAACCAGCTAACTGCTGGTTAACCAGACCATGTGTCTAATAATAATAACATTATTAATGCATGATAAAGGGTGAGAAACTGTTCTACTTAAATTTGAATTTATCAGAGCACTGTGGAAGCTGAGAAGGAAGCATTCTGTTCTCAGTTTAGCTTTAATCTATATTTGTTGCAGAAAAATGTTTAGATGATTTGTTTTGTCCTCTCTCCTTCAGTAAACCCTATGCAGCATTATTTTATTAACATATATTCTTTTCACTGTTGAATTTAATTTTATGTATTTTCCACTAGCAAGCATAAAAATGAGTCATATGTGCTTCTGCAGGTTAATACCAAGCATAAAAGGTCATTACTGTGTTTTGGTATTGTAAATCCATAAGCATTGCTTGCATTCTTGGGACTTGTTTGTGTTACCCCAGATTTTCAAACCTCAGTACATTTGTAGCTTCATCCAAGGATCATTGAAACCTTGGCTTTGTGACTGCCCCACATCCTTGGAACTGCTCAAGGTCAGGTTGGAGCAACATGCTCTACAGGAAGGTGTCCCTGCCCTTGGCAGGAGGTGGAATGAGATTAAGGTCCCTTCCCACCCAAATCATTCTATGATTCTGTGGAAAAGGGAATCAATTTCCAAGGTATCTCTCAATACAGAATTTCTTTCTAAATCTAGAGCTGGGGCTCAGCAGAGAGAAAGAAGGAAATCTACTTAACCCTCTGCAAAAGAGCAAAACCCATTTCTCTAAAGCCCTTAGTCCCACAAGCCATTTCAAATTTTAAATTTTGCTAAATATCCCAGGACATTAACCATAATTTCACAACACTTACCCAGAAAGAGAATTTCCAGTTCTGCATTATTATGAGTCAGTTTTATTTCCTAACAATAACCTGACTGGTGGTCATATGAATTTGTAAGTTTGTATAAGTTTCACAAATATCAATTTTATTTGTAAAACATTCAAATGGTATGAAAATAGGATTAGCAATCAGATGTTCCCGAGCTGTCTGTGATGATCCAAGGTGATTCATCAAGTTTTAATTTTTATATTTTTCAGATTCTGTGCTGCTTTAGTTTGTAGTTCTGAGCTTCTTATCAGGGGATGGTGAGCTCTTTGCACAGAGCAGGGAGACAAAACAATTCCTTCTCCAGCTGAGACCAAGGACAAATGATCCAAATCTCAGGCCCAGGAGCACAAACAACGTGGGCTGAAGAAAGAAAACAAGCAGGATGGGACTGCCTGGGCTAAAGCTGGAATTGGACAATGAATTCCAATGTGCAAATGGACAAGAACTTATAAAAGTGAGAGCCCCCGGGAGCGCTCGTGCATTTTGTGACCATTTTGGTCCATCTGGGGTGCAGCCCTGGCTGGGCTTTTGTGCTGCTCAAGGTGGATCCACTGAGGCATTTTAATAAATCCCTGCTTTATTCTTTAACTCTGTCCAGGCTCTGTTCTAGGTCAGCCTTCTCAAGGCATCAAGGAAGGGTAAAAATGGTTTGAGAGAAGGATGTTGGGATTAAATGTGTCCCTGTCAAGACCAATAGTGATTTCATCCTTAGCATGTAATAGAATTAAAGTGTAATGCTCAGTCAGCCCATCTGAATAGCTTTAAACTGAAAGAGGATTGGTTTTTATTAGACATTAGGAAGGAATTGTTCCCTGTGAGGGTGGGCAGGCTCTGGCACAGGGTGCCCAGAGAAGCTGTGGCTGCCCCTGGATCCCTGGAGGTGCCCAAGGCCAGGCTGGATGGGGCTTGGAGCAACCTGGGCTGGTGGAAGGTGTCCCTGCCCATGGCAGGAGGTGGCACTGGATGAGCTTCCCTTCCCACCCAAACCATTCCAGGTTTCTATGACTCCATGATCTTCAGTGTGGATAAATTCTGATATAGATTTTATTACAGTGTAATGTGCTGGAGCATAAGAAATTAGGAAAATAGAAACATAGATGCTCTGACAACTTTTTTTTTTTCCGCTATAGTCCACCTATGTCAAAAAACCAAAACCCGGACTTCATTATTTTCTCCAGTGGCACATTTATATTTTTTTACCTACCTCATCCTTACTGGCATGATGCAGTTTTCCATATTATTTATTTCATTTCCCCGTTCTTTTTTTGCTGTGGAGTTGCCTTTGCCTCACAGCCACCCCAGGAAGCTTTATTTCAGCATTCACACTGTCTCACCTCATCTGAGACATGTTAGGTCAGAGAGGCACAAGGGTTATAGAAAGGCCTGCTCAGTTTTTGATGGTTTCTAAAACCAATGTCTGGATTATTTTTGTGTGCATGTTTTCTTTGCAACTTTTCCATCAAATTAATTGATTAATTTTCCTGATTACTGGTTATTTACAAGTCTGAATAGTGAGACAGACTTTTAAGCAAAAAATTCTTTTATTCCTGCAATCCGGCATGACCATTTGCTGAAAATTTTTCCTCTTAGAAGATAATAATTAAAATAAAGTAAATTTTAGATTGTCTTGAATGGCATTTCAATGTAACAAATTCCTGACATTCCACCTGTTGTACTTATTGCTCGGTTCTTCCACTCAAAAAGGAAAAAAAAATCCAGTTTGATGTAGTTACAGAAGCAATGCCTGTCAAAGGCAAGGCTGTGTAATGAAGCACTGGGAAGATTTGTCACACATTAAAGAGTTCTTGGAAATGTCAAACTTGCCAGAGCTAAATCCAGGATTTGAACACGAGTTCCTCAGTAAGCTCCTGAATTGAAAGAAAGAATTGGTATAACACCGACTTCAGAGAAACATTTGTGAGAAGCGTTTTCTCCAAATTCTCTCTCTTTAAATATCTGTCACAAAATGAATCCTTTCCAATTAAGCTCAGGAGGTTTTCCTTTCATCCTGTTTTCTTTTCCAGCAGGAATCTAACAAGAATGATTCTGCTGTTAGTTTCTATAAGAAACTCCTAAAATGCTTCTGGGCATTTATGTCTGCTGAGTGTATTAATTTTAGGCAGACTCTCAAACTTGAAATATTTGAGTAATTTAAAGTTGAGATCCCAGTTCCAAACACACTGTGCCCTTCACCTGTGGAAGTTTGTGCCCATCACTGATGCTTGACAGAAGCACCATTGTTACACGTGAGCAAGTCTTTTCTGTGCTCACTCTGACACAAAATCAATGGGCAGAATAAAACCAGCATAAAGAAAATGTTGAGATAGCTCATTCCATTAACAGCTCTCCTCGAAACCACCTCAGGAATCAGATTGATTAATGACAGGTTCTCCTGAATCAGATCTCCAAATTATCTCACTTCTCCTCTGATTTGTGTCAGTTGAGCTGCATTAAATAGGCAACATTCCATGAGGTCAGGAAAAAATGTCTACTAAAGACATTGAACATTTCTGGGAATTCGTGGTCACATTTATGTATTGCTACCGTGATACACTGTGATGTTTGTTCTGGAATTAAAACATTTTTTGATGTTGAAGTTATGGTGGAATCTAGAAATAGCAAGGGAAAAGAAACTTCTTCAAAATTGCAGTAATGCTGTTTTTATTACATAAATTTTTAAAGTATTACTAGGTCTGATTTCAGGACACGGCATGTGCATGTAAATAAGATCACAAGGAAACACCAGGTTGGGAGGGATGTGGATCTACTGGAGGGCAGGAAGGCTCTGCATAGGGATCATAGATTGGATTTCATGGTCTTGGAGACCTTTTCCAACTTTAATTATTCTGTAATTGTATATAAAATTACCCATTTTCTTCAATATTGCTACATTAGAACTCATGACTCAATCACAACATTCTTTTTCTTCATAATTGGGATAATCCTGAAAATGCAGTCTGAAGACTTTGCTGCTCAATATTGACTTTCCATTTGCCTGTTAGATATAGAAACTTGTCAAAAAACTCTTTCTTTGCAGTGTTTAATTCCCCAATGACATATATATACATATATATACACATTTATTTATTGCAGCACAGAGTAGGCACATTTTAAAGTCTCAATCTAGGGAGGGATTTGCACACAACAAAGCAGAATTCTGATGTATTAATGCCAGATTTCTGGGGTTTTCTTGATTCTCTTTGTTCCTGTCAAGATGCCTTGTCAGAGCCTGGCTGGAAAACAGAGTTCTGAAATCTATTGTCATGTTCAGGCTTGAAATGCTTGAAGACTTCTGATGTCCTGTAAATCAAAAATTATTTTGAAGCATTCAGGTGGTTGAGCATTCAGGGAGGTTGAGCAATCTTTGTCTGTCTAAAAGCTGGGGAACAAACAAAGAACTTTGATGAGACACGCACAAAAGTCTGATCTGTTAATTCAAATTTGCGTGTTTTAACCAAATCACTTAGAAAAGTGGGAAAACAGAAGATTGTGCATAAGGAGCTTTAAATAGGAGTATATCTTTATCCAATACAAATTCACAGGTTCGAGTTCAGTGGAAAATACTGCTATCTCAAGATGGACAGGCAAAGGAAAATAAAGAACCCCATTACTTCCTTGGCACTGTGGGCGCTTCCTAAGTGGTGTGAACTTGCCTATTTTATGACAAGTAAAAGAAGCAATTTGAGCTTTGGCTTCCAGTGGGTGTGAGATACAGATTTCCTTAGTTTGCAAACCATAGTCCTGATGTTATTTAATTTTA
>QUSF01000010.1:23894221-23910539 GCA_003676055.1 Chloebia gouldiae
CATGCATTTGTAGCACCAGAGACAGGGATTTTAAATCTGTCAGGTTGTGGTTGACAACAATTTTTGGGCGGTGGGTCCAGACAGGGAAGTTTCCAGAGATCCCTGTGCTGGTCATCCCCTGTTACCTGCTGCAAAGCACAGGGCACTCGCTTTTCAGGAGTAAACAACCAATTCCTGTGCTTGGTGCTATAGCATTTAATATCCTTGTGGTTCCAGAACAACAGAAAAATGCAAGACATTTAAGAAACCAGCAGACACCTACAGGCAAAATTAAGATCCAAAATTTTTTTGATGCAGATTGAAGAACTGACTTTGAAAGTTAATTTGTGGGATTTCACGTTCTTGTCTCTTTACACCTGTAATTTCTAATACAAGGTGAAACCTTATTTTTGTCACCTTTGGGAAGATCAGTGCTTTCCTGCAAACAGGATTTTTTTTTTTTTTAGTGAATTAAAACTAGTTTTACTTTATTTGTACTTTATTTATCTTGTATTTACTTTATTATTTGTATTTTATTTATCTTGTCAGTGCATGCCTTCTTTTGGGAGCAAATGTTCCAGAAGCTGCTATCAAATAATGGATGTTATCTGCATGCTTGAATGGATTACTACACAGGGATTCATCTTGCTTGACTGGTTGGAAATGGATTTATTTTGGTAGATCAGACAGATTTAAACACAGAGCAGAGGCAGTTCTTGTATTTGTAGAGAAATGAGCTTGTTTCAGTAAGACTCCAAATATAGATTTAATATGAGATCATTTATTAACTGTCCATTGTCTCAATGCTGAGTGTAAAATCAGATTATTTTAACTGATAAAATCCTTATGTAGCTTTTGTTTTCTCTGTTTTCAATGGAGAAAGATCAAGAAGTGCATTTATATGAATTGCCTCCTGCTCTCACCATCTTTACCTCACTTCCTGCAACATCCTTCATCACATAAAAAATATATATATTCTATGTAATGAATGAGAGTCTGTAATTAGTATATTTAAATGTGGCAAGGGAATATGACATGACCATAAGCTGACATATTTGGGTAAGTTTTTCAGTGAATAATGACCTCTAAAGACCTTCAGGATTCCAGAAAAGGATTCCAAATTTAACATTTATAAAGAGGACCAAGATCTAGGGAACCCTCATCTCCCTAACAATCAATTTTACTCATTTACCTGAGAAAAATTTCACAAAGCAACTCACTCTTTCTTGCTTTTGGAGTTATATGTTGAAGTGTCACACTAATATGGATTTAAGGATAAAATGTATGGAATAGATACTGGTTTCAAACCCTTTATTTGAACTTTATTTGCTGGTGTCACAAGCATTATGCCAGAGTGCTTTTTATTCCCTCTCTCTGCATTAGTCTGTGGAGAATGGGGCAAGGTCAAAGTTGCCTTTCTCTGGCTGGGGTAAGTTAAATATATCTATACACAATGTATTTGTTTTTAAATAATTGTGATTTATATAGGGCAAAATAAGGAAGCATAATACTTAAACCACTTAAACCTTCTGACACTTTATAAAATGATTAATAAGGAGGGGTTAATCTTGAATCCCATGAAATCAGATCTCAGCTCCTATCAGGAACAGACGGAGCAACTCAAGCTGAATCTCAGCATTTCTAGGCCAAAAATGGTCTTTTTTTCTGTGGCTGCTGTTGGAGAGAAAAGATTTTGATTGTTGCAGGGTTTTTTTATGGGGAGAAGAGAATTTATTTATTTCAAAGATGAAGCTCTGATTGGTCATTTCTGGAAACAGGAGGCAGAAATTTCTGCAAATAAACAGGTATAACCAAGGCACCTGAGCAGGAAATCCTGTGTGTTTGAGTCTGATGTGCCCAGTGAGTTACTGCCTGGGCTGTGCAGCTGACACAGTTAAAAATAAAGCTCCTTCCACATTTACAAGATGGGATACAAAAGGTGAACGCAAGCCTTGCCACCTGCTGCTGTGTCATGCAGAAGGCAGAAAACAGCAGATTGTGCTGGAAGAGCTCCAAAAAGTCAATTTAACCCTTGTCCCATTCACAAACCTGACCTTAAGGAGCACAACATTGCAAGGCGTGTCCTTGGTTCTGTTTTAGGAAGCTGGGAATGATTCAGGGACAACATAAAACTTCAGCAGAAAATGTCCTTTGAGTGGTGCTCGGGGCAGACAGAACAATGCAAAGCAGGCCCTGGAAATAAATCATGGACACAGATTTCACAGTGCAAACCAATATTTGCATTATTCCTGACTGATTCCTGGCTGCTCAACACCCACAGGATGCTGGATGAGGGAAAAGCCAAAAATCCTCCCGCAGGGAGTTTTCCAACAGTAATGATGAACAATGGAATAATAGAGAAATTATTTTATTTTATCAATTCTTCTAAAATGCCAACATTGAGGGCTGGAAAAAATGAGCCTTTTGCATCAACTGATTGATTTCTGGTGGAGACATTTTCTACTCATCTGACTGGGGTGTTTTCCCTGGTTAGCTGGGAATAAAACCCACCAGAGTGGTCAGAGAACCACGGAATATTTTGGGCTGGAAAGGACCTCAAAACTTATCTCATTCCATGGACAGGGACAATTTACAACAGCAGGAAGGTCTTTGAGACCTTATGACTAGGGAAAAGATCATAAGGCCTTTGAGACCTTGTGATCAGATTCCTTTATGACTTTGAGACTTTGGGAAAGTCTAAGAGCTGTCCAGTGACAAAAGGCAAGTCTTTGAAGGCTTGTTTTCACCAAGGTTGGCAATGTCATGGCCAATTTGGCCTCTTCACTTTCTTCCAGCAAAATTGCTCCTGCTTAAAACAAACACAGTATCCTTGTGCAAACAGGTGAGTGAGTCTCAGACAAGAAATTCCAAATTTTCAATTCCAAAAACGTCTCAAAGCACTAGCACTGGGATCTGCCCATTCTCACAGCCTCTGGGGTGTCTCTTGCAGGTGAGGTGGGATTTTGGGCAGGAATTGTTCCCTGTGAGGGTGGGCAGGCCCTGGCACAGGGTGCCCAGAGAAGCTGTGGCTGCCCCTGGATCCCTGGAAGTGCCCAAGGCCAGCTTGGATGGGGCTTGGAGCCACCTGGGATGTGTCCCTGCCCCATGGCAGGGGTGGGAATGAGATGATTTTGAGGGTCTTTCCCACCCATGAGTCTATGTTAACCCTGGTATAGCTGTTAGAGCAGGATTTTTATTTATTGCAGCTCTAAATCATGGAAATCCTGTTCTTCCACAAGAACTGTGAGCTATTGCCAGGTTCAGTTATCAGCAGTGCTCACAGAATTATTTTTGGCTGGTTATCAGTCTTACCCACCTGAATACTTTAATGAATGCAATAAAGCACCTGTATTTCTTCTTGTGGCAGTAACAAATTCAATTTGATGCATAAAAGATTAACAAACAAAATCTTAGCTGTCTCTCTCTCTCTTTTTTTTTTTTAATAATAAAGTTTTACTATTTTAAAATAATTTAATTACAGCTACTTCAGATGCAGGATTGACTCATCATAATCACTCAGGAGAGGGTAATGCCTTAAATAAATATATTTACTTTCTTGGATGGGCCTTGGAGCATCCTGGGCTAGTGGGACGTGTCCCTGCCCATGGCAGGGGTGGCACTGGATGGGCTTTAAGGTCCCTTCCAAACCAAACCATTCCATAATTTTTTGATTCTATGCTGTGCTTTCTGTATGACTGCACACACCTGACATTTGATATTTCTCTATTAAAATAGAGCTGAGTCAGTTTTTTATTTTTCACAGGTGAAGGGGAGGAAATTCTCCAAAGTTAGAGAATAACTTAGAATGCATTTATTCTACTTTCCATCACAATCACTGAATACCAGAGGAGTAGGGCACTATAAATCTTCAGGCAAACACAGCTTGCAAATGTTTTTGAACAAAGTCTAATATATTACATTTATGAAATTCCTTACAAAATCAAAGTAAATTAAATAAATAAGCAAATTCCTTTCTAGTTACAGTTTTCAGTATATTATACAATTTCTCATGATAATTTCATGCACATCTTCACACTGAGATTTTATTTCAATCTTAAAAAAAAACAATTAAAAAGTTTAAAATTGCATTTAAAGAACTTCTAGGCATGAGAAAAACTTTAAAGCTCACTATCTGTTAACCAAGCCATCAGGCCATGTCACCAACACCTAAATTTTGGAATATCTCAAGCTGAAATATGATTTTGCTGTTATTTGCTCACATGTGTGGAGATGGGCAGTGCAGTAGAATTCCTGCTGATCCCAAGGCTGTGGAGTTGCACTGCAGATAACTGGGAAGTCCTAATTCCTCCTCACACCAGATCTCCTACCAGCACATTCCTACCTGTTTGCTCAATACCACCTGATTTTCCTCATTTAAAGTTTAATTATTTTCCCTTAGATACCAGGAATTTAGCAAAGCATCCACATGAAGGTATCACTTGTTTATGTGGCAGCAACCCTTGACAGCTTTAATCCAACTTTTTAATGGAGATCATGCAATAACTGGTTAAATGATTTTACAGATCCTTAACCCCTGCTTGTCTGGGCTCTGCCTGGATTGCATCCTCACACTTCTGCACAGCTCCAGAGGAACATTTTCTGCTGCATGTTATTTGTACTTTCCACATCCTGAAAAATCAGGTGTCAAATCATTTCTGTCCCAGGATGAAAGGACAAGAATGTTATTGAGAATAGCTTTGTAGGAGGACATAGATTCAAAGAAAATAATCTCATTTTAGCCTGGTAAATTGGGCAGGAATTAGCTTTTGTGCTCTGTTAACAGGCCAGCCCTGTTTTTGGGTAACTGAGATGTGGGTGTGGAAGAGGTGACATGTCAGACACACCACCAGTGTTTGAAAATAACCACTAAATTTAACCAATTTTAGCAAATTTAAGGGTTTGACCCTTGTAACTTCTTTATCTTAGGATAAAATCTTGTAATCTGGATCAAAGATAGTATTTTTAAACTCTTGTCATAATTTATTCTTTTTTTCTGCCCCAGAGGATTTGGTATTCCTGATCTCCAGCAGTTTCTTAAAAACTAGATTAAGTCCCTCTGTTTTGTAAGGGGCAGGGAAAAAAAAAAAAAAGAGTTGAGTCCAGAAGAGAGGGTGTCAGGAAAATTCCTCAGAAAATCTGGGGAAAAGATCAGTCCTGAAATCCTCCAAAGAACAGGGTTTGATACAGATTTAAAGATTTCAAATCTGTTTGTGGCTGCTCAGCCATTTCATAAGGATAACCTCCAGGGTTTACAAGCATCATCTAGACAGGGGATTTTGTGGCTAAAGTATTAAAGGACATTGTCTTTCTCAGCAACTGCAGACCAGAGAGGAATTATTTCCTTCAGCCTCTTATGGGCTGCACACTGAAATTCTCCTTGAGAAATAATTTTTCCTCTCCAAAGTATTAGATGAAGTAATCATGTTGTTCCCTGCACTATAAATAAATATTTAACTCCAGAATTATACATTCAATACTCTAATGAATTTTTAAATTAAGTCTTCAGTTCACTTTCTGCTTTTCACCTGAGATTTTTGCTTTTATTGAGTGCTCCAGGCTTGCTTACCATGGCATTTTAGGCATTAGAAAACCTATTTTAGCAAAACAACAGACTGAAAAACTCTGTAGATTCTCTCACAAGAAATAGCTGCTATCTATTAACTGGCAACCAAGGTTAAATTAAAACTTTAACATGCAAACAGGACTTTTTACATTGTCTGGCAAGCAAAGCATAATTAAACCAAACAATTCTTAATTTCACAAAGCCAACTAAAATTGTTATGTGGTTTTAATGGCCACTCTCTCTGCTTCTGGATTTGCTGAATGTCCTGTAGCAAATTATTGTTTTATTATTATTATCTATTATTATTTATTTAATAATAAATATTCAGTGTTTATCAGAGAAACTGAAGAATAGAATTGGGTAAGACCTGCTTAAAGGACACAATTTAATATTATTTGGGTAGCCAGCACCCACATCAGTATCAATGGCACCCAACTGAAACAGGAATTTCACAGGTTTAACCTCCTCTGGGGATTATAATCTGAGGGTTGTACTCTCTGCAAACTCCTCCACAAAATTAGAACAATAGCCAAAAAATTCCCTTTTCTGGGAGGCCACCAGAGTGATACCATTTATACCAACTTTTTGACTTTTTGCATCCTAAATTTGCAGCCTAAAAATACAATCAGCAGTCCCAATCATATTTTAATTCACAGAGAGGTTCACAGATTTTCTCCTATCTGTTTGAAAATTCCATATTAGAGCAGATTGTAAAAGAAGAGCCTTCAAAATGCTGGTGTTTAAGGGAAATACACATTCACTTCTGTCTGAGTTTATTCTATTTTTTGCAGACAAGTGCACACACAATTTTCTCACTTTCAAACATGCTTGATGCAGCACTTTTTTTTAAATAATAAAGTTTCAATATTTTAAAATATTTTAATTGCAGCTTTAAAGCTGCAATTCAAGTTCTAATATTTCAAAATAATTTAAGGCAGCATAATATTTAATAATGAAAAACATCCGAGAAGACAATTTTTTTTACTTTAATTGGAGTAAAATTATTTTAGAGTCATAAAACCCCAGTATCCCAGGATGGTTTGGGTTGGAAGGGGCATTAAAGCCCACCTCATTCCCACCCCTGCCATGGGCAGGGACACCTTCCCCTCATCAGGTTGATCAGAGTCCAACCCTCTCAATTTTCTTCCTAAAATCACAGATGTTCTAAATTATTTTTTTTTAATTCCTGGCATTTTTTTCCCTCTGTCTTTAATTGGAATATTTTGAGATACACATCATTCTTTAGGCAGGGTTTAACTGGGGGAAAATTTAGGACTTGCTGATACTTGATGTTCAAAAGAGGAGGTAGAAACTTTAAGTTGCACTCCCTCACAGAGAATCACAATTGTCATCAGAGCATGTGATGCAGAGTAATTCAAAATTATACTCAATATGAGGTTTTTTAGAGGTAATTACAAGTTAACTAAAATTTTATGGATTTCATGGGAGAGTGGTTTATTTTTCATTATTTATTATTTTTTGTCTGCCTTAAAAATATTTCATTGCTGCCGGTGTTGCACACATTTCAACTAATAAATAGAAATATGTTGGTATTATATTAATTTTTATATTTAATTCAATCACCAAAGGCTTCATGAAACTGAAACCCAAATGTATATTACCTCATCTCATAGATGGTTATTAGAATAACATTTTCCCATTAAAGCATAATTTTGTGTTACTACAGAAAAGGCTGCATTTTGTTCATTTCCTTTTTCCTTAAGGCAAAAAAAAAAAAAGGTTTGTTAGTGGAGAGGAGATTTAATAGATTTTGAAAATGCATCTGTCATGTAGAAAGTGATCCATAGTTATTAAGATAACATCTTTTACAGAATCCTGAATGGGCTGAATGGAAACTCAACAAGAGCCTTCAAAATTTGCTTCAAATCTCTAACTTAGCACCTGTTGTCTTGCTCTTAATTTATGGGCTTTATTTTCCCTGTGTCATTATTTCAATTTGCTTTGTAAGATTGATTCTGGTGGTGTTTTCCTGTTATCACAAAACTCATTCAAGACAAGAAAATGTGTCCCTGTGGGACGTGGCAGTAACCAATGTCCCTCCTGGAAATTTAGAAATGAAAATTACTTCTCCTTATCCAACATTCTTTGTCATGTTAATGAAGGAATAATTCAGCACATAAGAAGAATTGGAGGTGATAAATATAACCCCAAGCTCAGATTCCTTTTATATTGTAGGATTTTGGTATGAGATAGATGCTGCCCGAGGTGTGGGGCTCTGGCAGTGCCCCACTGCTTTAAAAACATTTATTTTATCCCTTCCCACCCCAGTTCTGCACGTCCTCAGTGGCTGATGGAGGCAGGGGGAGCTGATTTTGCTCCCTCTGGATGTCATTTACCTCACACTCCGTCCTCCCTACAATCCACCACTTTCCAGGTCTTCTTCTGCCTCTCCCCAGACTCTCTGTGCCTCTGGATCACTCCCAGTGTTTATTTACCCATCAGAGAAAGTTCCCTGCAAACGTAACGAGAAAAGATAAATTCAGACAGATCCTCTACTCAACTTTGACTGGTCCAGTTTCAAAGGCAGGGGAGGATGAAAGGATAACTGGCAGCCTTTGGAGAGGAGAGCTCTGCTAATATAAAGAAAGGAGGACATCAAAGTTCTGTAAAAGTTTAATTTACTTTAGAATGGCAAACTGATCCTGGGGGCTGACCTGTCCTGAGGTAAGATGGTGCTCTGAGTGTCTCTGCAGACATCAACAAAAACACGGGGATTTCCTCTGAGCCTTTGTGTTAAATGGTTTCTGATGGTGCGTTCTTAGATGAATTAATGATTGTAAGTTTTTTTTTTATAATGGATAATAAATGCTGTGCATCCTTGTGCTTTTGCTTATTTCACAATAACAGCATCATGAGTTGTTTCCTGCAGTTTTCATCTGGGTGGGTTGGCACCATGCTCTATTTTAAAGCAAGGATGGAATCATGGAATCCCAGGATGGTTTGGGTTGGGAGAGATCTCAAAGCCCATCCAGTGCCACCCCTGCCATGGGCAGGGACACCTTCCATCAGCCCAGGTTGCTCCAAGCCCCATCCAGCCTGGCCTTGGACACTGCCAGGGATCCAGGGGCAGCCACAGCTTCTCTGGACACCCTGGAATCCTGCCTAATTCTCTTCCCTGTTCATTTTGTATCCATGATTGGGAATGCCAAGTTCCTCCTGGATCTGCTGCAGACTGTAACAGAAGAGTTAAACCACCCAACTTCAGCTTTCAAGCTCATAATTCACAAGTCTTTCACTAAATTTGGTTTGATGTCTTTGAGAAATCTTTGTAAAATCACGATTACTTTTGTCACTTTTTGTCATCATTTTGATCTTAAAGAATTTAAGACAGACTTTCACTCCACACTTGTTTACTGCTGCCAATTTTCTCAAGAAATTGTCCCTTAAGCTATTCTGAGGATATGTTTCCTTTGTGCAACTGTTTTATTTAGGACAGACTTCAGTTATGAATCTATTTAATTTTCTGTATGAAGTCTGAAATTAGGCATTAAGTGTAGTCCACATTCTTTATGAAATATCTGATTCACTGGATATGGAAAACCTGGCACTGAAGGACTCTGAAGACCTAAAGAAAAATTATTAAGTCAGTAAATCATTTGATGTTGAAGGATCAGCAGCTTATCCACACAGCACCTGAAACATGCAAATTGAATTATTTACGATGAATAAAGTTAAAAAAAAAAAAAAGTCAAAGGGATATTTGTCAGGGATTACTGCGAGAATCTTTACTCCAGATAATTTTGCTTTAATTATGTGGAATGGAATTTTAAGGAGAAAGCTCCCCAGCACATCAGTGGGCAGAGCCCTGGGTGGGGACGTGGCCAGAGGCAGGGAGAAGGAAATACTCTCCTCCCAAACTCAGAAGGGTTTTATCCCTAACTTACTAGGGGAAAAAAAGGAAAAAGGCAGCATCTCGCAGCTGGCTGGATCTCATTTTTCTTTCTTCACATGACTGTTACCTTTTGTTTCCTTTGCATGTATTATGCCAAGAAAAACATAAATTCTTATCACTTAATATAAATCAAGCTGGTTTGGTGGTCTTTTTTTTTTAATTCAAAAAAGAAACTATAAATGAGGTGGAAACTGATATTTCTGAGAAAACTATTTTTTTTCTCATCATCATTAATTGTGCTGTTGTAAGAGTAAAACAAAAGCAGAGACAAACAAAATCTGAGTTCAGAACTGCTTCACTTCATGGTTCTCCTGACTCCGAGTGCCAGAGACACCAAGGAAGCAAAAGCTCTGCTTCCTACTGTCTTTAGGGCAGCTGAAAGGAAATTAGAAAGGCAGAGTCACAACTTCTACAGTCTCCCTGTATTTTCATAAACTCCCCTGTGCAAAATAACTTTATAAAAAAAAGTCAGGAAGGTGATTCTTCAGGATATTTACAGAATTATTGTGTGCTGCTGTTGACACAAATGTCTGTCTCCATCATGGCGAAAATCTGAAAAGTTTCCCTTTTAATTCTATTAATCCATGCTTATAGAGGTTTCCTAATTTCTCTCTACTAATAGATATCTGAAAATGTCATTCATTTCCATCCTGTGTCAGCAGAGGAAAAAGCCCCATCAGTGGCTATGTGGAGTACAATATTTTTATATAATATTAGACAGAGAAAAATAATGCTGTGTTTTTGATGTGAAAATAATCAGAAAATGTGTCTTAATTTCAACAGCTTTTTCTTCCAGAAAGAGCTGAGTTACCAGTGAGGGTGAATGTGAGAGACTGAGAGTTACCTGCAGTGTTGGGTGAAATAACATTTAATAAACCTTCAATTCACCCCAAATTCTTTAAGAATCCTATTTCTTGCACTGTGATTCTGTCACAAGATTTACCAAGTGTGATGTTTTTGCTTTGAGCCTTTTCAATCAATTGAATGACTTAAGAGAAGAGAGGCTAACACTGGGTTTTTCAACAATGTGAAGTGTGTGGACTGTTCTGCTTCAAATGCCAAAAAAAAAAGAAAAAAAGAAAAAAAAGAAACAACAAAAAACTTGCTTGGGATCTGAAACCTGGACTCTGTTTGTTCAAAGTCTGAAAAAGCTTATTCTTGTTTAGAAATTGAAGGAAATTCAACTCGATTTCAAAGAAATGGAAGGAAATTCAGATAATGAAGCCATCTCAGTTATTTCCTGTGGCTTCCCTGGAAATTCTTCACCTGCCTGAGGAGATGGAGCTGCATTCCCAAGAGGAATGGGCAGGGCACATGCTGTGGATTATCCTCACCCAGCAGCACAAGGAACAAACCTCGCTCAGCCTGCTGATCACACAGAAATCACTGGGAAAGCCAGAAAGCCAGTGGGAATCTGGACCTCAGAAAAGAAGGAATGCAGCAGCTTCCCACTTCAGGAATGGGATGGAGGTATGTAACTCAGGTGATGGTGTGTCAAGGACTGGGGAAGACTCACCCAACTTGTGAAGGAAGGCCAATGAACAGTGATTAAAAGTGTTCCACCAAAGCCTTTGTGCACAAAAATTTGGATTTTTGCCATTTAACCAGTGCTTTCCCTCCCACTTTTCCATTAGTGCCAGCTCCATAGAGCTGCTGTGATGCCAACAGAATGGAAAGATCTAAATCCTCTAAATCTGCTGTCCAGAAGAGACATAATTTTTGTTTTTTCATGCCTCTATAGCCTCCTACTCCTTCAGCAACACCCACATGCTGCCACACACATGGACTTTACCCCTGTTTCTCCTCTGATCCTGATTTATTTGTGTCTCTGAATTTTCCTGGATTCAAGAGAACTGGCATGCAATCCATTTCAAACCCAACCCCTCCTACACATATTTTCCTATGATTTCAAAGAGGGGAGGACATCAGCACAAAAATTCCCAGTTAGAGATTTTCTGACTTGGAGAAATTGCTGTGCTGACTACTTTTTTCCCTCTTTTTAATTTGAGAAGAGTATTTTATGAGAGGATAAAGCCCATTAGTCAAGGTCAGGATGGTTTTCACTGAGTTTAAGCACAAAATGTTCTTGTAAGTGCAGCTCTCTTTAACTTGGCTCCTGTTTATCCAGGTAGAAGCTGATGAGGATTTAACTCAGGGAAAAGCACATTCCATCTCCCATCATTTAGGCTGACAGTTTTTAAGTTCTCATTCTGTACTTGAGTGGTCACTCTGCATTTCAAAATCATATTTCTGAACAGCAACACCAGAACTGCTTTTGGGAGCTTATATGAATGTTTTAAACAAAGAGAGGATGAGAATATTATATATATTAAATATTATTCTTAAAAACCTAACTAACTCCAAAATTATAAGAAGCAAGCTTGATTCTAATGAGAACTTAAGTTCAAAATGATCAGGGATACAAAAGCTTGTGCTTTGGTGAGGTTTAATGTGTCCACAGCTCAGTAGATATTCCATTCAGAAATGGACATTTTTCCCTCCTCCCCTGCCAGCAGATTTGACATCCCGGGATTTCAAAGGGATTGCTTTCTATGGAAATAAATTCTATGCAAAATGGAAGTAATTCTTCTGCACAGCGTGGGATTGTTGGGGTGTCCTGTGCAGGACCAGGAGTTTCACTTTGTAATCCCTGTGGGTTCCTTCCAACTCAGGATATTCTTGATTCCATGATCTTCTCATATTCCCAGGAGCATAAGCAAAAACTAGGAACCACAGACCTGAAAAATTATTCATAGACTATGCATTGAAACTGTATTTTAAAGTGAAGAGTTAAAATCATCAAGATTAAATACCCTGAATAAACTTGATAGGTTACAAAAAAGGGGAAATGTATCCAAATGTCTTGGAGGAGAGCATGAGTATTTTTTAATGTGATGTATTTGTATAACTGATGTAATATAAAGAAATTCCCCACTAGCCAGTTAATGGTACAAAACTCAACTCGTGATAATTAAAAGCATCATTTTCTGACTATTTTAACCCTCAAATTATTTTCTGACTATTTTAGCTCTCAAATTATAAGCAAAGACAATTGTTTAAGCCAAAACCAATTTTTTTAATAGAATTTTGGTACTTTATTTATCCTCTTTACATTGATTCTAAACTGGGCAAAACCTGACCCATGCATTTAAACTCCAACAGAACTGCACCACAAAACAAGACTGGAAAAATGCCCCAGGATATTTTATATTGCTGTCACTGAAAATGCATACGGAACTTCAGTTTCCACCACAAAAATGAGATGAAAATAAAGTTATTTGCTCTAAAAGCTATTACAAGTGAAGACTGTGAGTGTAATAAATTTTTCCCTTTCAAGAATAAACAATGCATGACATGACTTTTATTTTCTTTCAGGGAAGGAATGTAATGGGCTGAGTTACGTGGCAGCAGTTGTTAATACTTGTTTTAATTATGAATCAACTTTGATTTAGTAATGCACTGCCAGACAAAGTTTCCAATCCACATTGTGGAGCAAATGATACAATTCACAATTGGAAGTGAAACAAGAAATTGCCAAAGTGGGATTTTGTTTCCTAGGAAGAAAGTCAGTTGTGGAAAACTCTATTAATCAGGAACTTCATGATATATAATCAGCAAAATATAGGGTAAAGAATTTCACTGTTCATATTAATCTTATTGTACTTTTAACCAAATAACAATTTCAGATATACTTTTACCAGAACCAGAAAATCTTTGCATATTTTTGACAGTTTCTTTGGCTAAACATGAAGCACATTTTGAAAATACTTTTTTGCATAGATTTAATAATTAAATTTTATTGACTTTAATTTTCACAGATGCCATGGCTTTAACCCCTGGTTTTCATTTGAGACAGGTGCAATAAGAGGTTGAGTGTCTCCATATCCAAGCAAAAGCAAGGTGGTTCTAAAATTATAAATAAAGGATTTGTTTGGGAGCAAATGGGCATAAAATATAAATTTATATTTTGGAGAACAAGAAACTGCCTCCCACTGATTGAGCCAACTATTAATCTTAAAATCTTTTAAATTTTTTACATATCCTGTATTGTTCTATCAGTTATGCCACTGTATCCTCGTATTTTCAGCACTTCTAGTCCCATTCTCTTCCCACTTAGGATGGGGCATACTTATATTTTGCCATACCTGTACAATTACTATGGATATCCAACTAAATTAATTCCTGAAAATCTTTACTATATTTCCTTCCCTGATATTTTATTATTATTTTTGAACAGTTCACATTTTGACATGGATGGTTTCATTTGTTTCTACAAAGATTCTCACCAGATGAATCCTTTGCAATATTTTGTATTAATCCTAATTCTGGATTAGGTTTAAGTTTTTTCTTCTTTTTTTTTTTTCTTTTGATTTGTGTATGGGTTTGGTTTTGGTTCTTCCTGTTTGTCTCTTTGGATAGGTTTGGGAGGTGTGAGTTTGTGATTGGCATGGCAAGAAATATCTTGGCACTTCATCAATTCTTACTGGATGGATTTCATGATTGCAGCACTCAGCATCTTTGATCTAGCTCTTTAAAGAAGTGCCTGCCCAATTAATTTCTCATTGGAAAAAGGACTAAAGCAGTCAGTTAAACATCTCTTTTGATTAATTTTTTTCCGAGTTTCATTGCTGGCTGTAGGCACAAATAAAGAGCTGAGGAGAAGAATAACCACAGTGTTTAATAACTTGAAAAAGAAACAGACAGAGGAAGACAATGCCACCAAGGGAGCCTCATCCCAGCCCTGCCTTGGCCATGGCTGTGCCCCAGGTGCTCCCAAAACTCCCTGGCACTGTCACCTTCCACAGCTCAGAAGGACTCCAAGGACCTCCCAAAACATATATTTCTATATATATTTATGTTTAAAGCTTACTAATACACACAAACATAAAATACTTTTTAACATATACATATGGATGCAGATTTCTAGTTCTATTTTACTCGTAAGCACATATTCACACAAGTGAACAAATAAAAATGACAATAATTGTTGATTAAATTAATGAGCAAGGTTTGAATGGGAAGGGGAAGGGGAAATAGAGAAATTAAACAGAAAATTTAAAAGGAAAAGGGAAAGGGAAGGGAAAAGGAAAAGGAAAAGGAAAAGGGGAAAAAAGGAAAAGAAAAAGGGAAAAAAGGAAAAGGAAAAAGAAAAAGAAAAAATAGAAAATAAGGAAAACTGTCTTCTCCCTGTAAGCTAATATTGTATTTTTATATTTCAAATTTTATATTTAAAATTTCAACTCAGCATGGAGAATTTCATCCTTCTCACTTTCCAAGTTCCTGTATTTTTTGGGCATGGTGGTTTTCCATCTGAGATAGGCCCTTTTAGCTCCCAATCTTACATAGAACCTGGTTTGGCACTGCAGATATCACCAGCCTCAGCAGCTGATGATATTTTTATCTGTCAATGTGCTTCCTAAATGGACTTGTTTAACTTCATCCAAACAGTTATCTGGAGTGCTGCTTTATAAAGGTGATTAATAACCCAGAGGTGACAGCAATTCCCAGAAAAACCTGTTAGGACCTTTCACTTCTTTTCATGTAAAAATGCATGAGGTATTATTTTATAACAGCTAGGTAAGACATATCTCCTTCATGCCACAAGACTATTAAATATCTACTTAATTAACCTCTTCCTCTTAAATCCAGAGTTTGTCCAGACTTTCTGACAGTCCAGAAATAAAAGAATAAAATACCAATTTGTAATGATCTGGTTTAACAGAAACCACACTTCTTTGGTGACTTTGGTGTCATTGCATCTTACTCTGCTGCGGTGTGAAAATGGGAGAATTGCCACGTGTTAATATTTGTCTTTATTTTTCCTTAAACAGGTTTAGACTAGAATAAAGAAAACCATTTTTATTGCAAGTCTTTCAAGAAATAATGCTAAAGCATTGAGCATAAGAATGGTGGCATTATCAAGGAATCATGGAATCATGGAATGGTTTGGGATGGAAGGGACCTTAAAGCCCATCCAGTGCCACCCTCTGCCATGGGCAGGGACACTTTCCATAGTCCAGGGTGCTCCAAGCCCTGTCCAGCCTGGCCTGGGACGCTTCCAGGGATAGGGGGATGATGCACTCAGGATTGGGATTAGGAACAGAAGATCCTCTATATTTACATTCTTCAGAAAAACGGAGCTCGAAAGAGGCACATACAAATTATATTTTAGGACAACCTAATATCCACCTCATGCCTAGACTTTTCTAACGGCAATGCTTGAGATTAGATCCCCAAAAATTCCCTCCCAGGTGTGTGATGCCATTTAAGTCTCCTCCTTGGTGGCTGAGCACAGCCTGGGATAACAATTCCTGAGCTGTGTTTGAGCCCTCCAGTGGCCGCTGGTGCTGTGTGTGCTTGAGAACTGCCAATTAGAGCTTCAGTGTTTATTAAACGAGACCCCGTGGCTCTGTATGCAGTCACCAATATGTTTCTGTGAACCTGATCTGACAAAATATTTTGTTATTTTGCCTGAAAGAGCAAGGCAATCATCTGTCACAGCGGCAAAGTCCGTGCTCCCAATTCTCCCAGAGTATCACTGCCAGCACCACTGCTGCATATTTAATGTTCCTTCTCCCAGCACCCACGGGATGGGGCTTTTCTGGATGCTGTGGCTGGAGCAGCCCTTCCCCAGTGCTGCAGAGGCTCCCTCTGCCCTCCCTGCTGCACTGGGATGCACTGGGATGCACTGGATGCACTGGGATGCACTGAATGCACTGGGATGCTCTGGGATGTACTGGGATGCACTGGGATGCACTGGGATGCACTGGATGCACTGGGATGCCAATGGGATGCACTGGGATGCACTGGGATGCTCTGGGATGCACTGGATGCACTGGGATGCTCTGGGATGCACTGGGATG
>QUSF01000010.1:23910549-23941864 GCA_003676055.1 Chloebia gouldiae
GGATGCACTGGATGCACTGGGATGCACTGGGATGCACTGGGATGCACAGCACAGCTCACCTGGGCAGGTGCTCACACGGGACCTTTGTGCAGCTTCCAGCCCAGCACAGCTCTTTCCAAGCTGCTTCTTGAGCACTGAGGGCTCTAAAGGCTCTCCCAGTCACACTTCCCCACGATTTTAGGAGAAACCAGGCAGGTAAGTGCTGTTCTTGCAGTGCTGGGTTTGTTAATGTCTTTCCTGTTCATGGAAAAAGCACTTTTCTCCATCCCCACATCTGGATGCCCTGAAAATCTGAAATCAGGCTCCCTGGGGCCTGGGCAGCTCTGATTTCCTGATGCTTTAGGGCTCCTTCATCACCCTGAGCCCCCTCCGAGCTCTGGGGACACAGAAACACTTTTTCTACAAATGCAGAAACAGGACTGGAACAGCTCTGCAAAATCTTCATCCTCTTTATAACTGGAGGCTCTCCCATTATTGTATCCTAGTATTTTAAAACACACTGTCATTTCCTTGCTTCCTCCCCACCCCCTTTTTTTTTTAATTTTATTTTCCTTCTGATTTCCTGTTATTCCACAATTCAGGAGGCAATAATGTATTTCAGAAGTTATAACAAAATGGATATACATTGAGCATTCTTTCACCTCTTCGCTTATTTCCCATGAATGCTTTTAAAATAAGTACCAAAAAGCCATGAAAGGGAGAAGAGACATTTTCTTTTCCTCTGAAGATGGGAAAAAAAAATTTATCTCATCCTTTGTCTGCATTCTAAGAAGAAAATGAAAGATTTCTCTGTCTGCAGATCTAGAAATATCCATTTCTTAACCACATATATATATGTATGTATGTATGTATATGTATGTATATATGTATATGTATGTATAGAATCAGAGAATCCCAGAATGATTTGGTTTGAAGGGACCTTAAAACTCCTCTCATTCCACCCCTGCCATGGGCAGGAAAACCTTCTACTAGACCAGGTTGCTCCAAGCCCCCTCCAGAGTGACCTTCTGCCAATTCAAGCAGAAGTTAATGAGGAAACCCTTGAAGAGGGGAAATATTTATGTGTTCTTCAAATAATGTTGTTCTAAAACAATATTCGTGCTCGTTTTTATTCATCCTAGGAGAAAGATGGAGAGAAACTTTTTTCAAGGGCCTGGAGTGACAGGACTAATGATGGACTAGTCTGTGAGAGATATAATTCTCATTTTGGGATTCCAAGACCAACTGCCAGGATGAAGAATGTCACACAGGTACCCACCATCCATGGACACTTCCAGGAACCAAAAAAGATTTAGGGAGGTGTGGAGGCCCTTTTATCTCCTTATGGTTTGGTTTTTATAACAGTAAATGTTGGACATTTTTATTTTTAATTTTAAGAGAGAGGAACCTTCCACATAGTCATCTAATGCAGTATTTGGTGACTTAAGGACAAAACAACAGATCTGAAAATTGGTGATAAAATAATAAGACTTGGCACCATTCCATTCAATAAAGGCAGCAGCACTGTAGCATTATATTACCCAAAATGTAGTATCATTCAATGCCTGAAACATTAGGGTATATTATCCAATTATCCATATCAATGCAACTTGAGTTTCCTAATGAAATCATAGAATCATCAGTTTGGGTTGGAAAGGAACTGAAAAATCTTCTAGTTCCAAACCCCCATTGTGGGCAGAGACCCCTCCACTTCATGGACAGGTATTATAATGAAATTATCTTAATTATAGCTACAATTATAACTGAATTAGGACTGTATCTCTCTGCTACTGTGGTCCAGAGCCAAAGTTTCCAGATCCATAATCTGTAGTTCAATATATTGGCCAAAACACAGGGATCTGAACACAGCCTATTTGATATTTGTCTCAGAACATTTTGGGAATAATCATCTCTATTTTTAGAATAAGGTGGAATTGTTCTGCACCAATGGGCTTCTACACAATAATTTTCAAACACTGCATTGCTCAGAGTCAGAGCAGCAGCCACATATAAATTAGAATTTCATCAATCAGGACATAATTAATACTACTTTGCCTTGGAGCCAAATATTAGCATCCTAATTTATTACAGTGTAGCAGCTCTTTGTAAATGTTATGGCAAAGCCAGACAAAATGTGGGAATATTTCAAAGACTTGTGTGTGTAGTGGAGCAACCAGAGGAGCAGAGGTGTGTGCAGGTGCACCCAAGGGGCAGCTGGAAAACAAGCAGCTACGAGATAAAGAACAAGATAAGCAAAGAGGCAGAACATCCCACCCAGCACCCAAGAGACCGAGCTGCCAAAAGCAAATACATAAAATAAGCAGTGAAAGGAGAAATCAGTGCATCACTTTAAGGGGAGATAAAAGCATGGATGACTTAAAAAGATGAGGGTGGGGGAGAAGAATTCCAGCAGCCTGTTGCAATTCTGACTTCTCCATCCAGGAGCTCTCAAACCTCATCAAAGTCAAGGTCGAACCTTGACCAGGACTGTTGGGATCTGTGCTGCCCACCCCAGCTCAGTGGTGTTGAGGTTGTTGAAAAGTGAAAGAGTAACAGCTTTGTCTGCACGGTGATGTTGATTAATAACTCCAAGTACTGGGAATTGATAAGCATAAGGACTAACGAGTCAAACTGAAGGTGCTGTAAATCATCAAGTTTTAAATTGTTCAGTCTTAAAGTTTAAAGTTTAAAGTTTAAAGGTTTAAAGGTTTAAAGTTTAAGGGTTTAAAGTTTAAAGCTGGCCTGAGCTCTTGGTTCTCTCAGCACACCATAGTTCTCCAATTCCCCCCTGATCTTCCTTCTTCCTCAGACGAAATCTTTTTACCCTATAAAGTAATCAGGTTGATCAAGCTTGGTAAGTCTGTGTTGGCTGCTCCCAGTAACCTTCTTCTCTGCCTTGTGTCCAGAAACATTTCCATGGGGGTTTGCTCCTGGATTTCCCCGGGCCCAAGGAGGGACTGACCCTCTCACAGCTCCCTGAATGTCCTTCTGACCTGTTTTAAAGGTGGCCCTGACTCTTCCTTCTCTTTGCTGGTGAAGCACCTCCCCTGATCTTCCCAGCCTATCAAAGGTGACAAAGAATAGTGTTGAAAGGAGAATTTCCAGGTCTCCCACTGACCCCAGATGCAGCCCAAGGGATCCCACTGACTCCCATGGGTTAAGATTTCTCAAGTAAATCCCAAGTCTCCCTCCATCCATTGCTGCTAAATCCTTCCCCTTAACTCCTTCAGCAAACTCAGGGATCTGAGACCTTTCTGGCCCTGTGCCCCCTGTCATTAAATCCTCCCACACCACATTTAATTCTCTTTGGAAATGGTAACACTGCACTCTGGAGTTCCCGATGTGTTTCAAGAACAGAATTAAAGCAGAAAAATAACAGTACGATCCAAACTTTCAAGGACTATTACAAAACCTGTGCAAATATCAAAATGCTGGATTTTTTTTTTTGGTCACTTGAGTCTCCCAGAAAGTTTGCAGAAGTAGTGCCCTATTTGGGAATTCAGGAACTGCAGACTCAAGAGTTCATGTATAATCAGAGCCTGGAGTCCCCTGCTCTGACTTACACAAAATAGCCATTCCAGTGAAAATCCCCTTGTGTTAACCCAGCACATTCCCCCTCCAGAATGGGCAGTCCTTTCACCTTTATCTCTTGGCTGCCACTTCCCTCTCTGACTTTTTGCTTGGCACTGATTCAGTTTGATAACCCAATGATCTAATTTTGCCAGGTCAGGCTTTATTTTTTACCAGTCCAGCAAGTTGTACTGATTGTGCAGATTGTTGCTGACATAGAGTAGAAAGTAAGGGGAAAGAAACTCCCACTTACGTAGCAATAAATTTTGGGATGGACAGAGCTGGTCTGTAGCATCCCAAATTTAATCTCTGCATTCAACAGAGAAACTCCAATGCCTAGCAAAAAATTGCAAGGAATTTTTATTGGCCATAATTGTTGGCAAATCCCATTATTTCAGCCATGTTAACTGTTCAATTAATTGCCAGTCAGATGCTTAGAAAGGTCACAAGTAGATGAGATGCCAGAGCCACGTGAGGCTTCTCAGTGACGTTTCATGGCACCCTGATAAATATTGCAGCTGCCAGCTCAAAATGCTCTTTGCATTGTAAACACTGCTGAATCATTTATTAGAAATGAATAAATGAAGTCAATAGACTTTCTGCTGCATTAGGCAGCCCTCATCTGTGCCACTGAGGATCCTGCAGCAATCACACAGGGCTTCTTCACTCGTTGCTTTTTCTGCCCTTCTCTCTCTGCTTCTTAAAGTTATTATTCCTTGGTGTCACCATTCTCCCTCCTGGCTCAGTGCACATCCTCTGCTTTGAACTGGATTCATGCCACAGTAGGGTCTTTTGACTGGAAATGTATAATACAATCTACACAATTTGTAACTTCACTTTTATTTCCATGGCCACATTGGAAGGAGCAGGATTAACATTCACTCAACCAACCGAGTGTCTGCTCTGGCACTGGGAAAACTTGGGGTTAAATTTGTGCCCCTCTGGATATGGTTTGTGTGCCCTTCTGCTTGGCTTGTGTGACTTTGGCACATCCCTTAGGACACAGAAGACTTTACAACCTGGAGTAGCAGTACTTACCCAGTGAATGGCTTCAAAATGACAACAGCAGGGTTGGATGGGATATTGGGCAGGAATTGTTCCCTGTGAGGGTGGGCAGGCCCTGGCACAGGGTGCCCAGAGAAGCTGTGGCTGCCCCTGGATCCCTGGAAGTGCCCAAGGCCAGGCTGGACAGGGCTTGGAGCCACCTGGGATAGTGGGAGGCGACCCTGCCCATGGCAGGGGTGGCACTGAGTGGGCTAAAAACCAAACCCAACCCCTTCCCACCCAAACCATTCTGGAATTTTGTGAAACTCAGCTGATACCACTACACATAGAACTGAGGAAAGCTCTGCCTACTTCCTACTCACGTGGACAGGTGGATCTGTTTTCACTGTCACTTTATCACAAAAACGTAAATCCATTAGAAACAAACAAGTTTTTCTTAGGGATTTTAGGTTTTTGGTAAGTTCCATTTTTGGCCACCTTAGAAATTTTTGAGCATTGTCAGCTACTGCAACAAACACCACCAAATGTTAGTGTGTTTTGGAGAATGATTCTTATAAAGACTTAAAATTTGGCTTCTGAACCCCTCTGAGTCATTTGACAATGTGATCCTGTTACTAGTACAGCTCCGTGTGCTTGCCTAAAAGTCATTTATATCAAATATTTTGAAAGAACATCTGGGAAAAACTACAAAGTGCTGAAAACTTGGGAGTGGATTGAGTAGCAAAGATTTGTGGTTTGCTGCATAATTTGCTGCACTGCTCTCTAGCTGAGAACCAGGTTTGCTTCCAGAGGTGATTAAATAACAAATGACACTGAACTAATTAGAAGATTCTGCCATCTAGTGCCTCCAGAAGCTACGTGGAGCTTTTGCACGACCCTTCAGCTGAGCTTTGAGGACATCCTTGTGGGCTCAGAGCAGCAGCTGACACTGATGATCAAAACCCAAGTTTTCCTCTCGGTACACAGCATTAATTTTCCAATCTGGCACTCATTTGGTGTCTCTCCAGCATTTATCTGCTGCAATTGCTGGCAGTACCTTTATTTATTTCTTTTTCTCTCCATAATAAGTCTCTGGAAAACAAACAACATCTCTTTGCTGCACCTTTATCTTTAACCTGTCTGGCTTTTTGTTTTAAAATGTCACTTTTCTAGGACAGCTGCTGACAGACAGGTACCAATGTGATACTAATAACATAACTATATGGCTGGAACATGTTATTTTTCCCCTCATGTTGAGTTCAAATAAGACATTAGATGACAGGTGCTTTTGGATGATCACTCACTCTCCATTTACAGCACATTTTGGTGGTGCTGTTTCTCATGCCTGTGTTGTCTGAAAACTGAAAATTTCTCTGAAATTGTTTTCCAACTCTGATCTTAATATTTCCTCCCTTCAAAGCCCTCCTTACTGCACTCCCAGTTTTTGGGTTTAAAAACCAGCAATGCCAGCATTGTTTCTTCAATGAGAAGCTGGAGCAATTTTCTCCTTGGAGATATTTTTATTTTGCTCTCTTAGGTCTTAAGAATGGAAAAAAATGGAAACATCTGAGAGACCAAACCCACATTTTATAAATTGTCAAATAAAACTGGCAGCAAAAGGTACTTCTATTTCTGCAGTATTTTTAAATATCATTAGTAAAATAAAAAAAGCATTTTTAAAAAACCTTGACGACTTAATTTCTTAAATGCATTGGTTGCTGAAATGAAGTAATGGAAGTTATGTCTCACATCATTTACAGAATCTTGCTAATTGGATTATCTTACTGATATTTTAGGACAAAGAGAGCTCAGCTTTTGGAACATATGGAGAGATAGGATGTCTTTGAAACTGGCCTCAGTACTGGGTTTGCAGGGGTGACCAGCATTATCATGGAATCAGAGGATCCCAGAAAGGTTTGGCTTGGAAGAGATCTTAAAGTCCATCCCACCTTCCACTAGCTCGGGCTGCTCCAAGCCCCATCCAACCTGGCCCTGAAGCTTCTTTTCAGGCTTCATATTGACCATGGACACTGAAATCTTGTGAGTTTGCAACTTTTCTGCAGCAATAAGCCCAAGTCAGGAGCTCAGGTCAGCCTCAGAGTTCATTTTCCCAGCAAAAGAGGAACAGACCTGGGCATTCCTGGAGGGGATAAATCACTCTAAAAGGCAGTTCTTGTGTTATTTTAATATTGCTATCCAAAGTACTTCTGTGAGATGGATTTCCAGAAAATAAAATATTGCAGCTTTTGTGTGTATTGTATAATTTCATGTTGGACATCAAGAGAATTTCACCACAGAAAGGGGGCTCAGGCCTTGGAGGAGGGATCACCCAGGGAGATTTGGAGTCCCCATCCCTGGAAGTGTCCCAGGTACACCTGGATGTGGCACTCAGAGCTCTGGGCTGGTGACAAAGTTGGGATCAGGCACAGCTTGATCTCGATGGTCCTGGAGGGCTTTTCCAACCTCAGTGGTTGTGGGATTCTGGGATTTGTGTACACCTCTGTCACAGTGACACTGGGCAGTTGGTTCTAATCTATCAAGCTTGAGCTGTGATGAAAATGTGATTTGGTACTGCTGGAGATCTATCAAAATAAAAAAGCAACCTCAAAAAGAATCCAAATCAGATTTGTATTTAACCTGAGACTCTGAAAAAAAATAAATTTAAAAAAAGAAGGAGTACTGAAAAAAAAAAAAAGCATTTTAACCTGGGTGTTTTGCTGAAAGGCAAGTCAAGGAACACCTTCAGAATTAGAAATGGATGCAAATTTCAGGAGGACTGTTCATATATTGTTACTGCATGTTTGCCAGGAGCTAACCCTGCCCCTGGAAATCTTTCATTGTGACGACTTTAACACTGCAAGCAGCAGTGGTGCTGCAGCAGATTCTCTAAGGGTATTTTTCAGATGCTTATTCTGGAAACTGCGTGAGGATTGCTGAGGAGCAATCCAAGTGTCTCTTGTCTGGGTCCCAGAAGTGATGAAGTGGCAACTTGCATGGGGAAAATAAGAGGAGGCAATGACACCACGCTGCAGCTGCTGAGCCTTGGAGTGAGACTTTCTGGTCCACACAGGAGCTGTTTGTCAGTGGCGGGGCTGAGGTTTGCAGAGAGTCGAGCGCAGCACCTGAGGAAAAAATCCCATTATTGAGTGCCCAGGTGCTGCGCTGGCTTTGGCTGGACTCGGGCTGGGCTTCATTTCATCCCAGGGGCTCTTTTGGGGTTCATAATTAACACGGGGTGGAAGCACAGAGATGGTTTTGTGAGCACTGAACATGAAATCTTTCTACATGATTCCTACGCTTTTCTACGTGATTTATAAGTGGACTCTGAGGCTTCTCTATTTGTTTTTAGAAGTTGTCTTTCTCTATATTTGTAAAAGTAGACAGGGCAATAATATATAAAATATACATGCATAATGTATAACTATATTATAATATCTCATTATTTTAAACAAGACAATATTATAGAATAAATAATAAATATATATAATATATAATATATAATATATAATATATAATATATAATATATAATATATAATTTATAATATAAATATATAATATATAATATAAAATATATAATATATAAGATAGATATAAGATATAAGATATAAAAGATATAATATAATAGAGATAATATATAATATATTATCTATTACATATTATATATTATATATTACATATTGCATATTATATATTACACATTACATGTATATTATATATTATATATTAATATAAATATTATATAAATATTATGTATTATGTGTTCATATTACTATGCATTAATAATATAAAATATTAATATATTATGTACTAGGAAATTTATTAATATAATATAATGTATTAATATTAGCATATAATATTAATAATTGATATTGTAATATTTACATATTGTTTTAATTATTCATATTACCATATAATATATTATATTATTAATACTATAATATTAATTATTTGCATATAGTAATATATTAGCATGATAGTATTAATATATGATATTAATTATTAATGTTATCTATTATGTAATATATTTATTAATAGTATTATTAATAATATTACTAATATTAATACTATTAATATTAATATAATGTATTAATATCATCTATTATATAGTGTATATAATATAATATAATTTAGTTTATAATGAAATTATAATATTATAATATACAAGTATAACAATAAAATATATTATTTTAATTAATAAACTATTTATTAATTTAAATATTAATTAATGTTAATATATTAATATAATTTAATTTCTATATTATTATTTATCAACTTGTTGATTAATAATTGAAACACTATAATAAATAATAGAGGAATGCTTTGATACTTTAAGGTTTCTCCTGTGATATTGGAATTCCTTTTGCTGACACGCGGCAGCTGCCTCCTGGGTGCTCAAAATGCACAGGGATGTGTGTGATGCCTTACGCTTCCCTTCTCAAAAGTCACTTCCTCCCCACCACCTAAAGTATTTGATGGCAAACATGTGAATTACTCAGCCAGAATTCTTTCAGTTGCTCTGTCTGTCCAACTTGTCTTGCTAACGGCCTTTCCTACTTTTTCTTAGCACTTACAAGCATCAGTTGTGGTAAAATAGAGTGTTGGAAATAGCTCTGTACAATCATGCTTAAATGATTGTGGTTATTTTTCAAATCAACAGAGAAATGTTTAATAAGTGCAGGTCACCTGTTCAGTGAAATGGAATTTTTTTGGGAACAATTCTAATTAGCAAGCTGTCATCTGTTTCCAAGTGCAGATCAACCAATATTCCTGAGTTAGATTGTGAAAAAAGTGTTCTTTTAATACTGGAAATGGATGGAGATCTAAATGTTTAATAGTGTGATCATCCAACCTTCTAAAAACAGGCCATTACACCCTTGAAACCAGAGGTGTTGCAAATATCAGCTCATTCTTGCAGCACTAATAAGAGAAGTTTGTATTAAAAGAAATACTTGCATCTAAATAGAAACCTGAAAATAGCAAAAAAGTATATATTACATATATAATTCAATTACTTTTTCTAATTCCTTCTTTGTTTTTTTGTTTTGGTTTTTTTTTTGTTTGGTTGGGTTTTTTTGTTTGTTTGTTTTTTTGGTTTTGTTTTTTTTAATCTGTTGTCTGGAACTGCCCATTTCCTGTAGGATTTACTGTGTAATCACCAAAAAGGATCTGCCATTCCCACTGAGGAACAGTAACATCAACTCTTTATGCATCTGCTTCTATATTTGGCATATTCCCACTTTTCCAAGGATTATGTCTCCTTAACTCCATCATCCCTGCTTGCTTCCTGCCCTGTAGAAAAGCCATTAGTGTTGTCATTGGCAGTAATTTTTTTTACTTTCCTTGTTTTCCTTATGGTTCTTTGACTAAACTACAATTATCAATTTGCATAGAAGTGACAAGAAGCTAGTAATTAGTTGAAGAGAGTATTTATGGCTAGGAGAATGCTGTAGGGTAAGGAATATAATCACAGTGGGATTGAGGGAGGGTTGGAAATGGGAACAGAGGATGCTGTGGAGACAAGCACAGGGATGGGGTGATTAAAAACAGGGCTCAGTCTGGAGACATCAGGTCTACAAAAGGTCAGAAAAAGAATTACTGATCCAGGAGCTGATCAAAAGCAGTTTTAGAGGTAAAAAAGTAGGCAAAAATCCTATAATCAGAATGCTTAGGGCACGCTGCACATCCCAAACTCAGATGTAAAGCAGGACTGCAGGTGAATGACGAAAGGTCATGGAGTTGGGACATTTTAGTTTCTAAATTACCCCTAAAGGTGGTTAGAGTGAGGAAGAGCATCATGCTGCTCCTTGTGAAGGAGCTGGGGGTGCTGGCAGCTTCCAACACTTGTCCTTGTCCTGCTGGGAAGTCACCACCTTGGAAGGCAGAGGTGCAGTGGAAGAGTGAGTGTAGGAAGGAAGGCAGGCAGGAAGGGCACAGCCATGGAAAAGAAGTGAAAACCATCATTTTACAGTTCAAATTGCTTCCTAGGAATTCATCCTTTTCCCCCTGTGTATGTTCCTTACCCTACAGCATTGTTAGTCAGAAATATTCTTTTCAACACAGACTTCCTTCCTTCCTTCCTTCCTTCCTTCCTTCCTTCCTTCCTTCCTTCCTTCCTTCCTTCTTTCCTTCCTTCCTTCATTCCTTCCTTCCTTCTTTCCTTCCTTCCCTCCCTCCCTCCTTCCTTCCTTCCTTCCTTCCTTCCTCCCTCTAATAGAACTGACCAAATAAGAAATTCCTGACCAGTAGGAGAATTTCAGAATTTCCTTTCTGAAAGTAACAAAGATTTTAAATTAAAAAAAAAAAAAAAGAAAAAAGAAAATGGACCTCTACTCTCTGAGGAGTATTGTGAGAAAGCTACAGCAAGAGGCAGATACCTCCTCAGCCTGGCTATATTGTCTTTATGATATAGAGTTATATATTCTTTATTACATTTCAGAGACTTTTTTGTATTCTTTCCCAGCAGCTAAGTCTTACTCTTCACCTTAGAATTTGTATAAAGGGAAAATGAAGCAGTGAAGGAGTAGTTTGTGCTGCAAGTACTGAAATTTTCATCATTTGTTGCTAACACAACTGAAATGTTCTTTCCACAGGTGTATAATGAAGACAATTTCCATGTTCCAGACATCCTATAGATTAAATGGCACCGGTGAGGGTGGAATGAGAGAGGGGAGAGCTAAGAAAAGTTGTTAATATGCAATGCAGAAGGAAATAAAGCTATGCATAAAACATTGCTATTCAACTGTGGCTATGAGCATATATATGAACTACAAGCATATAGAAGTGCAAACTTCTATATATATGTATAAATAGATGAATAATTTAGGTGCATGAATTAATATTACAGAAGCAAATGAAAAGAATCACTCAGTCTCAGCCAGCTGGCATCCCAAGGTGTTTAATTAATCCTTCTTGGTTTCAGAGAACACTTACAAATAAACCTGGTCAGGTATTGTGCAAGATGCAGACTGTAAGGAAGGTACATTTTTCTGTATATTCAAGGTACACTGAAATAGTGTCAAATAGCTGTGACCAATTTAAAAAAAAAAAAAAGGAGTTTAGAAGCTGTTAAACTGAAGGGATGCATATTAGCCAGTATAAAACAGTGATTGCAGTCAGAACTTAGTGAGAGATGCCACTGACATCAGGACTCAGGGACCACAGTGAAACTCCCAGAGACAGAAACTTCTTCCAGCCAGGAGAGTGGGACTGGAGTCAGAAAAATTACCCAGAAAGGAAACAATTTAAGGATGGCTTTGCTAAATGAGAGATTCATATTACAACTTTGACAGGTATTCCATTAAAATAGCATGGCTAATTATATCACCCCTATTTTTATTCCATAGCCTCCACTTTGTGAACTAATCTGTTCAAAGTCCTGGGGAATATTCATCCTCATCCATTTGGTGATGGGAGGAATCAAAGAAATTTTAAATAGGATACAAAGCACACTAAAATCACATGAACTGGATGCTGCAGAAGATAAATTGAATTTTGGGGTAAAGAGCTGAAGCAACACCTTATATATCCCTCAAGATATTTTGCTGATACTTTTGGTAAAAATTATTTGATATTCAGTATATAGGTTGAAGGATAATGATTTTGAAACTATCTATCTGTCTTCTATCATCTTCTCAGCTTCTGCTTTCTTTTTCATGCTGATTCTTTGGGTTGAAATGTGTTTCCTCATCTCAAACACAATTTAAGTTCAAAAATGACAGCAGAGGATAATTTATTTCATAGAATCAGAGTGCCTGGGCTGGAAGGGACTTTTAGGTCATCTAGTTCCAATGCCCTGCCATAAGCAGGGGCAGATATTTAGGAGATGTGACAGCAGCAATATTTATGACCCCTAGAATTACAAATGTTTTAGGTTAGGTTGCCTTACTAGGAAAATTTAGAATATTTTACCTAAACTACATCAATGCTAAGCAATCATCAGTAGTGTTATTATGCAAAGAGAAAATCTGCCATCTTCACCTGCAATAATCAAGTATTATTCTTGTTAATTATGATTCATTCAAGCTACATATTTTGCCAAGGAAAGCCTGGAACAATTGATAGGTGGGTCATTGCAGGTTGTTTTATGAAACCTAGGAAAAATTATCTTTTTGTCAGGAAGATCCCAGCCTTATTGTAAATGTGGCTGACCGGTGAACCAAAATGCTAAGAAATAGCTGGAGAGTTTCAAATATCTAATCACTGTGTGTTTCCTGGGCAAACTGCCCCAAAATCAATGGGAAATTTGCTCTGAGGATATCACTGAGAAGAAGAAATGCGATTTCTATCAACCCAGTCCTTAGCTGAGGTTTCCAGTTGTCTCTGTAAAACAGTAATCCAATCACAAGGAGGGAGAAAATATGGATTATGTCCTGCTTCCTCCTTTACTTTCTCAATCACTGACTGGGGTATGAATTCAGTATTCAGTAAATATTCAGGGAGAAAATTGACTGGGATGAGGAGATAATATTATGCTCATGAGTGCTTAGAGGGTTCAGAATTGGCAATCACAAGAGGAGTTCTCAGATGTTTTTAGCTCAGCCACCTCCATTACATCTTTACATTAGAGGCTGTTAAAGGACCAGGCTGCTCCAAACAGGATAATTCAAAATCCTGATGGCAGCAATGTGTGCAAAATGCACAATTAGTGGTGCTCAGGAGAATGGGGATGGGGATCTCTCTGTTAGGCAGGGGCTCCAGGGACCTTCCTGGCTGCCAGATGTAGCAGAATATTGCACATGTGAGAGGGGGAAAGTGTGGCAATGGAGCACAGGGAGAAAGGGAGACTGCCTTGGAATGCAGAGGCAGTGATATGTAAATACAAAATGTGATGGATAACTGGCTGAGCAGAAGTTCTAAGCACAAGACTTCAGTCAGTTTGGTTCTTGGAGTCCACACAGGACAGAAATGATAATTTTGGGTACACAAACTGTGTCCTTAGCTATTTACAATTCAGAAACAGAGTTGAAAAATCACCCAACACCAGCATTTCTGGAAAATGTACTCACAGTAAAAAAACATGGGAAACTCTGACTAATTCAAGAGAAAACAAAGAGGTTTATTTGTTTTAGCATTATTGTTCAGGTAAGTTGGGATAAAAATATAGTTGTTGAATTTTTTTTCCTTAAAGTTTTAAGGTTTAAAATTATCTTTATAATTGTATTTGTTTGATGGATATTATTATAAGATGAATATGATGGATTTATATTGATGGATAAACTTGGAGGTTTACAGATCCCTCCAAGAGAAACTGATGATAGGGAGAAAAATCTCTTGTCAGTGCAGTCACGAGCAAAGTCTAGGGGATGAAGACAGGCAAAATGAAGCAGAGCTGTGGGGCACAGAAATTCATTCCTGAGCAGGGAGGGCTGGGTAGAAAGGAGCAGAGAAATTAAAATATGCTCTGGAAAGAGTTTGCTGCTCAAAGGAGATATTACATGGCAGAATTTCAGTGTGTGCAACTATTCAAGAATCAAATTCCAAGATTATTTTGGTGCTTGGAGATGACATTTCTTGATGTTAGCCTATTTAGCCAAAACCTCGCTTGATATTTTGAAAATAAAGGCGAGTGAACCACTCTTTGTGTTTCCTGGTTAAATGCTGACGACCTTCCCAGGCCTGCAAACCCAACAGCAGCACACAACAGACATAGAGAACATTCACATCTTTATTCCAGCACTGTGCAGATCAGATTCAATAAATTACTCATTATTCTTTTTTTTTCCAAAATTTCAAATATATTTGAATTCTACAAAACCCAGTCATAATGGATGTTTTGTTAATGCTTTGGTTAAATAAAACTTTTAAAGATAGTACCAGCCAAAGTCAAATTAAGGAGTTGAGACACCCTGAATAAACCAGCTTTAATATTTTATAGTTTCCTGCCTTGAGGCACATTTGATTAGCAGTCCCTTCATGCTCTTCTTGAAAGATCAGCCAATCCACCACAGTTTCTGTAACCCAGAATACAGATTTATGGTTTTTTCCTCCTAAGGTTTTTAAGTATTCTGAGGATGTTTAATAAGAAGTAGACAAGTATGCTCAGAAAGTTTAAAAGAATACAGTCAAAATTCCTATTTTTTTTACCAAATATTCCAGATCAGGATGGAATAAATTTTAATAAAAATTGCCCCAAATTTGAGGAATCTGTTGTTATTCTGTAATAAAACACTGAATTACTAAATTGTTTCAGAGCCCAGATGTTGCTTGGGTAACTCTCATAAAATTAAGAAATTAAAGTTATAACCATGTGCCTGGTTTAATTTAATGGAGAGAGGAATTAGAAATAAATTCAGAGTGTAGTACTTAATAAAATATGACATTCACATAACCTGAAACCCTTTCCTGCAGTAAAACTGCTATATAAATAGAAATTTCATAAATAAGAATGTTCCAATATGATTTTCAAATAACTTCATAATGATCAGCCTGGGACATAGCTGCTCTGGTCTCCTGTCTCTCTTTTCCTTTAATTATGTTAAAATATAGCAGTAGGTGCAAAGAAAGAAAACATAATCAGAGGGATCCTTCTACGTGAAGGACCAATTCAGCTCAGGGTGGGGTTGTTGGGGGGTCCTGGGCAGGGCCAGGGGTTGGATGGAAGATCCCCGTGGGTCCCTTCCATTTCAGGATATTCCATGATTCTGTGACTCCGACACCTTATTCCCAAGCTGCTTTTTGGATTCTACTGATTTCCATGGTTCTGAGATTTTAGGAAGTGATGATTTTAGAAATGCAGTGATTTTTTTTTTCATTTAACTCCAGTATTTTTAATTAAACAGTTGCTTCTAAATTGCTTCTGTTGTTTTTTTTTTTTTTTTCCTTTAAGCTTATGTGGTAAAAGTGTTTTCAAAAATTTTCCAGCCTCTCTGATTTTCCCGTGAGTGAAGGTGATGTTCGTGTTAGTGTTTTCTATTTAAACAGCAGATGCTGTGCCTCCTGAAAAAAAAACTCTGAGCCCATTTCTTCATCCCTGGAGTGAAACACAACTGCCCTTAAACATTTCTCAGTTAAACCAGAAACAGAGTTTATGGCAGGAACTTATTAATCATGAGCTGCATCAAATCTACAGAGAGAACTTCAGAGGGCGAATTTTTTAATTGCTGGAATTGGGACTTAGCCAGGACACGAGGTTAATAAGCTAATTCCTCCAAGGGGCATTTACCAGGCGTGTCCCATCAGCACTTGGGCATTGCCCACACCCCAGCCCTGGTGGCCTTGCTCCCCTTGCCTTGCACACGCCACTCTCACCTCTCAGTGCTCACCCTGAAGTTGTTTATTCCTTGAAAGAACATAGCAAACCAGAGGGCAAGCCTTTGCAACCTGCTTGCTTTGTTCCGTTCACACTGTGCGTTTGTTTTTTCCAATCAAGCTGCAGCAATCACAACTGTGGATGTTTTGCTCCCTCCCTTTTATTTCTGGTTATCTTCTGCAGCAGAAAATTCTATATAATGACAGCAGAGTTTTCTTAAAACTCTCTCCCTGATTTCTCTGTTCTCAATCATTTCTTTCATCATTTCATCATTTCATCATTTTACTAATTTCAAAGCATATGAAGGTAGACTGAGAATTAAATCTTACTGCAAAGCAGGTGGAAGGACACAGAGAGACTCCACCACTTCCCTCTCCCCAGGGTGGTGGTGGAGTCACCATCCATGGAAGTGTTCAGAAAACACTTTGTTTTTACAAAATCTCTGGGAAAAAAAAGTGTTCTGGATGTTCACAGATTACTGGTCTGCACAGCTAGTGATGGGAAGCAGGAAATAAATTCCTTATTTTGCTTGGCTTACATGTGCTGGTTTTGATTTACCTTTCTTTATCTCAACCCAGGAGCTTGTCCTCACCCTGCTGGAAAAAGAGTGAGGCTTTTTGGGGCTGAGCTTAACCCACAGCACAGGCAGAGCCTGAGCTGTAGAAAGCTGAGAGAATTTCTTGTGGCAGCTCAGTCATCAAAGGCAAGGCTACAGACAGCAGAGCTGCTCCCCGAGTTCCTCTGGCTCCTCAAGGAAAGTGGTGCAGGACAAAGGCATGGATCCATCTATCCTGGACATTTCAGCAGGGTAAAGAGGTTTATCCAGAGCTGGGAAGAATTCCAGCATGTAAAATGATGTCATGCTTCCTTTCTGAGATTTACCTAAAACTGCAATTCATTGATTAGGGGTAAAACTCACTGAAATCAGGAAGCAGCAGCAGCAGCTCCCATCCTCATGGTAGACTGGGAGGTGATCACTGAGCTGCTCCTTTGACTTTAGGTGGGTAATTTGAGAAAGATATTAACAATTCAGTAATTGAATTGTTCCTCAGAATACCCAATTCTGCCAGTAGGAATGGCAAAGAAAAATCTACCTTCTTCCTCATCTCCCTCACTGGACTGGTTCCATCACTGTCCAAAAGTTCTTGTGTATCCTGTGCTGTGGAGTCTGACCACAACCACCACTTCATCCTGCTGGTGGATACTCCATCTAGCTAAAATACCTTCTTTCCTCAAATTTTCTGCCCTAGCATTTAGAAAAGTTTCAGCTTTGGTTTGGGGACTAATCTAGCACAGGCTGTGAGGACAAATGTTACCATGAGGAGAGGGTAATTAAGAAGTTTATGTAACTTTTATTCCAAGTTCAAACATTTGGAAACATCTGGAGAATGGATTAACTGAAGGATTTGAGCGGAGTCATAGAACATTTTTTTTTTTAAGTCAGTGATTTATAGATCATAATTACTTGGTTCTTTCTTTCTCTGCTGGGGCAAGTAAAATTATGCAGATTTTCCAGAATCTTATTTCTGCTTTTCTTCTCTTAGTTTGTCAGTGACTACTGGAAAACATAGAAAACTGTGAAATGAAATGTGGGTCTTAATAAAAAATGGGTGTAGGCAATATTTCAAATAGTGATGGAAAAATATTTATTAATTCTGCTTCAGTTAACAGTAATAAAAAGAAACTCTTCCTAGGTATGTGTTTACAAGTATTTTTCATTACAGTGTTCGCAGTTTCTCTAAAAAGCCTAAAATATAAAAACAGATTAAAAAATTTAAATGTACCTATGTCTTTCTGGATAGAAGAGGATCCTATTTATAGTGAGAAATATTAGAAGCACTGTGCCTATAATCTAAAGTAAAATTATAGAGAAACAAGTCCTTCCAACAGTCTTTTGTGTGATCTTATGGCTGTGCCCCAAAAAACAGCACTGAATTATTTCCCCCCCTTTCCACCTGTGTGAGATTCACATGTGCTGTGGGAAGTCCAAGTTTTACTTCCTGTAGAGATAAAACTGCTAAGGGACAGTGAAAATCAGTTCAGAATTCCCAAAAAACCACTGCCAGCATAGGAAGCTGAATGCAGCAGCTACCAACACTTCATCCCTATAATGATCTGACTAATATTTGCCAGCTCTGACAGGAGGAGGAATTCCCTGTTTGTCTTGTTTATTAGTGGACAGCTGAAGTTACAACTTAGTGTAAAAGATGGTAAAAATTAGTGTAAAGCTGATGGTAAAACTTAATTATGACTCATTAAGTAATGTGGGTATGTACCTTAATAAAATAAGTTGTAAGACTGTCCTCTTGCTTCAGGGGTAGTCCCTGTTGGTTTTTTCTCTCCTAGATACCTTTGGGATCCATGTATTAAAAAATCAGAGATTATGGCATCTGTTGCTAGAGGCCACACAGAATTTTGCAGTTTTCTGCATACCTGGGGCTTCAACGTGCACACAAACCTTAAGGTCACTGTCATTTCTGCTCTCTGGTGGATGAAAGTGGAACAAAGGAGTTAATTCAGTATTCTGTGCATGAGGAGCAGGTGGGAGTACTGGCAGTAATTACAACGAGATTTACTCTGCACACAGAGCTCCAATTGCAGCCTTGGGCTCCTACAGGGGCTAAAACTGCAGTGGGTCCAAGCTTCCCAAAAGAAATGAGGCTTTCACCATTTATTCTTTCCCTTGTTGCAAAAAGCCACCAATGTCTGCCCTGACCAAGTCACCCCGAAGTGAATTCTTTGTCCATATTTAATGCCAATCTGTTTTCTGACAATTTTTAAGTCTAGCAACGTGCCAATGGGCAGAGTCAAACTTTGATGGCTGGAGCACCTCTGAGAGAAAACGAAACTGAAAGATCTGCTGTGTCCTTCTGCTTGGATTAGCATGAGCATGAAACCTGAATTAAGGCACAGATGGAGAAATTCTGAAAATAAAAGTGTTATAATTCAAGATAGGAACTGCTATTCCCAAGAGCTCAAAGCTATTTATTCCTATGAACATGTGGAAAATGTTTGAGTAATAAGAATTAGTTGTAGTATTTTTTTCTGGAGAGCTGGGGGGTTTTCTTGATATATTTTTTAAGAAAAACCTTTGATAATCATCTGTTCAAAGCACCTGCTCCAAACCAGAGCAGTTCCAACACTAGATCAGGTTCCTCAGGGTGAGACCCAGCTGAGTGTTTAATAAACTCCATTGAATTTTGAATAGTAACTAATAATTCTTTTTCTAATTTGCTAGAGGGAATTTGTAAGACTAAAATTAAGAGATGCCAAGACCTAGTCCTAATCACATTGAAGTCAACTGGATGCTTCCTGATTAACAGAGCTTTGATTTATTCTCACCCGGGTTTCCTGCACAGAGTTTTCTCTGACTTCTATAGGGAGACAGTAAAAATAGGGATGAGAGGAAAGGAAGTGCACCAGCAAATCTTTCAACACCACACACATCACATCTGATTGGCTTACCTAGTTTTTAAGCAGCATCAGAACTGGGATATGGCACCAATCAATTCAATAATTTCCCTGTGCAAATCCAGCTCCTGTGCCTCACTTATGCTTTTCAGTTTCATCACTGAAGCTCCAACAAATACAAAATAAAGGTGATCTGGTCAGATCTTATACTTTTGTATTGCATTTCTTCTTACACTTCTTTTGTATTGCATTTCTTCTTACACTTCTTTTGTATTGCATTTCTAGTCTTCTGTGGGGATTGCCACTTGGTGCAGAACAATTTTGGAAATAGATCACCTGGAAAAGGACACCCCAGTTTGAACCTTACTGGGGAGGGATAGAGATTTCTGGAAAATAAAAACTGCTTCAGGTGACCTTTGTTATTGCTTTTTCCCACTGCTTTTGGATGACAAAACACTGCCAGTTCTTGGGGGTGATAAGCGCTCCCCACAGGGTTGATAACAGCACTTGGAACGAAATGAAACATTTGTCTACATCCATGTGAAACTTCTGGAGAAAGAAAAATGGGTTGGCTTTTGAGTTACCTGGGTTTAGTGAAGTTTTTGTTGTTTTGTTATAGTTCACTTAAATTTTGAGATCATAATTATCCACTTTCCTGGTGCATGTTTTCCTGGACAGAGGAATTTAGTGAAAAATGTAGTCTGTGTGATTGTTATAACATTTTTTATCACAAATGATACCAGCAACCTGGTTTCATTATTGTTTTTTTTTTTAATAATAATAATAATGAAGGATAATATGTGTCTTGATAAACTGCCAGTACAAACAGCTGACAGAGTGAAAGGGAGAAATGTGAAATGATCTCAGCTCCTTAGAAAGTGAAGAAGGGAGGAACCAAAAACTCTTTACAGTCACAGAGAAAGTTCCTGGTTATGCTGAGACTGCCTGATCTCAAGACACCTGGGCTGCAAACAACAGAAAAATAAAATAAAATTACATTAAAATTAAAAAAAAATTAAAATACATAAATGGAATAAAACTAAAATAAATAAAAATAAAAGCAATAAGAAATTAAAATAAAGCCTTCTGTTAAGAAAACACCAGGAGGCTCTGCTGAAGGAAGACACGGAAATATCCTTGGTTACTAAATGTGTCTTTTAAAGGCTCTTTTATTCTGTGACCGCTCCTTTGGGCAGATCCCAGGATCCAGCCCCATCCATCAGCTCCCAGGTGTGCCCTCCGTGCATCCAAGCATCATTCCCACCTGGCTGCCAGCAGGAAGGGATCCCCCAAGAGGAAGGGCAGGGCAGAGGGAGAAAACAGCGCAGGGAAAAGATGCTCAGGTGCAAAGCAAGAGGGCAGAAAAGAGAGGCAACAGAAAAGTGATGCACAGAAGTGCCAGGAGGGAGAAAACCTGATAAAATAATTCCACTGAGCAGAAGCTGAGGCTCACCAAAGCAGCGTGTGAAGGTCAGCGCTGAGATGCTTCTTCAGAGTGTAATAATGCAAATTTAATCAGCGATGAATACACAGAGTGACAGTGAAGGATCTGAGCCTTGGGAGAACGGGAGAGTCGCTGAATTTGGGGATTTGTACCTTGGTGGAGAAGGCACCTGAAATGTAAGTGGTGTCTGGGAGATGAAAGGCAAATTATAGCTTAGAGAGCAGAGGAAATGTGCACTGGGAGCACGGTGAGAAGCAACAGGAAAAGGAGATTGCTCTTCTCGAGTTTTTAAGGTAAATTGAGTGGTATTGATAGTAAAAGTTCAATAAAAAAAAAAATCTGAAAGGAATTTTTTCTATAACAGAAGCTGTGAATTTACAGACATCACTTTATATCATTTTCTAATACAAATTTGCAGTCCTCACCCTTCGGTTTTGTTTTATAGACCTTTCAGCAAGCAATGCAAAAATCTGCACTGGTGACAAAAACTAGATAAGGTTTCTTTTAAAGCCACTGTTCTGTATGGGTTTATGCATTTTAAACCTTCTGAAAGATGATTAATGGCATCTCAGTGTTCTCAAATAACATGTTATGGATAACAGAACAATAATATTTTATTCTTTCCTTATATAACTCTCTATATTTTAAGACATTTTAGTCTTTTTTCTTGATTTTCTACTAATTTAAGGAATAATTATTTTTATAATGTAATCCTACAAAATTGCATTACCTAGTAGATGAAAACAATGAAGTGATTTTCAAGTAGAGAAAAGGGAGTTTTCTTTTTTTTGTGAATCACCATATAAAAAAAATGCCAGTGTCAGAAAGAGAAGAATTAATGTTAGAAATAATTAGAAATAATTACTGGGATACAGCTCTACTGCCAAATTTTATTAGAAGGACAATAAGGAGTGGTGGTAACTCAAAGGGGAGCTAATGGACTTTGTTTGGATTAATGGTAATGAAAGGAGCAGAAATAAGCAATCAGATTTTTTGGGCTTAAGTTTTGGTTCTTTGCACTTCACTTTTGTGAATGTGCTGTGAAATCTCCCTGTGCAGAGCACTGTGGTGCAGGTGGATAACAGAACTCTTATTTTCATTTTACAATCAAATAGCTATTCAGGAACCCTTCACTATTATTATTTCTTTTTTTATACCCAAAGCTGTATGAACATGTAGTAAGAGAATAGGGATGTTTTCTTCAGCCTTCATCTGACAAGCTCTCTCCTTTGAATAAGTTGTTGTCTCTGTGAAGAAAAATTATTTGAATATTCATAATATAGAACAGTTTTCTGATCAATGTATTTTTTATTAATAACTTACCAGAGTCAATGTAAATTGTATTAACTCCCTGGAATGATAAGAAATTCTGAACTTCAAAGAAATTGCTTCTTTTTTCTCCAGCCATTCATTTCCATTTCTTTTGTACTCAGTCTAATATCCTTCATGCCTGTTTGACAGTTCCATGTTCAGTAGGAACAAATTAGACTTTAAGAGTTTGCCCTGTAATATTCTCATTTGAGAGGATCTGTATTGGATCCATTCATTGCTAATGACATTTTTTCCATTAAAAACACTTCTGTAGTTGTCTAATAACAATGGTGGGCAAATGCTTTTTTCTTCATTCCCTCAGAGTTTTGCTCTGGGGAAAAGTATTTGGTTATGCCTCCCAAAAGAGGCAGATTTCAGGTAAATCCTGGGGCTGCCCCATCCCTGGAAGTGTCCAAGGGCAGCTTGGAGGTGTGTGTATATATATATATATATATATGTATAGATTCTCCCTGAAACAGGAAGTTCATAAGACACGGACAAAGACATCAGAAAAAAGACAGTAAACTTGAAGTACATTCCCTGAAGGAAGACTCTTTGTGAAAATGCAATTTCCTTTATTGTTTTTAAGGTGCTGAAATTTAAGATGTAATAAAACATGAATACCAATTTGGAAGCATTAGTTGCTCCTGGCAACCTTGAGAATGCATTATGCTTCATTTTTCCTCTCCATCATCTCTGCAGAGGCTGAGCAAGGGAATGAGTAACAGCACGTGCTTGCTGAACCAATATACACATCTGACCTCCTTTTCCCCTTCTCAGGAGCAATAAATTATCATTAAAATTATGGCTGTAGGTATGATACTCTCAAGCAGTGCATCTCAGCTCAGGAAGAAATTCACCCTCGTGCCACTGTTTGACATTATAAAGCAGTGCATTTCAGCCCCAAGGCAGCCGAGTGGATTTCCCAGAGGACAGCTCTGTTTGCATTTTGAAAGGCTGGCATAAAGATTACCAAATTAATAAAATATTTTTTTACATAAATCAGCATCAGTTGAAAGAAAACCCAGATTCCCTTGTGCAGAAGGGAGCAGAGCAAACTGCACATGATAGAAAGAGAAGGTGAGAAATTATTATTGAGGTGAGAGGGTGTCAAAATTACTTTTTAAACTAGATTTGAAAAGTTTACTTCTTTTTTTTTTTTTTTTTTAATACAGTTAATTTTTCTCCTCATCTTCCTCTAACACCACTCAGAGCTGTTGCAGCTGAGGAGCCAAGATATGTGGATGCCTGTAAACTTCAAGAAACACTTGTCAAGCCCCACTGCAACATCCAGTCATCAATTTAATTTACATTGCATTATTCATTAGATATTCACAGAGAGCAACAGAGTGGAAAGAACTGGAAATCTGTATTAGACCTAAATAAACCCATCTAAAAATTCACACCCGAGAGACTTCTAGACTGAGAAAGAAAAAAAAAAATAAGAGGGGAGTTGTACTGCCATTGATTGCTACAGGGCTCCAATATCATCCCACGTATTTTGGGAGATTTGGGGAAGTTTCTCCTCACTCAGTGGCCCAGAACATCCTCCTGCTCTGGGGGTTCTGGCCAGGCTGTCACACCTGGGAGTGCCTGACTTGTGGGAGCTTCAGGCACTGAGTGTGGCAGGGAGAGGTTTGGGTTTCAGGGAGATCTCTTCAATGACTTTCAGCATGAAAAGCAAAAGCAAAACATGGGGAAAGCAGAAGATGAAACACAGAGCTCCATAAACCCTGACAAGGAACACTTCAGGGAGGCTCCTTCCAGTTCCTGACAGGAAACATGGAAAGAGACTTCTTAAAAGGGATGGTGTGACAGGACAAGGGGAAATGGCTTCCCACTGCCAGAGGCAGGGTTAGATGGGATTTTGGGAAGGAATTGTTCATTTTGGGGGAGGAGAGGCCCTGGCACAGGGTGCCCAGAGAAGCTGTGGCTGCCCCTGGATCCCTGGAAGTGTCCAAGGCCAGGCTGGATGGGGCTTGGAGCAACCTGGGATTGTGGAAATGTGCCTGGTGGAACTGGATGATCTTAAAATGACCTTAAAATCCCTTCCAATCCAAACCAATCTGGGGTCCTGTGATCCTATGGCAATGAAGACTCAGGACAGGATGCTGGTTGGATGGCAAGGAGCTGCTCCTGCAGGACCTTGGAGGGCTTCACTCAAGACTAAAAGAAAGGAAACAAGATCATAAGTTCATGGAAAAAAAAGCAAACTTAAAGGATGTTTCAAGGGGATTGTGGTAAAACCTCTTATGGGAAAAGGCCAAACATGGAGGGGAGGCTGCACTGAGGTGTAAAGAACTTAGAAAAAAATGAGAAGAGGGGGAGGGTGAAGGTTTGCTCTTGACAGTAAACAACTTGTGCTTATAAAAATGGCCAAATTAGTGCAAGAAATCCCTGGTTCCTGTGTGGCCATGCTTGGTGCAGGGGCAGGATCCTGCTGGGAGCGTGGAGCACATCTGGGGAGCTGGTGGGTGCACGCTGCTCCCCGAGCCCCGTGGTGTGGGGTGTGCTGGGGCTCCTTAGGCCTGACCAGCTGACCAGTGAGGCCAGGCTCAGGCCACTGGACTGCCCATGCCCACCTGAGTGGCACTGCCACACGTGTGGAGCTTGTGTCACACACGTGGAACTTGTGTCACACTCCTCCCTGCGTCCCCAAAGCAGGACTTGCGTCCCTCCCTCCAGGAGAGGAGTACACGCACACAGAGCTCTCGCCAGCAAGCACAAAACAACTTCCTAATGGTTTATTAAACCTTAAATAACTTCAGTGGGAAACTTGTACACATATTTGAGCAAGACAGAAATAGGCACATCAGTGCAGTGCCCAGATTTTGCTCTGCTCACGAGCTGGTGAGACAGAGCTGCTTAGCAGGAATCCCAAGGGAGGCACCATCCTCACAACTCTTCCAGTCCAATTCCTCAGGCTTGAAGGTCCCGAAATCTCAAAACTGTAACTTATGGGTTGCTGTTGCAGATGGATTCTGAATATATTAAAGGCTTGTGAAATACCCATCTACATAAAAGGGAAAAAAAAGGATAGAAAAACTCTGTAACAGCCAAAGTGATTCTGGTCCTTGTTATGCCTCTCAATCGTGGCACTCATTTCTCCATCCATCACTTTTCACTTCTGACACTTGCAAAAGGAAAAAAAACAAACCACCACCACCTAAAAAAAAAAAAAAGGGTCAAAATGCATGCTTATTTAGTCTGCAGCATCTTAAACAAAAACTGAGTGTTTGGAAGACAGTAGGAAATGATCCTAATACAATTATCTGGATTTTATGTCTTTGGAAGTTTGGTTTTTTTTTTGGAGAATCACTGAATGATTCCTTGCACCATTGACCAGTGGACCCACTTTTCCCCTAATCTTCCTTTTGCTGCTCACATCCCTTTAGAAGCCCTTTTTGTTGCCCTTCACATCCCTTTTCAAATCCTGCTCGAGGCTTTATCTTTTCTAACCCCATCCCTGCATCCTCAAACTGGAGCCTCCTTGGGGTATCAGAAATGCAACTCTAAAAATAATTGCTGAAGCCTGAAGACTTGGGAAGTTTTAAGTTTTATCTCTCTTAAAAAAAAAAAAAAAGAAACAACCTTCTAAAAGAAGGGGTATATTTTGTATGGCTGGACCTCTCTGTAAAAGCTCTCCCAATATGTCACTGTATTTATAATCCCACCTTTTAATTTCTATTCAAGCAAGTAAAAATAATTTTTAAAAAATTACCTTGGAGAATGTCAGATGGTTTTCAGCCTTCTAGGAATGAACTTCTTATCTTTTCTTTCACCACAATCATCAAAATAAATGATTTAAAATTTCAGTGATTGATCAAAATCTGTCCTCGTTCTTCCACCCAACACACAGTTTTTCCTCTAAATCAATTATTTGCTCAGATCTGCTCACAATGTAATACTTTTTCTGGTTTTAGCTAATTAGATTTTGCCAGGTCTTGTGCATTTTCCGTTGTTCAATCTCTATCAATCACTTTAATTGGAGCAAAGAAGCAGTGGTTTGCATGATCTTGCTATTCAGTGTAGTCAGCTAGGCTGTCAAATAAGTTAGATTGTGCTTGTTTTCCATTTTATTTATTTATTTCAAGCAAATATTGGTGAAACTGCAAGGGCTGATATGATTTAGAGGTTCTGTTTTGATTGAGGAGTTCCTGGCAAATTAATGATTTTTCCGAGGTAATGTGGAGCATAATTCTGCAAGTGTCAGCTACTTTTTAAATATCCAGAAATTGGTTATTTCCTCCTTTATCTCTCCTGCCTGTACCCAAAAGACCTGAAATTAGGCATACTCATGCATTACGTCTGTTTCTACCCATCTTCAAGTTTGACCACAATCAGACTTTGCTGAAGTACAACCCTGTTCTGAAAAGAAATATTCAGTCACTTGAACTGCAAAGCTCTGTTGTATTACCCCAGCAGAAATTCTGCCTCTTTATCAGGGACAAGAAAGTGCCATGAATTATTACTGCACCTCTCCATTCCCCAGGTCCTGGGAGTTAAGAGAGAATAATTGCTGCTATGCAGCTAAATTAAAAGTGTTGTGTAAGCTTGGTATTGGCACCTTGCAGCTCAGTTATTTTCAAGGGTGGTTGTTTAAAGGGGCTGGTTAAATTAATTCTCTACCAATTTCTCTTCATGGATTTCCCTCTCAGTGGCAAATTTAAACTCATTAAGTGCTTTTCCATTGCCCCGTGCCCATTGAAAATGGACAATTTAAAAAACCTCAGGCTGGCAGGGAGTTTATATGGGAAGCAGTCAAGAACAAAGTGCTCTTTAGCATCAGCAATAAACAATATATTCCAGTAAAAAAGCCTTCCCAAGGAAGAGCTATCCAAATATCCTCCTAGAAAGTACCACACTGCTGCTATATTGCACACTTCGGGCAAGAGCTGCCTAATTCAGTAATTAAACAACACACATCTCTTGCTGGCCAGCTCAGTTCTGCAGCTAAAGATAAACAAGCTAAAATATGCTAAAGTTTGGTTGACTCCTGGAATACTTGGGGGAATTTAGGAGAAACATATGGTGAAACAATCTGGCTGTGTTAATTTCAAGAAGTCTTTCTCACAGATTAAATTATGTAATACCCAATATATAGTCCTCTTCAAAATTAAAATGTTTGTCTAATGCATGAAGTTCAAATGGTCTTCAAACTTCCAGAGCCAAGTCCTGGGAAATATATGAGTTAAGGTTTCTTTATATCACTCACTATTTCTGAATTCTACACTAAATTAAACAACTCTGCTACCACATCTCTTCTCCAGGATTAAAATTACTGTAGAAATTAATTATCTAAAATTGGCCTGTTTCTGAACACAGTACCAAGTCCACCTACAGGAAAGGGTATTTATTTCTTGCTTCTAAAAGTTGGAGTAAAACTTTGTGTGAGGTTGATAACCGTTTTTTTATTAATTAATTAATGGGAGCCACATGGGCAACTGAACATTTTTATGCATTGTTTGGTGGTGAGGAGGAGTTATTTATCAACAAAGTGAGATTTTAAGCTGTTTATTATTGTTTATTATTATTATTATTTGTGTTTGTTATTAAAGAATCAGCCCAAGTACAGTTATGAAAGTCCTCTGCCACAGGTCTACTGAGCTGTTGGTAACAAATATTTGTAGAGACAGGAGGTGGGCTCCATGGTCTTTCCAGCTGGGGATATTCTGTGATTTCATCATTCTATGAAATGCATTTCTGGCACTGATTCCTAAATAGTGTTTGTAGACAAATCTGCATTATTTATGTTCAGACAGGTGGAAAATACATGAAACAAACCCAAACCCACTCATTTCTAGTAAGTATTGTTCTTGGATGCACAGAAATGAATGCAGGTTACTTTGTACTAATTGGATTTGTTTCAGGAACTGGAAAGTGAATTTTGCTCCTGCTCACTCTCTACAGATAATTCCCAGAATCTGCAATACTCATATTCAATCTGAGCAAATCATACCAGAATAAGTATAAGAAATATAAGTATTAATCCACAGAAATTATGGTGTGCACCCAATTATATTTTAATCCATTTCAAGTCTACCCATGTCCTTAATATTTTGAAATTATTTCTGTAATCATCCAAAAAAACCAGTCTGATAATACACAGCATTTTTTTTTGGTTGGACAATGGTATCTTTTTCTTCCTGGGAAGTTATATGAGCACTTCAATTACTTCAGCTCAAGTTAATAAACCTGCTAAATGGCAAAACATCCTTAGATTGATACAATCAAGGAATCATGGAGTCGTTAAGGTTAGAAAAGATCAACAAGTCCCACCTTTGCCCAAATTCCCCATTCTCACTAAACCAACACATTTGCTGGCTGCCAACATCCATCCCTTTATTCAACCATCTGTAGCACTGGACAATTTTCTTAATTTATTCTACAAAACTTCCTCATCCAAAAGAGAATGTAATGTTTCTGTGGAAGATCAGGAGGGTGGCAGAGTTGAGGAATGGCTTCCAGGGCTGAGGAATGTGCAGAAAAGAGACTGAGCTGGGCACTGACCTGGCAGGAGGGAAGGGAATCGTTCCATGGTGATCCCTGGGGATGGTGACACAGGCAGCTCAAGGCTAGCAAAGCCCAGCTGTGGCAAGGGATTTATGGGAGCTGTGGGATTTGTTACCCCAGAGCAGTGTGGGGTCAAATGGAAGGGAAAACTGAGCAGGAATATTGGAGAGAAAAGCACTGTGGGGTTAGGAGAGGTGGGTAATGACATGTTTTGTCCCCTGAACACCTTTGCTCAGAGGCTAAAACAGCAATATATTCAGGGCAGTGTGTACCACTGCCATTTTCTTGTTTTCCCCTCTGAACCTGTTTTTTACCCACTGCTGAAAATAACAGATTCTGTCTACATAACCACTGAACTACCCTGGTGTTTGCTGGGGAGCTTCAGTGTGAAACTCTTCAATTTATTCTGTAGAGCAGCATTTATTGCAGAAAGGCTCCATCACTATTCAGTTTAGAGTAATTATTCCTGTCTTTACCCAAGAAAGCTCAGCAATCCATCTTGGCCAAGAGAAATACACATATTTTGTAAAAAGTGGCCCTGTCAGAGCTCAAAGTCCTTACCTACGGCAAAATCCATGTTAATGTTGCAATCTATATGTGCTTGTGTGAATGCATTACCTATTGATTAGGGAATTTGAAATAGTCATGATGGAGGGGTTTAGAAAACTGATAATCAAACTAGTTTTAAAATTAATAAAAAAATAAACTTCCTTAAATTCCTTCATGGACAATAAATTTCCTGACCAGTGGTTTGTTCTTACACATTATTTGCCATCAGCTTTACAAATGCAGAGCGGCTGGTCTTCAAAAACTGCTTTTAAATTATCTGTAGGCACTGCTACCATGGAGCTGGTGCCATATATATGGTGGAGATGGACACAGTCCCCCAAGGTACTTGGTCACTTAGACTTTGGGAGGTGTGTGAGGAGAGAAGTTGAAACCAAAGTGAACCTTTTTTATTTTCTTCACTTTATTTTTCTTTGTTACATTTGTGATATTTTTACGTTTCTGCCTAAATCCCCTAAAGTGAAATCTCAGCTCTTCCTCATATTAATTTGGTTTTCTGGCTTCACCAAATATCTTTGTTGTCTCTTGAGGAGGAAGTTCTGGCTTTTTGCTGCCCCTTATGCTTCTCTTTTCCTTAGCCTGGCAATTTTTATCAGGTGCCTGTCTCCTGTTTGTTGCTGTCTCAGTGGTCACATTGCTCATTTTGTGCCAGGGTGTCTGGATTTGCCAACCCTGCTCACAGTCCCTGGTTACACTATGTTACTGCACTTATTACTTTGTTCTGAGCCCAAATTATGAATTATCTTCTGTCTAATAACAATTTATTGGTGTCACATGCCTCTGCTTTGGCTGCATGGAGAGTGACTTTTACAGCTGCTGCTGTTTGTTGTAGAGACCATCCTGAAATGTCCCCACAGTCACCAGAGCAGTTCCAGTTCTCATAATAAACAGTTCATTTTATGAAATTTTATTTCATTTAAAACCATATTTGTGCCAGAAAACCCCTAAGGCAGATTTCCAGAATAAAAATTGAGCTCCTGCCACTCAGAGCTTTACCTGTGGAAGTTGTGAGCATAACCTGAGCCAGGTTTGGCCTCTCTGAAACACTTTTGTGTGTGCAGGGCAAACTCTAAATTATTTGAGGGAGGCATCACTTGGTCTTTTTAATTCAGACACTTCCTAACAAATACAAAGATTGCAATTCTCCTTCTATTAAAAGAGTACTGACTATCAATCTAATCAAATATTTCTTTATCATCCAGAAATAAAAAGTGAAATTTTAATCCACCACTTGCACTGTTTATAAGTCTGAGAATATGTTATTTTCATTATTTATTCTTTCTAAAACAATCACTTTGTTTCCCAGACAAAAACAGGTGGAGAAACCTGTCCAGAATTATTTAAACTGATCTGTAAGAATTTTTTTTTTCTGCCATGCTGCCAGGTATGCCTACTCTGCCAGTAATCTGAATTTATTCCCCTAGCTGCTCTCTCAGGACCCAGAACTTCATTATGGCTATAACCTCCAACTCTTACCATCTAAATTGCTAATTGTTGGGCTAATTCCTTTCTTAAGAAGTGGGGGAAGATAAAGAAGCTCCTGTCAGGGACTGTAGTGGGATAAAGAGCTCCTGTCAGTGATGTCAGTGGCCAGGATTTCTGGAGGACAGAGGGGAAGTGTACAGGGCTGCTCTGCTGTGAAAATAAATATAAGAGGGGGGAAAATACTTGCACAAACAGTGAGGCGTGAAGGGGAAAAAATAAAATACAAAATGCAGACATGAAGATCAGAAAAGAAGGAGGGGGGAGAAGATTTTCCAGGTGCTGGAGCAGAGTTTACCCTGCATTCTGTGGAAGAGGACCCTGGCAAGGGTTGAGTCCCACCCTGGAGCAGGGTTAATCCTGCAGGATTCATGGGCACACACCGGGGGAAAGGGGAGGAGGAAGGAGGGACAGAGGTGGAATACCAGGGACCAGCCAGAGCTCCCCATTCTCCATCCCCTCTGTGCTGTTTGGGGAGCATGCAGAGGAGCTGGGAATTTTAATTTGCTTTAAATTAGGAGAAGGTGGGTTTTAATTTACTTCTCACTGCCCAACCCTGTTTTAATTGGCAGTTAGTTGTATAGGTTTCCCCTAGATGAGTGAGTTTTGTAAAGGAAGGTAAATGGTAAGTGATCTCCCCACCTTTATATTGACCCAGGGTTTTTTAATCTGATTTTCTTTCCAGGGCTGAGACATGGAGTGAAAGAGCAGCTGGGTGGGTGTCTGGCAGCACAGCTAAAATTGGAGAGTTGCTTTGGGGAAAGGAAAGGAAAGGAAAGGAAAGGAAAGGAAAGGAAAGGAAAGG
>QUSF01000010.1:23941874-23969463 GCA_003676055.1 Chloebia gouldiae
GAAAGGAAAGGAAAGGAAAGGAAAGGAAAGGAAAGGAAAGGAAAGGAGGAAGGAAAAGTATTTTCCTGATACATCTGGTGAAGAAACAGTTGCTTGAAATATTAAGCCTTCACTTTATTGCTGGTATTTTGTTTTGATCAGCTTTATAAACCCACAATATCCTCATGCCTTCCAAGATTTCTCCAGGAATTGCTGTCTGTATCACCCCTCAGCCTGACCCTGGCTCCCAGAGCTGAGTCTCTGCCAAATCACATGGCATGCTGAATTTAGCATTTACTGATTCCAGTCACTGAGAGATTTTATGGTGCTCTGGCCTGTAGGTGACACTCCATTCAATTCTGTCACTGTCCCTTTCTTTCCAACACTTTTCCTTATTCAAAATGAAGAGCATGAGCACAAATTGGAAGTGAAAATTTCATACAACTACTCAAGTGTTTTACACCCTGGATTTTCTTGTTAGAGTGGTACAAGGGCAGAGAACTACTCATGTTTTCATACAGAAAACTACAGAGGCTGCAATATTTTAACCTGTTTATGAACCTGGGCAACCTTTAGGTCTTCTTTTCTTGTTTCTTTTTACTTTTTCTTTTAAATAAATGAGAATAACACCAGTGTAGCCAGTTAATGCAAAGCGTTCATTTAAACAGTGCCAGAAATGATTTCTCAAACAAGAAGTCAGAACCACACAGATCTTAAAATCTGAGCACGTAGGATTTGTTCTTCTCTGCCTTCCTTAGGAGTAAATGTAAACTGCACTTTCAGATGTTAAAACATGATTGGTACATAATGTAGTCTTTTCATTCAATTCAATAGCTGAAAGACAAGAAATGGGTTCTTCAAAAGAATGTAAGGGGGAAAAAAATCACAGGGCATTTCAGCTTTACTTTAATAGACTTAATACAAGTACTTGAAACAACCCCAGGGGAAGCTTGGTAGGAACAAAATGAGAAAAAATAAATAAATATATAAATAAAGCATAGGAACAAATCCTACATGTTTTATGCTGGATTTTAAGGAAGATTTCAGGGTTTTTTAAAGTATTTTCTTTGCAATTATATCCCTCTAATTATCTCTTCAGTTTTTAAATATACCTCTTTAAAGAATATACTGAGCTATTTCTCTGGTTGTATTTGCTGTTCATTCCAATCTATTAGAGCCAACAGGCAAAAGCACCAGTGCTTAATTATCTTGCTGGTAGGATGGATGGAGCCAGCTGAACTTAAAAGACAGGAATTGTTGATTTAAACATTGCTGTGTTATTTTAATACAGCCACTTAAGCTATTTTAAGAATAGTATAATAGGTGTTTAAATGTTAATGCTTCATTCCTTCTTTACAATTAATTTGGCATAGTGGCCCTGATGAATAAATTATGAGGTAAAACTAACATATTCAATCAGTAATTGAAGGTACTTTCTCAATTAAAAGGGGCATCTACTTGTTTTCTCCTAAAAAAAATGAGAAAAATCCTATTGGTAAGGATGAACCTATTTCCTTTAACTTAATTTTTAATAAATCAAGTTACATCAGCCTAGAATTTTCTCCAATCTACATTTTTTAAAAATACCAAAATTATTCTGGGTTAAGAGAATGGTTCAATTATATATTCATTCTTCGGACTGGAAATTAGGAGAAAATGTGAGGGACAATAACAACAGATCCAGTAAAGTGTGTTTGTGGTTGACACTGTGGGATCTTCTCTGTTGAGAATCCAACAGCAAGGCACTTCATAAAATCAATAATTCCTGCTGGATTAAGACCTACAGAAGGAAGGGAGGGAAATAGGGAATGGAATGGTAGTGGGCTCAAAGCTGTGAAGATAAGTCCCAAAAGTCAGAGAGATTTCTCAAAAAAAAAAAAACCAACAAAACCAAAACTGTTTCTTTCATGGCAGTTGCAGTATCAGGGTCTAAATATTTGTATTTGCCTTGTAAAGTTTGCAATGTCACATAAATAAATGAGCACACTACTGAAAATTAAATCTTATGTTGCAACTAATTCATTTGCAGTCATTTAGCACTCACTAGATTTTACACTAATTGCTCTATGAGATTAATGAATTTGCAGAGCTCTTTGATGCTCACATTTCTTGGCAAAGCACAGTGCAAGGAGCCAATAAAAGTGGTCCACAAGCTACATCTGATGTGAGACATCTTCCAAACCTCTGCCTAGAAACAGGGAATGCCCTGCACTGGAATTTTCCAAGAGAATTTTCCAATTTTCCTCCAGTGTAAAAAAGTAAGCTCAGAATTGATTTTTTTTTTTATTTCCTTGGGTTTCTTTTAATTATTATTTTATTGGATGGCTCAAGGAGAGTCAGCATACAGATCTTCAGGTATATGCTGTCTTTTTGCCATTATCAGGGTAGAGTGCTGGCTTTTTGGAGAATATATTTTAACAGATTTGTTAAAGAACAGAAAACCTGAACTTTAGAAGTTAAAGTCATTCTGGTAGAAAATGAATGATTATATATTCAAAAGGAAAGACTGTTAGTCTTGGAATTCTCTGGCTCTTGTTTTCCCAGAGAGATCATTGATATTTATAGAAGTAACACATACAACCACACATATCCTTGAAATTTAAGGCTAATTTGAGATCACTGCTTTTATTTCCATTGGAGCTTTTCTGTTGAAGTCACTGGGGATTCATGCTAAGAAAAAGAGCTGTGGGAAGACATAAGTTGTATTTAATGTCTGTGTGTGCATGGTGCACCAGTTTTGTAATCAGAACAGCAGCATGTGGGCAAAAGCTTTGTCTGCTGGGTAGTCAGAATTTCCAAAAGGAAAAGAATATTTGTTTAGGGAGGCCTTGTAATAATGGGGTTCATGGAGCTGTTTATTCCTTGCCTATTTGTATGTAATCTTTCATGACAATATGACTTTTCCAAACATGAATTACGCTGGTTTCTATTTCAGTACTTAGTCATGCTGACTTCAAAGTCATAGAAGCATTTTTTTTTCCTCCCAGATTAAATAAAATTAATTTTTTCCGTGTAGTTTCACAGTTTGAACACAATTAACATGTTCTGAACCATTTATAAACAGGCAGAAGGTGCCATCATCTTGGAGCAACCAAAGAAGGTGCCCCTGCACAGAGGAGGTGGAACAAGATGATCTGTGAGGTCCCTTCCAACCCAAACCATTCTGGGATTTTGTCACTCATGATCAAGAACAATATATTTTTAAGTCCTCCATAGTTTCCATTGCAATTGCCCTTTCACTTTTTCTTGCAGGTTGTTGGCTTTTTTTTGTGACTGGAGTCTGTAAGTGTGGCTTTGCCTCCAGGAGATGACAGTGTGTGTAGGGGGTTTACTCACCTCTAACCATCAGGTCCTTTAGGGAAACATGAGTTAAAAGCTGGGAGTGAAGACCTTAAGATGCAAAAAGGAGACTATAGCTTATCATTCTGCATGCAGTTTTAATGACTGGTTCTGCACTGAAATGCTCCTGAAATCTGTTTTACACTGAGTTTCCATAAAATCCAGTGGTCTTCTCTCTGTATTGATCTGTGTTCTAGCAGAAGCAGCTGACAGCTGAATGGATTAATTCTTCCTGCCCCTCACAATGTTCACATCCCTGGCTGCTGCTTTGAAAGGTATTTTCATTTATTATTGACTTCCAATTAGATATTAATTTGCAACAGAAAGAGCTGATCAAAATCATATCAAGGGAAGACTACTCCTGTCTCAGTGCAGGGTCCTGTTGCTATGGGAACTGAAAAGAGCTGAGGTTTACACAATTACCAAAGTCTAGAATATTTCTGGATTTCATCTGATGCTAGGTATGTCTACATGCATGAAACCCACAGCCACACATGTAAAAACAGAAAATATCCACATCTAAGAGTTGTTGGCCATAATGTGAAAGGAAGATGCTCCTGGTTGTCACCCCTTGCCTGGCTCTCAATCTCTTGCTGCACAAACAATGGGCATTTCTCGTGTCTGATCAAGTGTTTCTCATTTCAGAGCCCTAAAATCTGGAGAAAATCTGCAGTGGCTCCAAGTACAGCAGGCAGCACCAGCATTCATCTCGAGAGTCCTGTGGCTCATCCTTTATCTCACTTCCAGCTGTTCCACACCAGACAGTTTTGAGTGATGTAAAAAATAACCTAAAACAACAGAATCCCCCAGAATTCCTGGGATCATCATAAAGAGAAGAACCTCTGTGTTCTGGAACTTGTCAGATCAGGGCAAGTTGTTTGAAATTCATTCATGTCTTCTGCTTCCACAGCAGAAGCACAGCAGAAAACATTCTGTGTTTCATCTGCTCGGGGATCAAGGAATCACAGAACCATTAAGGGTGGAAAGCACTTCTGAGATCACCCAGTTCAACCATCAACCAGCACCACCACTAACCCATGTCCTCAAGTGCCACATCCACGTTTGTTGAACACTTCCAGGGGTGTCATGAGTTGGATCAAAATGTTTTCTGATCTTTACCTGCTCAAGCAATCAATGCAAAAGACTTTGGGGTTGAAAGGACCACTGGAGTCACTGACTTCAGGGTCGAAGGGAAGATTTATCCCCTCCTGTGGATCAAGCTTCTATATAATTGTAACTACCCATCTCTTGTATGATTTGTCTGGAATTCCTTCACCCCACTCCATCTTCTCTCTCTTCATCCCCTTTGTGTAGCAGAGGCTGTGGGCTGGGTGTGGGGAGAGTAACAATGTCTGTGTTTTGAGGCAGAGGATGCATTAAGGTTTGGTTATAAAGGCTTGTCTACAGCAGTTCTGATAGTCACAGTGACTGAGAAATGCAAAGAAACACAGAACCTAGGGCTGGGTTGGAAGGAACCTTAAGGATCATCCTTTTCCACCCTCCCACCATGGGCAGGGACACCTTCCACTAGCCCAGGTTGCTCAGAAATCATCGAAGTATGATGTACATCAGTGAGTAGCTTACTCAGCTTAGGTCATATTTTGTCATTTTCTTTCCATCACCACTTCTCATGGCTGCTGATGTCATTGGTTTTTTTGGGTTGGTTTTTTTTTGGCTTTTTTTTTTAGTTAGGTTTCAAAATTTTACTGAGTATTATGTTTTCCTCTTAATTATGAACATTTTTTAGTGTCATTAGTACAGCAGCACTGACAGTGACATGAGGTCAGTGCCAAGCTGTCCTATCTGTTGTTCCCTTAAAATACTAATAATCAATTCACTGAAAACTCCATGAAGAAAAGCCACTGATATTACTGAGTAGAGGAATAAAGTGACATTTATTTGAAGTTTTAAGTGAAATTTTCCTTTCAGTCATGTCCCTCTCACACATTGGGCTGGCATTTATTTGGTTGTTTGGCTGTTTATTTTGCAATGATACAAGCAAAAAAAAACACACCTCAGAGAGTCAGTGAGGCAGTGAAATTTAATTGATGAGGGCTTGTACCTCACTGCATTGCAAAAGATTAAGTTTTTATAACCTGACAGGCAGAAAGACATAAGTGCTATCAAAGCCTGTTTCTCAAATCTGAATGAGGGTAAAATATTGGTATTTTCTTCTTCCAAAGAGCCAAAGACTGACAGTGAAGTTAAGCACTTGAATTGGTCATAATCCTGCCCCGTTCTCTGGGTAGGAGATGGTTTGGATTTGTATCAATGGGGAGAAATAGTAAAGAAAAACTCCCTCAGGACTTTGGGATGTACCTCATTGTGTCCCGCAGATTTATGGATGTTCAGGTTCCTCAGGTGCTCATGAACCTGATCTTTGCTTACAGTCGTGTGGAAATAGAGGTTGCCATTGAAGACAGAAACACAAAATTTGCTGAGCTCCTCAGCCTTCTCCTCATCCATTTTTACCAGTCTCCCAGCCTTGTTTCTCAGGGGGTGACAACTTCTTTGACCTTCCTTTCCTGGTTCCCAGACCTGGTACCCTTTGTGTCCCTTGCCAGGTTCAGTTCCAGCTTTGCCTTCCTCAGCCCTTCCTTACACAACCAAATTTCATCCTTAGACTCTTCCCAGGTTCCCTGTCTGTGTTCACTCCCCCAGGAGTGGGAACTCCCCCAGTACTGGCTGGAGCTCAGGCTGCTTCCAGGCTCCATGGATTGATAATATTGAATTAGTGACAATTATAGTCCCCAGAGAACTGTGCAGCCCTGTGTGCAGAGCTTTACAAGCAGACATGGAGTGAGTTAATTTAAAATATTGAAAAAAAAACATGCCTGAAGTAGCACAGCGGTTTTAAGCAAGGAACTCTTAAAATTTCTAAAGCTTTAGAAACTTCCAGGGAGTTCTTAAATTGCACTGAGGTAACTATATTTTTCTAAATGTTTGTAATTAGCTTTTTGCTGGACCTTTTGTTGAAAAAAATACAGTTAATATTTTAGGTATGCATGCACTCAGAGATGTTCTAAGACAGAACTGAAGCTAGAATCCTCCAACCATCAAGGTTGGAAGAGACTTTTCACTTCATCCAGCCCAGCCATCAATCCAGCCCTGCCACTGTGACCCCTGAATCACTGAACACATCACCCACTGCCAGCTGAGGCACTGCAGGCATGGTGAATCCTGCGGGCCCCCAGCTTTCCAAGGGGTGGTTGAAAACTTACAGAAAATGGTTTTTATTTAGAGTAAATACAGATGTTTTAAGAAAAGCTCTCTGTGGTTTTTAATAATACTGTTTAGAGCATTACTTCAGTCTAAAAGGCATGAATAAAAGAAACCTGAAAGGAGAAGAAGGTCAGCCTGGACACCTCTGATATTAATTTGCTGCTTAGTGATTACAGGTCTGTGCTAATTGCTTTCATCCATTTTCAGGAGGAAGGAAAGACACGATGTAACAGAAAATGAGTAATAAAAGCACATTACAAGTTATAAACTTTCTGGATTTACACTTAAAAGATGTTCAGTCTCATAATCCACTTCTTTCCCCCTAAAAACATGTCAAGGTCTGTGATCAGGGCTTTCAGAGCAGCCCTGCATGGACTGGGGGTTCTGAGTCTGCTGAGCTGGGTGAATGGAGGCTGGGAGTGCATCATCTTTCACTGATTGACGTGCTAAATTCCTCAGAGCACAACAAGTTAAGGACTAAGTAAATAATCGATTACCTGTCAGCCTTCCTGGTCATCCTCCTGAAAGGGATTAGTGACAGCCAGGGGCCAGAGAAGTGAGTCATGCTTCTACAAATACCTTTTGAACCAGGACAAAAAATTCCCAGGGAACACTTCTTCCATTTCAAAGCAGGGTTTAAGGCAATGGTGGTGCAGAAAAGGCTGGCTCCTTTCTCTCCTGTGCCTTTCCTAATTAATCTTTCATCAATAAAGAAAACAGACTCAAAGAAGAATAGAAAAAAAGTATCAATATGTTTCTGTTACACTGATTAAAAGAGGCAAGGGCTATGTGGGAAAGCAATTCCACAGATTTGGACAGCAGGATTCCATCTGGCTATGGAACCAATTATATTTGCATTTAAACAAATGTGCCAGACAGAAGGGATGGAAATTCTCCACATCTTCCTGGCAGCAAGCAGAACTTGCTGAGATGCCTCTTATTGTTTGGTTTCTCTGATGACTTCCTTTATTAAATATTAGCTGCATCCAGAAAAGGAAAAACAACTTTGCACTTCAGGGCCACACACATTGATCACTTAATCCAAAGTCACTTTTATACACCGTGTTTTTTGCCACATCCAAAATCAGACATAATTTCTGTGTCTGCTGACACTCAGCACTTTGCTCTTCCTTCACAACTCATTCCAGTTTCAGAACTCTTCCAGGTCCCTTGTCTATTGTTAGACTATAAATGAAATATCTGTGTTTCATAGGAAAAGACTTTGGTGTGGGTCATCTCCTGAGGTTTCACTTTCTGTGTGACAGCCCTTACACTGTGAGTCTTCACAAAGAAAGGGTTCTTGGGGATATTTTGAGGAAAATGTTATTCCACAAGCTGTCTGTAATTCCAATAATTGTGATTTAATTATGAACTTGCAAAGAGCTTTCTGGTAAGTATAAATTCAAGAGGCACTTCTCATGAAGATGTGTTTCTTCCAGCATCTTCAGGCACTGTTTTCTTGATAAACTGTAAAATATTTTATAAAGTTAAACTATAAATATTTTCTAAAATAACTGCATTTGTGTATTTTCTAAATCACTGCAATTTTAAAAGTTCACACACCTGCTCTGGAAAGCATTATATTCTGTGTCTCTAGGTAAAATTGCAAAAAATTCCAATTTCACATGTCCGTATGTTTTCCATGCAGTATATTTTAAAAATTTTTCAAACAGGAGTTGCATTGAATGAATGGTGAGAAAAAGCACTTAAATTTTGGAGTTTTTGAAGTTTTTCTATTAAACTTACAGCTACAAAACTGATTTTTACTCATGTCGTGAGCTGCAAACAGGGAAGCCGTAAGAACTTTTTAAATGATTATAAAACAGAGCCTTAACATGACCAGTAGAGCTTCTGGAATATTTATTGTACAACCTGGTTGATGCTCATTGCCAAAAGTATTCCTGTCTTCCTGTTCCTCAGGAATAAGAGACTGGAGGTTGAGGCTTGTTTCTCAAATCAGTACCAGTGTTCTACAAATCAGTGGCATAAAAACTGAGGCCTTGTTTAAAAGCAGTTTTGTCCAGTGCTTGTTGCACAAGCTGCTCACATTTGCAGTCAGGGAGGTGCTCAGACCTTCACAATGATTGCTCACCTAAGTTCTTGTACAAAACCACAAATCATTACCTTCTGCATTTGCATTAATTGGAAAAGGCAGAAGGCAGCAAGTTTTCTTCCCTTTTTTCTTTATTTCTATTCTTTTTTTCCTTTGGGTAAAGTCTGTTCACTAAGATTTGTAGAAAACAGATGTGATTCTACTTTAATGCATTCAGACTTCATTGCTTATTGAAATATTTGCATTACTTTGAATTTAGAAAATAAGCTTAAGCTGTTAATGGACTTTGAATAGAAAGATATAAAGAATCTCAGTCTTCACTGTTTTCTACTAATTACTAATTCTGTTTCCATAAGAAGGTTTAATGTCTCTGCCTAAAATTAACCATGAATGCCTTTTAGAATGTGTATTTAAAAGACCTCCTGCTGCTGCAGGAGAATTTTATTTTGTAGAATTCTTGTAAACATGGAACATTTAACTTGTGCATCTGCTTTGGATAATGGAAAATCCCTGGTATATACAGACACAAGAGTGTACACAAAGACATAAAATATACATATATATATATATGTAAAATATATTGTCCACCTGTGCAGAGAAGGGGTTAAAAATTGAAATATTAAATTAATTTCAAAGCATTTTGGATCACTTCATGAACAGCATTTTACTTCTCCTTTTCTTAGCTTGCATATGAAGAAGCTGTCTATGTTATAGCCAAGTTACCCAAATGTCATTTAGGAAACAGATATAATGACTCATTTTCCAATAAATATCAGCTATCCACACTTCTGTCAGTAAACCTTTTCTCTTTGGACCAAACTGATTCTTCTTATCTAGAAATCAACGGAATGTAGATTGAGTTATGTCATGGTTGTGCAATGAAAGGACCCAAACTCCATAGTAGATGTATGCAATATGTATTTACTCACCCAGTGCAGATTTGGATGTAGCTTTTAGTCCAATTGTGTGAAACTATTAAAGACAATGGTCCTAAATATCTCAAACACTTATGAATATATTGCCAGAAAGACTCCCCAAAATACTGTTGGCTGCTCTTTGTGTCATCTGCCTCTCCCATTTGCCTTTAGCCTTTGGGTCTCACTTGTCATTGGCATTAGGGAAATCTTTAAATGGTGTTTATCAAATTGAGAGTGCTCCAGAATCCTTAGAAATTATGTAGCAGCTTGTGCCCAGTTTGCTTGGGTAGAGCTCAAGCTATTTACTGGGGAATGGTGTATGATCCTTGTGTACCCATGAGTTTTGTGTATTTGGTACATAAAGGGCAACAACTCCACCCAAGGTCCTGCTGGGAAGCCCAGAGGGAGTTACAAGTTTTATCTCACCCAAAACCCCCTGTGCTCAATCTCATTCTGCTTTCCAAACCCGAGGTGGATTTCTTTCTCACGTTTAGGTTGGATATTACACAGGAATTGTTCCCTGTGAGGGTGGGCAGGCCCTGGCACAGGGTGCCCAGAGAAGCTGTGGCTGCCCCTGGATCCCTGGAAGTGTCCCAGACCAGGTTGGATGGGGCTTGGAGCAACCTGGGCTGGTGGAAGGTGTCCCTGGCCATGGCACAGTGCCCAGGGCACTGTGTAAGCCCAAAAATCCCTTCCAACCCAAACTCCTCCATGATTCTGTGAGTCTATGAATGTAACCCCTGAAGACACAGGTTGCAGGAAGGCTTTCTGTGTAATTATTTTAGCTGCATTATAAGTAGGCTTTTCTACAGTTGGAACAACTGCTTGGATACTTATTAATTTGTTAATAACTTGATTGGCCCAGCAGCAAATTCCCAGCTTCACACACAGGGTGAGTTTCCTTTGGCTCCTAACATGATCCGTGCATGTAACTCATTCCAGCAGCATCATTGTGCCATCTCCAAAATTCACTTCAGTTCCTGGTGCACTGATTTCCATCACTAATTCAGACGGCATCTACTCCAGAAAAACAAAGGAAACAGGAAATTTATGCTGTTTTTTCAACAATGTGAATGACTTTTAACTTGGACATAACAGATCAGGAAGAGAAGTTTTATTTTTAATTGGAAAATAAGACTGATTTATGATCTTTCATTGCTACTTTCCTAGGTTTTTTTCCTTTTTCACTGTCACAATACAGAAGTCCTGAGTTTAACTACATAAATACTGATGAACAATTTTGTCCATGAATATGTAGGAAAACTCATTAAATCCTTCACACTGTGTAATATTCAATAAAGTTTTGAAATTTCCTTTTCTTTTACTAAAGATGACTATCAAATGTCTATCGAATGTCTATCAAATCAGGAGAGACAAAATTTTTCCTCTAAGAGAAAGGTTGGTTAGCAAAGACAGAATCCCACCAGGAAAAACCTCTCAGTGAAGCACAGTTGTACAATGATCTAGCTGCTCATTTCTCATTTTTTATGCAGCCTCCTTGTTTTCTGAAAGCCACATATGGATAATTTTCTTCTTTTTAAATATCATATCTTTCTCCATTGTTCCTAGGAGGCATTTTAATGCAGATAATTGAATTTCAATTAATTCTGCATATGCTGTTGCAGATTATAGTTGCTTACTACTGCTGATGTAGGCCTGCCATTACTCACACCCTGCCTCATTTTCAGCTCTGTGTCACCATTTTTTAAGCCTTGTGTGAACACATTCCATTCATTATTCATAGGAAGTTGTCCAGGAAGGTTCCATAGCAAGTCCTCTAAAGCCTGCTTTTCTTTGGGAGGTATTGTGCTCTTTTATCCTCTTGTGTTATGGCCAATAATAAAAATTATTTCAAAGAAAATGAAACTGGTGGTGGTAGAGGGTTATTATGTTAAATTTTGGGTTGTTTTCTGTTGGTTTTTTGTTTTTTTAATTCTCAAATAATGATGTATGGAGATTCTGAACCACAGGGTTTCTGCCTCCAGCTTTGTCTTGGTTAAGTTACTGCAAAGGGCTAGGTAGTGTTAAGATGAGATCTAAAACCAAGAACTATCCAGTGCTCAGAGGATAAAACTGATAGAAACTTTGTGGACTGCCCACTGATGATGTAAAACATCCTGAAGAGAAGCTGGGTCAAGAATTTGGATATTAATGGTAGAAGCCGTATCACACTAAATTACATCTGGTTCCTGTTGCTCTGGGACTGAGAATTCCTTTTCCCACCATCATGCAGGGGGAAACCTTTCAGTAATTAAATGTTTTCCTCACCTTAGCAGAGAGACCTTAAAGCACAATGAAGTGGCAGTGAAGAAGAATCCTCTTTCTTTGTCAGCTTAGATCTTGAAAATACCTTCCTTCCACAACTGCTTGAAAGGGAATTGTGCCTGCAAAAAGGAGCAGAGGTGGAATCTATTGAAATTCTTTACAGTCAGAATTGAAATTCCAAAAGTAGGCTTATAACAAAGGGCACTTCTTGTGAGAGGATTAAAAACCGAAAAAGCACATTTGATATTGCATTTCTGTTCAAAAATACCTATAGGTATTATAAAGAAGACAAAATGCATGAAGTTATTATTAGGATTACAATGACCACCTCGAAAATATGTCATTCATTTATCTTAGGGAAAGATAGATGGGAATGGACTGGGGTTCTCTCATTTTCCTCAGGGATTCTGTGACTCTGTGCTTGCCTCTGTTCATTATGGCAGCTAATTAGCACAACCTCTCTTGATTGGAAGAAATGAAAGCTTCTGCTGAAATACATTTATTCCGTTCAGAACTGAAATTGTACTGCATCTGAAAAAGGTGATTGCAACATTTAAGCTTATACATCACTCATGCCTTCAACATAATAAACAAAATAATTCTCAAATCATCCCAGGAAGCTGTAATATTTCAGTAGAAGTGTGCTAGAATGGTTTACCCCATTTAGTTTGTTCAGCTGGCAAAACTGAGACACTAAACTTGCTCAGTCATGATCAGTTATAAATTGGTAGCAATCATTGGAAAGAAAGATCTAACTTGATTTCCTCTAAATCACAACAAATTTCACTAAGCTGTTCCCAGGAATAGTAGTCCTGACACTAGAGGTAGAATAAAATTTATCCTTTGTTGTTTCTAAAACCCATTTTTTTTCCCTTTAAGGAGAGAATCAGTGTTTATTTAGGGAAATTCCTGTGTAGGTACAAAATTCTATTTTCTCACTTTTAAACTGACTGAACCTCTGACTTTCTTATCTGACTTCCTGCATAATAAGTAGCTCTAAGAACTCTATCCAGTAATTTTTAGAGTAAAAGGGTTTGCATATTTTTCAGCTATGCAAGGGAGCAGTACTAAGAATGATAAACTCTGGTGAAGCAAGAGCAAGTCTTCAAGAAAAAAAATCCTTTTTTTCCATTTAAAAGCTCCACTACACTTAAATTTCATTAGGTGAGGTATTCCAGTGGTAAAAAAAAAAAAAAACCACCACTAAAAAAATCTAGTCAAAAGAAACCACACCCTTCCTCCAACCAAAATCTGGTTTAACCTTAATTTTAATTATTAAAGCTATTTTCCCCTCTATTTCATATCATTACCAGCCTGCATTAACATAGGGCTGTTCTAAGGAGAGAAAGGGAACAACCTGCACAGCTCCTGCCTCAGATGAGAAAGGAATTAAATTTGATGAATGCTGTTTATGTCTCACTAACAGCCCTAAAGGCATCTCATAATTTTGTGGTAAGAAAATATTTCCCTGTCAGGAGCCATTAACATCTGGTTTTTTTGAAAAGTTTAGTCATTACATGCTTTGCCTGACAGCTCAATGTAGTACGGTTTGATGGATAACTGACTGAAAGGCTTGAAAGGTCTCCAAATGAATTCAATGTTCTAAATTTAATGAAAAATGTTGAAGTGCAATACTGTTAGAAACATAAAGCATCTAATTGTGAACCAAAACAAGGCACCTTCTTGGTTTGGGTCATTTTAGTGATGTTTGAGGAATAAGGCAAGACCTCAACCCCTTCTCTGCATCTCTTTGTTAGAGTTGCTCCTTCCACCTCATGGATTGCCAAAGTTTCAGCTGTTAACCAAAGTGACCTTTGGAAATATCCATTGCAAAATTAATAGGATTCAAAAGTATTCATTAGTGCAGAAAAGTTCCACTGTGGACTGAAATTTAACTTGTGGGTTTTGGTCCTTAGTGTAGTTTGGAAGCGAATTATTTTTGCATGTCAAGAAAGAGGGTGAAGAATATTTTCCTCCAGTGAAAAAAAGCTTAAGATTTTAGACACTTTTGAAAACTGTTTAGCAAATGGACTCAAAACCCAGGATTTTTGCTGCATCCCAATCAAGTATCTGTGTCCCAAGTCTGGCTTGGGGGAGCAGGGAATGCAGGCTGAGCTCTGATGGAAGGCAGGTGTACAGGAGATGGATGTGAGGACAGAAGACAGAGGAGGGCAAGAAATCCATGGATAAAAAAGGGATAACATTAGAAAAGCAAGAGATCAGCTGGAGCAGGAATTTGTAAGGGTTTCAAGGGTGAGAAGAGCTGTTACTGCTCCATCATCAGTCGAAGAATGAACAAGGGAAGTATTGGCTTGCTGGGAACAGGGTGGGTGATTTGGTGCCAGGAGCCAGAGATAACAAATGCCTTTTAAGCTCTGGGGCTTGCTTCCAAGGCCTCCCAGCCTTTTGTGCCTGGAGACAAGAGTTCAGGAGGAGAGGAGCTTCCAGTAGTGAGAGAGGAGATACTCGAGCAGGGATCTTTTCAGAAGCTCAAGATGGGTTGCACTGAAGCACCAAGAGAAGGATCGCCGCTGTCACGACAACTGCCATCACTCTTTGTCATCTCTCACAGGCTTTGCTTTATTCAACTGTCTTTATCTTTGCCTAGAAGGGCTTTTTCCAAGTCTTATTCCCACTCCCCCTGTCCTGGTGAGGGCATCAGTTGGTGTCCAGCAAGGGTCAAACCCAGCACAGCCATGGAGCTGCTCCTGGGGTGGGCTGTGTGCCTCAGGAGAGCCTGGGTTATTCCAGCAGGAACAGGGAAAGCTCTGGAGATGGGGGAGAATGAAACTGTACCTGTGGGATGCTAATAAGAAAAGAGAGGCAAATCGTTTTTTGGTGAATGATTGACAATCAGTTGTTGGAATCCTGGTTAGTGAGAATTTTAGACTTTCTGTGCTGACAGGCACTGACCCCCAGGAGAGCACTGCATTTGACCTGAGGCCGTGGAAAAGGCTTCCAAAATTGAATGACAGAACTGGGATTGTGGGTGTGCAGTTTGAGTAGAAGTGTGTAATGTCACATGGTGAAAACTCAGAGTTTAAGGTTTTAGAATATAGTAATATATATAAAGCAAGATGGAGGTTTTAGGGTGGGGGCTGGTCCTTCTTCTTCACCTTCCTCTCCATGGGTTTGGGTGGTTTTGTATAATTGGATAAAAAAGTGCACATTGTGGTCACGGGTGGTTGGCTATTGGGTTAAAAGTAAAAATAATTTAGGTGTCATTTCTTAATTGGACAGTTTATCCTTAAAAGGCCTTGTAGAGAGAGAGATGGGGCTCCACTTTTAGTTTGATAGAGTGAAGTTCTGCAGAACTCAGGGTTTGTGAGACTGTGACATAGATAAGAGCTAATAAACATCTGAGTGTGAACAAGAAATATTGTCTCATGCATTTAATCCTGGCCCTGTCAAAAAAAGAAGACAAGACACCACAATCAACCATAAATTGGTAGTAATGACTTAAAAAAAACAAACACTTGTTATTAGCCCAGATTGCTTTAATCCTGCCCCTTTATATGTTTGTTTTTCTTTACTTAAATACTTAATACTTGTGTTTCCTCATTTATTAAGGGAAGTTCATCACTGCTTCAGTGATTTTCAAAAGTCCTTTCACAGGACTTTTCTTCACAGATACCCAAGAGCAGAAGGTTATTGCTGAGTCAGAGCTGCCTGCACATCTCCAGAAATATCCCTGCTGTTATTTTATCTTTGGCAGAACTGGATCAAAGCAATTGTTATTGCATAGAATAATAAATTCATCTCAGTTCAATCTCATAGCAGAGTTAGTGCTGCAGGATTCAATTCCAAGATGAAAACCCTGGTAACAAGTGTACCCAGTCCTGAGGGATTTCTGCCCTTTCTTACACTTCCAGGGGTTTCAGTGCAAAATCTTGGATTGCTTCTTGTTTGCTCAGCACTTCTGGTGGAGCACAACACACTAAGATTTCCCAGAGTGAGACTGTGGTGCACGATTGTTTTTACTTGCAGTGATTTGTAAGCTCAAAGACTCTATTTTATCAATGGCACAGGGTATTAATGGGATTTTAAGGTGCACCTCCTTCATATATCAAGGGGATAATAGAGTCACAAGCAGACTTACATGATAAATCATCACAGCTTTAGAGGAAAAGTTAATGCTTTTGTTCACAGAAATGTTAAAAGCTTTAAGAGGCAATATTTTAAACTGCTTAAAATGATAAATCAAAGCAGATTAGCTTTTCAGATAAATATGGATGTAGGTAAAACCCTGTGACACTGACTAGAGCCACAAATATTGTCTGTAATAGGTTGAAAAACATCCCTGTGAATAATTAATTTTAATATTTCTGACAGAAATCCTACAAAATGTCTTCCCTATGTCTTGTATATCATGTGTTCCATATGTAGAGCCACACAATATTTGGGACACTGCTTTTAGTTTGTCTTAGCTTAGTAATAAAACCCTAGTTAATATACATTGGTTATCAATTTATTCCTTTTCTCCTCAAGGTAAATTCCTGTTGGACAACGAGCCTTCCTGTGGCTTTGCACGACAGGAAAATATCACAAATGTAGGGTATAGTATTTAACTAAAAGTTATAAAATGGTTGCTTATTTATTTCTATAAGGTCTTTTAAAGAAAAACATTTTCATTAAGAAATGATACTTAAGTTATTTTTACTTTTAATTTAATAACTAATCAGTTGTGTTTCATAATATGGACTTTTCTGTTTAATTATAAAATGCTACTTAAACTCATGAAGAAGAAGGTGAAGAAGAAGGATTTCTGTCTTAAAACTTCAATTTTGTTTTACATATATTACTATATTCTAAAATTTGGTATTCTAAGTTTTTTATTATGTGATATTGCACACTTCTATTTAAATTACACTCCTATAATTTTAGTGTTATCATTTAATTTTGGAAGTTCTCTCTACGGCTGCAGGTTAAATGTAGGCTTTCTTTTGAGGGCTTGTGTTTTTTAACACAGAAAGTTTAAAATTCTTAGCATCTAGGGTTCCAACAGTAGGGAATTTATTAATTTTCACAAGCTACATATTTGGCATTTTGAAGGATCTCTGTGCCATGCTCTTTTCACGGGGTGTTAAGCAATTAAAGAGAGCAGGACAAACAAAAAATAATTGACTGTAAGTTTGTCACAGGAGGTTTTCAATGAGATGAAAAGTAAAAAAGAGAAAGAAAAGTAATTTATTTTTAAAAAAGAAATTGTGAAGTGTAGCAGAAAGAGACAATGGTCCTCATCAAAGATCTCACAGAACACAAGAATTCAGCAACATGACTATATAAATATAGATATGTAAAATGAAAATGGGCAATGGTTAATATAATAAAAAGACTCTTCTACAAAGCCACCAGTTAATTTACAAGTAGAGAAAGAGGAACATTTTCTCCACAGAGCAGACTGAAGTCTTAATTGCTTATTAGAATGGGTTTCATCTCTCTTTCTAAAGAGGAATGATTGCTAATTGGAAAAATAAATCACCAAATCATCATCATGATCATTGAATAAGTAACTAAATAAACAGAAAGCAGATTTCTTTGAGAAGACTATTTTTGCAGAAGAAGTCACAGCTCACTTCTCTCAGTGTGAGAAGGCCATTATGATTACATTAATATTGAAAGCTGTGGATGGGCAGACCAGTGGGGCATTTTCCTTAGGTTTGAATCACACGGATTGAAGCCTCAGCCCCCGGGTTTTGCTTCCCTTTTTTTGGTTTCAAAATGAAAATTTTGAACGCTATGATTTTCAATTGATCTTAGCCTGAGAGATCACATAGTAATTGAGGAACATGAAATATCTACATTAAAGGAACACAGGTCTTTTGAGTGAAAAATAGGACAGCAATCTTCACAAGGAACAAGCAGAGGATGGAACTTAAACCCAGTTGGTGCTGAGAAGAGTTTGACTTTCACTGGCTTTGAGAATCTCCCCCAAAAACATCTTGTTCAGAAGGTTTAGTAAATTGATTAGCTGTTTTAAGACTTGTAAAGCCTTACAATATCAAATACCAAAATATTCTCTGTTCCATGCCACACATGCTTTGTTTCTGAAGTTCCACATGCTCAGCTCCACAGGCTCAGTTTGGGGTTCCTGTAGTTTAATGAGTTTCCCTATTTTTGTTTTAAAATAATCAAAATAAAGCACTTCAATCATGAACTGCACTACAGGAGGGTAATTGGATAAATCTGGAGCGCTGGAAAGAACCCTGACTCAACACCTATTTATTTACTTCAGTTCTTTATCGCCCAAGGCTAAATCAGATGACAACTTTATTTATATATTTATTTATTTTTGTGTAGGAAAAAAAGTGTAACCCACCCAATTTGCTGACTGGAACAATCTGTCAGTGATATTTTCTGACTTAAATGAACATACAGACATCAACAGGATATGTTTGAAATAACCTGTCCATGGTGGTAAATGTATATTCTGACATATATATATATATATATATATATATATATATATATATATGTATATTTCAGCCTAGCTGAAAAAAACCCAAAACATTTCGTTTAAAAATGGAATTTCATGAAAACCAAAAGTTTTTAAGTAGAAGTAGGACTGCTTTAACAAATATAAAAGGAATGTTCAAAAATGTGGTTGCCTTTGTTTCTTTTCACAAATTTGGCTTTAAAAATGTCTGTTTGGCTCAACTTTAATTTAGATTGTTCATCAGCATAAAAAGCTAGATTTTATTAGACTGATGGCAGATGATGTATGGCACTATTGAAATTCTGACATTTTATATGCACAAAGATTCATTTCTAAAAAACTTTATATGTCTAAAAAACTTCATATGTACAAAAACAATTGACAATTAAATGTATACATGAAAGAGCTGAAATATTTATTAAGCCCTATTTGTTATTTTATGTAATGAGATTTGTAATGGTACTGGATCACTTCAGACTACCCACTGAATTCTGAAAAATTCAGATTTTGCTTTTCATAAATCTTAAATTGTGGTGTTTAACATTGAATGAAAGTTGTTTTCTAAATAGCTTTTTATGTATCATTTTGGAGTCCCAAACATCTCTTCAATTTTCATTCTGTTTTTTTTTTTGCTTTACAAGATTTGTTAGTTTGATTTTTCAGGATTGATTAAATTTGTATCTTTGATTTCCTTTGTTTCAGCAGTGTAAGATCAAGTTCATCCTTACAATTTGCTGTCATGCCTCCCTGAACACACACTAATTTTTCCAAGATAAAATGATACTACTGAAAAAAAAAGAAATGCTTATTCCACGTATTTTCTCTTCGAAAGTTGCAATTATTTCAATCATGGAAGAAAGTCAAAGCTGAATATATTGGCTCTGACACATTTCCTTTGGTCTCCAACGACATCAGATTTTTAATGTGAATTTTGTGTACAAACTAAACCCCTCCTTTGCACCAGATTTTCAGCTCCTGCCTCTGCTTTGAATTTTAGGTTCAGCTCAGGGGAGCATCTCTTTCACGTGAAAGGGAAATGAAATGTCTGGAATGTCTGGAAGCAAATCCCCACTACCTTGTCTTCAGTTTGGATTTCCAGGATGTGAGGAACTTCCTTGTGAATTCCCTCTAAAGGCAGAATCAGGCAATGTGAAGCTGCTGTATTTTCTCTGGGCTGGAACTGCCACTCAGCATAAATGTAGGGTGAATTTCAAACCTTGCAGGAGCTCCACCTGCTTGGGCATCACATTCCTGACAATTACACATCAGGAGAAGATGACAGCTCATGGGAAGAGGGTGAGAAGAAAAGAACTCCTCCACAACTTTCAGGGCTAGTAGCAGAGGGCAAAGAATGCACCCCCCTCTTATTTTAAACTATAGTTTATTTTATCAATTAGTTATAGTAGGAGAAATCAAGAAGTTCATAGATACTGCTGATCATGACAAACAAAGCCTTGTTTCTTCCCACAAGGTGAAATGATTTAGATATGGAATAAGAGTTTGTGCAATTCCAGTTTCATGAGGAGAGAGTGGAAGAAGTTTTGGCTGTATTCTAGACACACTGAGACTTTGGGGTGTTTTTCAGGACATTTCTTTGTAACTAGTTATTTTGGAAATCAAATCAATTCTACACACACACATCTGTAAATTGAGTTATCTCTATCTTTAAAATTGGCTTTATGTCCAATAACTTTGCACAGAAATCAGAGCAGCAATGCAGAAAAAGATAATTAAAATGATTGTTTCATCAGAAGTTTTAGTGTGGAGAACATAGAACATCCTGAACCTACTGCAATCAACTATGACATCTAATTAAGAAATTGAAACAGCTGAATAAACTCATAATGTTCCTCATTATTATTTTAAGTATTCCTCTCTACCCCCTCAAAAGATGGTTCCGTGGATTCAGATCTAAGCCAAGTTGTGTTTAATCTGTTTTGATAATAAAATCTCATCAGGTATTTTTGTAGAGAAGTTTGCCTTATTTTTATAAAGAGGTTCCTGATTCTCAGCCCAAACCAATTTCTTTCCATGAAGTTGAAATTGCCCAGTGACAGTATGAGGGACAAGAGGCACAAACAGACACAGAGGAGTTTTTAATTCTGTTTACCGGAGGTAGAGCTTAAATGCCATCATTTTGTGCCTCTTGGGGAAAAAAAAAACAACCTGCCACAGTCCTCAATATGCCAAAACAGAATTAAAACCAGGCCAGAGGATTGAAGTTAAGCTTGAACTAAATCCATGTGGGTCTGGGAATTTGTGCTGATACAGAAGAAGTTGTGCTGTATGATTTGGAAGAGGAGAGAAAGAAAATAAATAATCTGAGAATCGCAGAATGGTTTAGGTTGGGAGGGACCCCAAAGCCCATCCAATACCATCCCCCACGGGCAGGGACACCTTCCACCAGCCCAGGTGGCTCCAAGCCAAATTATTTACAGATTCTTAAAAACTTCTATTCCACTGGGGCCACAAAACTTTTATTTAGGAAATTGAAGCTTTCTCTAATATGGAACAATATTTGGCTTAATTAAGGACTGCATCAATCACAGTCAATTTTTCAACTTCTTGATCCTGTAAGTCATAACGTTTAATTTGTGAACTTGGTTTTCCTAATCAGCTGCAGAATGTGACTGCTATTTCACAATTTCCTTCTTTCTTTTTCATCTTTACATGGTTTTGAGCTTTATTTTAATTTATTTAAGGATTGGATAATATTGTCACCCCATCTCCCTTCCTTTATAGTAAATCTAAAGATTTTCATATGCATTTACTTTTAATTATTTCTTCCATCTGAACAAATCTCCACAAAATACCCAGCACTAATTAATTATTTTGTACTTACATTTCCATATACTTTTTTTTCTCTTTTCAGTGATTCATCACACTTCAAGGCCACTCACTGAAAAATTTCACTGTTTTTCACAAGACCTTTTTTTCAGATAAATTTATCATTAAAAATGTTTAATCAAAGGCTTAGGTTTTGCATTTTAGCTCCTCATTTACTTTTTCTCTCCTACATTACAGCAGCATCTTTTGGAAACTTGAATGAACCCTTATTCTGAGAGATCTGTCTGTCACTTTTGGCCTTGTGTAACAGTGTTAAATTTTGGAGAAAATGTTTCTATTACAGCCAAACCATTTTGCTTATTTTATAGTTTGGGTTTTTTTTTCCAAAACATGCACTTCATTCCTGCATTCTGATATGAAAGTAAAGACAGCAGAGAGATTTAATCTCAAGAATTTTTAAAAGGGGACTTCTGAGGCTCGTGGCAAGAGGCCCTAAATTCATAAGAACCTTTCCCTGCATAACATTTTCATGGAGTGAATGGTCAGATCCAAAGCTCCTTGAAATTATTCAGTCATTAAATCCCGGCTTTTCCATTGACATAAATTCAGATTAGGGATTCCAAGCCTTCTCTTTCTACAAATACAAACCTTTTGGGTTGGAAGGAGGAGTGCATGGCATCAGGCAGGGTAAAGGATGTCACAGGTACTCCCAGGGACACACAGAGCCAGGAGTTGCAGTGCTGGGCTGTGGGAGGGGATGGGAAGCTGAAGGCTGTCCTCAATGAGCAGGGAAGGAAGGCTGGGAAACCTTCATGGGACACAGCAAGTTTTTTCTCCTCACAGGATTTCTGGGAAGGGGTGAGGAGGAACAAAGCCCCTCAAAGGACTCCCAGAGCCAGCTGGCCCTGGCAGTGCTGCTGCCTTCCCGATGGCTTTGGGTGCTGAGATCAGAAGCATCAGGCTCAAGGGCTTACTGAAGAAGGAACCCAAAACTGACGGGAACATCTTCTTTCCTCTCCCTCCCTTCCCAATTTGAGACTGTCTCCTTTAAAAGATGATTCAATTTTAGATGGTTCTCAAGGCTTGGCTGCTGTTTCCCAGATCTGTAGTGCCCAATCCTGCTGGGAATGAATTTCCCAGTCCAGGGCAGCTGCACTAAGAGACTGTTTATCCCTTGGTTTGCTTTCTCTTTGCTGCTTCTATCTCCTTCTTGGCATGCTTAAAAAGCAGCTTTTTGACAGTTCTCAGGGTTGCTTTTACAGTCATAGGGTGGAACCACAAAATCATTAAGGTTGGAAAGGAGTTTTAATTATCAAGTCCAGCCATCAAACAGCACCAACTCTTCGCCACTAAGCCATGGCCCCAGGTGTCACATCCATATGTTTCTTAACACCTCCAGGGATGGTGACTCCACCACCACCCTGGACAGCTTGTGTCAATGCTTGGCAACCTTTCCTGTGAAGAATTTTTTTCCTGATATCAAATCTAAACCTTTCCTGGTGCAGCTTGAGGCCATTTTCTCTTGTTCTGTGTCATTTTTTTCAATGCAGTCCCATAACTGACCTGATTATCATTCTGGGCTCCTGGTTTGACTCCATGCCTGTATTTTAAAGGTGTTTGCTGTTCCCAGTGAAGTACAGGTTGTACCAAGAGATGTGACAAGAAGATCTCACACAACAAGCCAGTAACAAACCCAAGAGGCCAGGACTGCAGCGGTGTGCACAGATAGTTTCCTGGACATGTAAATTGTATATTTACTGAGCCCTTAAGTAAAAATAAACCCTAGATTTTATCCCCTAGTTATGTTGTATTTGTGTCCTGATGTTACTTTAGTAATTGTAATTATGAGCTCATATTTTAATCCTACTTTATATGCTTTTATGTTTATGAGTGCAATGGTTCTCTGCTTTGGTGGATCACAGACAGTTCCAGGCATCAGCCCCCCTTTTAGCTCTGAGGGGTGCCCTTATCTGCCCAGCCACTGTGGCTTCCCCTGCTGTGATTCTCAATTATTTTCTTTAAAGTTGCAATGGAAAAGGGCAACATCTACTAATTCACTTAACTGTGTATGTCTTGGAGTTGGCCAGAAGCAGCAGCCTCGTACTCAAAAAAAACCCTAAAAAACACCCTCCTTCTGTTATTCATTCTTTTTTTACCACCTAGAGATGTATAGAGCTCAGAATAAAAGGCACAATTATTATGTAGGAAAATGGAGATTTCCAATAGCAAAAGCTTTTGGTATAGTGCAATTTTTTTGCATTTTCCTTTTCTAGTGGATTCCAACACTAGTAATTATGACAAAATATGCACTAAACAGAAAAAAACAACCAACCCAAAATCCAAACTACCTATTTAACCATATAAAGTAGAGCTGAACAAAAGTATGTGTGAAATGCACTGATTAAAGGACTTCACACATACTTATCAAGAGTGCAGAAATGTGCTACTGTGCACAGATGATGTGTTATTCCCCAAACAAATAATTTCAAATATGTGGTTGTTTTGTAATGTGCTTTGCTTTTTCCTCAAGAAGTAAATTACCACCTATGTTAAAGCACAGGAATAGTTTTCTGACTGAAAAAAACAAAAACCACAGTGAATTTGAGATTCAATTATTCCTAAAAAATCTACACTGAGGCTTTTCTTGAAATAAAAGGTCAAAGATTAGGCTATTGAACTGCTGAGGCCCTGGGAGGAGCCTTCTTTCAACCTGCTTCAAGAAAACCTTTCAGCATAGTTCCTTTTTGAGTTTAAGGAAAATAATAACAAAGTTTCTGGCTTTAAAGGAACTTCTACCTTTCTTTCCTTTAGGAAGGTGAGGCATTACCTACTGTGAGTCTGAGGAGAGGCTTGGATAATTCCCTAGTTACAGGTTTTCACTGAGAGAATAACCAGCTTGAGCTTGGGAAGAGAGGCTTCAGTTCCCAAGTACCCTTATAAAGGTCAGTTTAGAAATTTAAAAAAACACCTTTTTTGACTTTTTGAACTGAACTGGGGTCTACCTGACCCCTGTTCTCTCGTCAGTCTCTCCTGGCATTGTGCAGTGTACCACTGGACCCCCAAAAGCTCATTCTGGTGGTGTTCAGCCCTATAGCCTTGGCCAAGGAGCACCCAAAGCCCATTTCACCCCTCAGTCCTTGGGGGCTACATCTCCTAACCAAGGATCACACCAACCCAGAGCCTCACAGGTTTGGGCTCTTGTTGGGGTCCAGGACATCCCTGTGGCTGCCCTGGCTGTTTTGAGATCCTGGCAGGGGTCTCAGAGACCTTGGCAAGAAGTCAAAAACATCTTCGATTTTAGCCCGTGGAAAGCTGTCAACACTGTATGAGGAATTACACACCACAAGGGTTTTAGTAGTGTGATATTTGAACTAACACATAGTGGAGAAGTAGGATTTGGGGATTTTTAGAATGGGGTTCAAGGGGGTACAAGATGGAGGAATTTGGGCGTGTCCTGGCTTTCTTTCCTTTCTTCTTGTCCTCCACGTCTTGCTGTGATGGTGACACTTTTCTATTGGTTTGGGATGGGGACACACTGTCCAACATAGGTGTTAGATATTGGTGCACTGCTATAAACAGACTATACGTAACTTTTGATATAAAAGGTAAACACCGCCCGAGAGGGAGAGCAGAATGGCATGACTTCCCTTCTGGACAGAGCTCAGCAAGTCAGAAAAAGAATGTTTGGATAAGAAGAAATAAACAACTCTGAAAGTGCAATTGGAACCATTCCTGCCCCCTTAATTTGGCTGCATTTGGGCTAGGGAAACAAAGACTTTTCAATCTCTTGGGATCACCCTGACCTAGGAACCCCAAGAGAAATCTTTGCTGGAGATTTCAGGAGCACTGAATTTTCTGTTGCACTCAGCACCTGGAGAATGCTCTGCAAGCAAAGGGCAATGGGGAGTTGAGCAGATGCAGTGACAAAGAATTATGTGCTTCATCCTGCCTGTTCGGGCACCACTTAGTGCAAAATACGACTTTTTCTGGGAATGCTTCAAGATTTCGGACAATACATTCTTCCCACAAGGAAATATAATTTAAAAAAATACTTCTCAACTCTAGCAGTACAAAAGGTCTTAATTTTGTAATAATTACTCTAATTTCCTCTAGCAGTCAGACAAATATTTTAACTTGCTGCTATTTCAGTGTTTTATGTTCCACATTGACTTACAATATTGTGTTGGGGAAAAAAAGGATTATGGTGATCACTGGAAGTAAGGTAAGACATGTTGAACTGTCCCATTTCTTCCTGTAATTTTACAGAAATAATGTCCAGTTTGAAATAAAAATCCAAGCAATATTCAAATGTACTTTATATTATTATTGTATTTTATATTGAGCTGACATCTGCTATACCAGGAGCTTTTTCTTTTCTTTATTCCATACTGAATAGAATAATATCAAGTATAATAAAACTGAATAAGATAATACTGAATAAAATGATACTGAATAATTCCATATTGAAAGTAATAATATCCTGAATATGTTGAATATAATAAACATCGTTTTTTGAAAAATATAGTCTTAAGTATTAAAATCCTATGATGCAGGATTTTAATAAACACTGTTTTTAAAGGAAAAAAAAGAGGCTATAAAAAAACCCAGATTTTTTTCTGTGCTTTAGGGATATCATTGTGATCCAACACCATGCTCTCAAGACCTCTAAAAGGTCACTTTCAGCTCAAACTAATCTATGATTCTATGGAGATCAAGGCAAAAACCTTTTGCACAAGCTGTGATGGTTTCACAAAACTCTCACCCCACTTCAGTGAAATAACAGTGGTGAGAGGATGCTGTTATGTGGCAAAACCTGCTGATATAGGAAAGAATAGGCACATCTCAATTTGTCAATTATTTGGTGTGTTATTTTTTGAAAGCTTGTGGGGGAAGATTGGGACATTAAGTTTTGTTACTTCAAGACTTGAGCAATGTACAGGTCATTAATCTTCTGAGCTTTGAGAGTTATCCATGGTCAGAGTAATAAAAAACAGGGATATTGGGCAGAGTTTCCAGGCTAGAAAAATCTCTTCTGGATGATTTTTAAGTTAATTTTGCTTTGAATACTGAAATAAAAAGCAGCAGTGCCATACTTCATAGAAGATGGATTGGTAGGACATGACTGTTGGAGGAGGATTAGGAGGATTACTCCTTCCTTGGCAAAGGGGTTAGAGAGCAAATAAAAAACTAATTAATGAGTATTAATTATCATGCTACGTTCTAGTCAGTGACTGCATTTAGAGAATATAATTTGTGCAGGTTTTTCAGATGCTTTGTACCAAATACATAGGGAAAAATGTGAAAAGTGTAAAATTCCAAGTGCCTTAAAAATACATTCTCCTCAGTGCAGGAGGCTTACAGGAGGGCTTTTAAAGGCAATTAATTATGTTATACTTCAGCTGATACAAAACCAAAACTGTCTTACACGTCCATGTTATCCATCTCAATTTCTAGACATACACAAACCCCACATTTTTAATGTTTTTTATAAGTTCACACAACTCATCTGTCATCTCAAATAAGTTCACTCTAAACCCTTCAACTTTTTTTTTAAATACAAATACATGGATGAGTTTTCACTGTCGGTTTGGTGGAAGCTCACCTTCCTCAGGGTAAACTCGTATTAATTGAATAGCTCTTGACATTTAGATATTAAAAGAAGGTTCTCTTTACCCTGTAGTAAAAAAGATAAATTGATGGAGTTGGAAAATATCTAGGTTTTACTTCCTACTTGCTTTGCAAACAGAAACTCAAGGAACATATGCAAAAGACACACGTAATTCCTTTGCTCATGGACATAAAGGTAATCTCATTATGTGCTTATTGAGGTAAGAGAAATTAATACTAATCTCTTATTTTTGACTTAATCCTTCGAAAATAGAAATGTTTTCATTGAGGCAATAAAGCCAAAACCACAGAAATCAAACTTTTTCATTATTTCCTTTCAAAAATAATGTTTAGTTTCTCATTCATCAGTGTAAGTCAGCACAGGTTTAGAATTCTGAATCTTGTGAGTTATAGGCCTGTAATCAGAAAAGAACAGAGGTAAAGAGGTTTTTGGCCAAACTGAGGACAACCATATGGCAAAATGTAGGACTTAAATCTATTTTCCCAGGCCAAATGCACATCCTGGGAAAGCAGAAACCATGGTCTTACTTGTGGTGCAGGTGCAAAGTGCTCGGCAATCATTTCCTGGGGCTTGGAAACCAAACTGGATCCAACCCAGGGGAGTTTGGAGAATGGGAACAACTTTGCTATGTGGTGAGGGAGCAAAGGAAAGGTCTGATGGCCAAGTTGGATGGGACTTGGAGGAGCATGGAATACTGGGAGAAGTACTTACCCATGGCAGGGCATGTGAAAGGAATGGGTTCAAGGTCCCTTCCAACCCAGACCATTCTGAGATTCTGTGGGTACTTCATTGGTGTTGACACCAGGTAAGTGGTTAAACTCTATTCTAAACCCATAAATATCCAGGTTCTTCCTATATTGAAAATAAAATAAAATAAAATAAAATAAAATAAAATAAAATAAAATAAAATAAAATAAAATAAAATAAAATAAAATAAAATAAAATAAAATAAAATAAATAAA
>QUSF01000010.1:23969863-24029236 GCA_003676055.1 Chloebia gouldiae
AATAAAATAAAATAAAATAAAATAAAATAATAAAATAAAATAAAATAAAATAAATAAAATAAAATAAAATACTCTTATGGAATCTATGGTGCTATGCTACAAGCTGGAAAATGCCAGGAAAAATGTTCAGATGACTGAATAGATCAATCTTTTCATTTAAATATTAGAAGATGGGAAAGAAACTGTTAGCACTCCAACTGAAAGTGTCGGCCCTTCCAATGGATTAAATACTGAGAGTAATCCCTTGTCTGATGAGAGTACAGCATGAAATAATTACACATTGAAACAGTTGATTTTTTGATATTAAAAGGAGCCTTACACGAAAATATCATCAGATTTTACACTTCAAAACTTCCCTTGCATTATTTTGATTGTTTTTGTTCCTTTGAAGCTAAGGAAAACAGCTTTGAATACAAAGTATTCCAATGACCTTTCCTCATCTCTCCCCATGTCAGGCTGTTTGGTTTTGCCAGGTTTAGGTGATTCTAGATGAGCTCAGACTTCTCCACTCTTTCACCTGTATTTGGGAAAAAATACTAAAAGATTTTTATTGCTGCAATTTGAAAAAGGGCTACCAATACAATGGAAAAGGATGTTGCAGCAGTTAGAACATTTAGCTGGGGAAAAAAAAAAAGAAATTAAGAAAAAAAAGCCACAAGAAATAAAAGTGTTTTTGCTTCAGATGATTATTCATTCTGTGCTACACTCGAAAATCCTCCAGCCTTGTAAACAATTCAGTTTCCTCTTCTCCTTTCCTTTTCCTGAGCATCCTCAAGATTATGAAGAATCCTAAAATTTTGAAGCCTCCTGAACAAGACAGCCAAGTAAACCCTATTGTCGTGTACAGCTACAGTATCATTAGGGCTAATTTGTTCAAGTCCCAGTATCATCCTTGAAAATGAGTATCATAACTGATAAAATTTCTCTCTAGGTCTTTTTTACCATTATTCTTCTTTTCAAATAGGGAGCAATATTCATTCTGAGGTGAAGCAATATATTAATAACTCTAAAAAACTCAGATGGTGTATTATAGTATATATTATAGAATGTTTAGATTCACTGAAAAGGCTTTTTTTTCCTTGCTGCCTTAGTGGTTGGCAGAGAGGATGCACAGCCAAGGAGCAGTTCTGGCCAGCTGTGCCAGCTGTCACACAACTTAATAAAAAGCACTCAGGAAGGAGCAGAAATGATATTAAATTGTTGCTCCGATGTAATGTGACCACTAACTTGGATTGTGTCTCCAATTCACTCAATTTAATTTGCATTCTAATCCATTTCTGCTCTGAAAAACATTTAAGTACATTGATTGATGCTCTAAAGGACAAAGAGCTCAAGCATTTGGTGGATGTGCTGAGTTCCCACTGTGAAAATTGGACTGTGTTTTTACTGGAAAAGGTAAAATTTGCAGAACCATGATGATATATTTCCTTTTCCATAAACTCTTAATATTTGTTAGCATTGTTTTGTCATATGCTGTTGACATGTGTCTCTGCTCCTGCAGAACACGAAAGAACAAATTATCCAGATACAAAACAGAGACCATGTTTATGTAAAAAAAACACCTTAATTTAAGTAATTTAAAATGAAATACATTTCTGCCCAGTGTATGATATATTTAAAGAACTTTTCTATTCCTTTTTAAAAGTTGAACTAAATAGTTCTTGCTTGTCAGCAAACCTTTTTCTTTTTTACCTTTGGTGGCAGAAGTACAACAAAGAAAATTAACTAACGTTTCAGAATTTATCGTATTTCTGCTTTGCGTCACATTTGGTTTGATTTGGTTCAGTTCCTCAGTCATGCAGCCCTTGTCTCAAATGTTTATCATTTTTAAGGAGTTCTTATAGGCCTGACTTAGGGAAGAAAGTGTTGTCAGGAAAGCCTTTGAGGAGCTTCGGATGTCAGAAGTTAAAAGCAAGCACCGTGGAGCTGTTATGTTACTTGACATAACAAGCACAGTGTGTTACAAATAACGCATTTAATTATATGGTCCACGTGGGCTCTTCTCTGTACTGAATTTGTGCTTTACTAGTGGTGAAAAGAGGGTGCAGCCAGGTGGGGGCCGGGCTTTACTTCCAAGGAACAAGGGATGGGACAAGAGGAAACGTCCTCAAGTTGTGCCAGGGGAGGCTCAGGTTGGATATCAGGAGGAATTTCCTCACAGAAAGGGTGGTCAGGGATTGGAAAGGGCTGCCCAGGGAGGTGGTGGAGTTCCCATCCCTGAAGATAAATAAATAAATAAATCTTTTTTTTTTTATGTAAGAACAAATACTAAAAAGAAAGGAGCAATAGCATAAAAAATTCCGATATGGAACAGCTTTTTCCTCTGCATGGAGAAGACATTTTTTATTTTAAATTTTAATACAGTGACTTCATTTCTCACAGTGTGTAGGAACCAATTATATTAATGGTATTTTCAGCTCAGGCTAAGATGGTTTGGTCTATTAATGTTCATTGTCAGTGTCTTATCCAGAAGCAGTAGGATGAACTCTGCCTGCCACTAATGCTCCATTTCTGTCTCTTTGTGTGGTTGTCTCTGCAGGAGAAATGTGCTGGATGAGCCACTGAAAACAGATGTACAACACCAGATGAAAAAGTGCTGCCTCGTGTTGGATTTCTGTGGGCAGCTGGTGTTATACCTTTTAAATGTCTCTTTATGTTTGCTAGAACAGCATAATAGTCAATTCTCTCCTCAATCACAAGCTGCCTGCTCTGGGTAAATAGGAAGGTGTTACATCTATTTGTCTCTCTGTAACAGAGCCTTTCAGGTTCATCCATTAGTTTCACACTAATACAGATTAAAATCTACAGAAGTGAAGGAAAATATGTCCAAACTGAGTTGTCTGCAAGTACCCAAAATAGCAAAATCTGAAGACACAATTCCTGCTGTACATGAATCAGATTGCAGTTGTTTGGTTGGCTTGGGATTTTTTTAAATTTAATTATTTTGTGTCTTTATCTTAGAGCATTCTTTTAGGATCACTTTTCCTTGAACTTCCCTTAAGATTATGCACATAGATACAATCATGGAATCACAGAATGGTTTATTGAAAGGCACCTTAAAGATCACCTAGGTCCAACATCCTGGTTGATTCCTGAACCTTTCCTCATATTAAGTAGCATTTCATTCCTTATGTTAATCCATCAGCTAACAGATCACAGAGAAAAGCACAATTCACCATGCCTGGGGGAATTAGAATTTGACCCTGAATAAAGGACTACTTGCTGGGATTGAACTGAGCAAAGCCTGAACCACTGAACAGCCCCAAGCACAGAGAAATTCATGTTTTACCCTTGCCCTGAAAGTGCCTCTCTGAAAATGTTGTGAGCTTGCATTGCTGGGTGTTCCTTGCTGGAGCCAGGGCCGTAAGTGTCCTGTGCAGAATTACACAATCACAGGATCAGTAAGGTTGGAGAGGACCTTCAGGACCATCAGGTCCAACCCTTGCCTGAATCCATCCCACCATGTGCAGAAGAATGCATTTTCCCCTGTGATATTTTCTGCAGATTTGCTTCCCTTCCCTCCTTGGGACAGCTACAGATCCATCTTGCCCTTCATACTCCTCACAAGAAAGTGCATAGGAGCCCTTAAAAATAAAGGAATGTTTGGTGATGCCTTTATCAATGCTGGGTAGGAAGAGGATTGCATTGGTGATAAGAAGGCGCATCCCAAAGGAGGAAAATCCACTCTGAAAAGGGCTCCAGGGAGTCAAGGTGTGATCCAGAAGGAAATCTTGCTCCTGCCAAAGTCCTGATGACAACTCCACTTCAACATCTCCTCTGAACTCCCCTCCTACCCAGACTGGTGGCTGTGAGGTGATGGTTCCAGTGCCAGCCCACCGGACATAGTATGGAAAACAAGGAGGTGCTGGAATTCATGCCAGAAGATGTCACAGTCTCACAGTTCTACAAGAAGCAATTAAACCAAGTAACAGATGAAAAGTCACAGAATCACAGAAGGGTTTGGTTTGTAAAGGACCTTAAAAGTCATCTGGTTTCAATCCATTGGGAAATGTCTGTTCCCTGATTTTTAAAAGTGTTAAGTTTGCTTTTATAGTTCTTCTGAAAGTTATTTTATAGTTCTTTTAAAAGGCGTAGGAATGCCTTCTGATGTTTATACATTTCTACTAGAGTTCTCACACACTGTTCATGTAAACAATGATTGTTTTACATTCTTCTTTGTGGGAGGAGAGAATTGATGGACTATTGGTTTGACCAGTGTAGTTGGAGAGGTGGCAATTTCATCCTCCAATCCACAGTCATTTTTAAAATTCTATATATTACGAAGTCAGAAATAAATTCTCTCTTTTTTTTCCTTTGAACTTATCAAGCTTCTGTGTACTCATTTCATGTCCAATAGTAACAAATGTCCACTTTGGATAAAACACACCAAGCTCAGGAGATGCTGGAGCCCTAAAATAGTGATGGGTTGACAATTTGTCAGGGTGTATAATTTAAAATGATACCTGCACCCTTCCTGAGAGTTTTATCTGAGCTCCTGGTGACCATTGGCATGCCTTTAAGAACACTGAGTACCTAGCAGGTGGCTTCAGTGGCAAATGTGAGAAATGAGGAAAGCAGCAGCCACAAAGTCACTTCAATGTGGTTTCCTGTTTTATGAGTTAGAAAACAAAGTGAAAAGCAATTTTTCTAAAGCTTTTCAGGAACTTATAGGATTAATATACTCCCTGAACAAAAATAATGCATTTTTAAACAGCACTCAATTGAATTGGCTTTGGGTAAGAAATACAAATATGTTTTGTGTAATTAAAATTTTCCCAAATATCTTTAATTGCTTTCTTTGATCTAAATAAATAAGTGTTTGTGTAAGTCATTCTACAACTGTGGGAAATTATTAATTTTGCATTTCAGGTAATTAAAACTTGCTTATGTAAAACTATGCTGATCTGGCACAAATTGGGCTAAGGTAAAAACCTGACAGCAAGCCAGAACACATGGGAGCCTTTTCATTCCTTGCTTAACTTAGATTTTAATGGGCAGCTCATTGCTAATACAAATTAAATAGAAAATGTACCTATTTCAGCAGAGAGGGAAAAGGTAAAACAAAAGACATGGATATATTTTCCACAATAAGGGGAAAGTCAAGTCTTTTAGTAAAACTTTGGGGATGCATTGCCGTTCTAGCTAGTAATAATAAAATAATAAAAAGTGGATTAAAAAGTATAGTGTAATCTTTAATTTTCACAAATCTGAAAAATGCAGTTTTGCTTAATGTCTTTGTTATTTTTAATGGAAATTTTATGTACAAACAATGGCAAAAAAAACCCATAAACTTTATAATTTTTCTTGTAGGCAAAGCTCAGTGGTCATTGAATCCTTCTAGCAAATGTTCTCTGCAAATATGGGCAGATATTTCTGTGACTGAGAGCAGAGGACACCTGGGCATCCCAGAGCCAGCCAAGGTCACCCCACAACCACTGCAAAGCAAAAAGTGATATTCCAAAGTAGGGAACCTGTAGCAGTTCTTTGGGCTTGCTAACTGTTAAAAAAAAAAAAAAAAAGGAAATACTAAGAAACACATGTAAAAGACCTTGCTCTGACATTGCATCATTTTCACATCGAATTAACAATATTTTATTTGAGGATAAAATGTAAAAGTGGCAAAGACAATCAAAGTGAAATAGCACTTGGAGCTCTCACATAAATTTTATTGCTGGCAGGAGAAAAACACCCAGGTTTGTAAATAATTGCAACTCCTTTGACAGTCCCTGATTGTTCCTGAAAAGTTTATAGGGGTTAGGAAGTGATCTGTCTTGATTCCACAGCAAGTGCTTTGCAGCCATCAATGGGTTATATACTTTTTGTGATGGGTTTAAGCAGTTCCATGATTTTTCTCTCTTTCTTTTGCTTTACTCACTGTTTTTAACTCTATTGACATGGGAAAAAAAAAAAAAGATAAATAATAGGACTGTAAAACCCTGGAATGCTTTAGTTGGAAGGAACTTTAAAGCCCATCCAGTGCCACCCCTGCCATGGGCAGGGACACCTTCCACCAGCCCAGGCTGCTCCACGCCCTGTCCAGCCTGGCCTTGGACACTTCCAGGAATGAGGAGTGCACAAACTGGACACATAAATATTGCTGGTTGCCATAATTCTGAAATCTTATCATTTAAACAATGGGTTCTCCCAGGTGACTGTTGTTTACAGTACTATTGGACTTGGTGTGGATAGATTGTGCAATAGTCTGGTTTCTAAAATTCTACAGCACAAGAACTGCATTCCAAATACTTTACCCACCTTTGTTTGTTCAGGTAAATAATGTCTCTGCCCTGTACGAGAAGTGCAGCTGGAAAGAGAAGTGTTACAATAAACCAGAAAACTTTTATATTACTGAAATTGAAAATTAATTCTATGTTGGAACCAGGTGTTTATATGACTTTTTACACATTTTTCACTTCAGGGTTTGTATTGACACTATAACCTTTGGAGAAGATTTGACTCATGTTTATGATTTACTGGTTCCTTATAGTCTTGGAGCAGACATTTACCTTGTTAATTGTGATTACTAAAAGCTTATTTTTCAAAAAACACTGAAATTTCCAACAGCTCCAAAGATAATCAAGTGCAAGGTTTTTAAAGTCTTTGACAGGAGAATATATAAATTTTGCACCACCATAAATTCATATCTAGCCCCAGTCTCGCTGCCCCCAGAAAGAAGTGAAGGATTTGTAAGTACATTGTTGTTTTTACTGTAGCAAAATGTGGGAATGATGGCTTGGCAACACATCCTTGAGAGAAGCAACATAAATTATCTCCAAGAGAAATAAGATATTGGTACAATAATGCAGGCTGGAGAATATAAAGAACTTTATGCAATTTGTTGGTGAGAAGATTCAGAAGTGATGGATGTCCTGTAATTACTGAGATGAATGCAAAATATATTTTGCAGGTGTAGCCACTACTTAACTGATATAATTCCAAAATTTTAATTAAAAATTTCATTGATTTAATGGTTGGTGGACCTGCAACTCCCACACTTGAAAGAACATTTGTTGTCAAAAATGCTTCTATTTTAACCCTCACTTTGATGTGTATTTCATTGTAATTCTTCCCAGTTATTATATTTGAGAGAATTGCTATAATGGAAGCATTGGAGGTTCACAGATGGTTTCAACAAAATATTTAAAGCATTCACAAGCTTTTATCCTGCAATTGTAGTTGCAAATAAAACCTTATGTTTAACATTTCTGAGACGTCTTTACCCACTTCTTTTTGGTTTTCCCCAATCTCTATATCCTGCAATTTTTACCAGCACTTTATAACTTTTTATCAGAAAATGCTCGGTGCTCCACCTACAAAATTTTGCATATTCAAGGATTTTTTCCACATCAGATGCTACTTTGGAAGCCGCTTTGATCTCAGAATCCCAAGGTGGTGTGGGTTGGAAGTGATCTTAACAACCAATTATTTCTAACCCTCCTGCATGGTCAGGGACAGCTTCCACCAAACTGAAAGGAGAGAAACATGGCAGAATGTCATGGATCATAGGAGAGTTGAGGTTGGAAAAGATATTTTCCTGTGCTGTTTCCTCAAAGCAATATCAAATAAAGTCCTTTGCTGGACTAACCCTGCTAACTCCTTGTCTGTCTTATCCAGCACTGGACACGTCACTCCAGCTGTGCATCCCAGTGGTGTGTGATGTAGAAAGAACACTTCCCTTGACTATGCTCTTCCCAAAGGCTATTGGCTGCCTCTAGAAAATCCTGTAAAAATGAGGGGTTCATCTACTTCTTCCCTGTGCTACTTCTGTAGCACAGTCAACACAATAATGGAGTGATAGATTCACAGGACACCTTGGATTGGAAAGGGCCTTTAAAACTCACCCTGTGCCATTCCCTGCCATGGGCAGGGACACCTTCCACTAGATTAGGCTGCTCCAAATCCCATCCAGCCTGGCCTGGAACACTTCATATTGCCCATGTTGGTCTGTCCTCTCCTGGCTCTGAGCTGGCTCATTTCCCAGTTCCTGGTTACATGATCTCCTTTTCAGATGGGCCAACCTGTCAAAAGTATCTTTGTCCCACTTGGCTCTTGTTTCTCATGCATTTGTCAGTCTTCAAAGATTCCTGTGTGACCATAGAAATCAAAATGCTGCTTTCACCATCAATGATTTGACCTCCAGTTATTCGGTCATCCTCAACACGACCCTCTCAGGATCAGGAGACAGCTGCTCCTGACCACCCCCAGATATCAAATCAAGAAAATGTCAGTGTAGTTGCAAATAAAACCTTCTGTTTAACATTTCTGAGACCTCTTTACCCACTTCCTTTTGGTTTTCCCCAACTACACTGTGATTTAGGCTTCTGTGTAGCAGACGGTGGAGGTTATGAAGTTCCATTATGTTAAAGGTCACAGAATTCTTCTGGGCATGGTTTAACTGGCATCACCCAGCTGAGAGATAGAGCTGTGCCAGCCAAAACCTTGAAAGTACTAAACTTTTAACTAAAAAATAGTCTCATATTTCACTGGATGAGCAGATGGATATGAATCAGGAGAAAATATATGTGTGTGGAAAGATTAAATAGATTTCCTTAAGGAATGTCAGGGCTGTGTTAACAAACTTGAGAATACATTGGAAGGATCTGCCAAGCTAAATGAATTTGAGTTCTTTTTGAAAACAACGAGTGAATATTTATGGGTATGTGTGCCTTCAGGAAAAAAGAAACAAAAAAGGGGTAGATATATTAAAACATGATAAATTTCAACCACTGTAACTTCAATTTTTACTCCATAATTTTCATAAGCTATTAGAAGCACTTTTCCCCATTGGAGTTCAGCACAGTAACACCATGGCAGACTTAACACAGATGTGTGTGGCACATTCCCACCAACTTCCAGCTCTGTTTCTGCTTATATGAAGTTTGCCCATGTCAATTTTAATAGTTGATCTAATGCTTAGTTTCAGACTTAGGGTTTACACTGGCACACAGCAGTAACACGTCTATCAAGTGAAATCAAAATAAATTATTCCATGCAATTATATTATATCAAAGAAGACAATAGTTAATCTGAAGAAGAAAGGAGATAACACATTGGAAAATTGCAATTTCCGTGGACAGTTATCAATTTTGAGGCTTGAGCCTAATGAGATCAATAACATAACATAAAATAGGTAATAACCTCCCAGTCTTGGTGGTGCTAATTTCTTCTGATCATTAGCAAAGTAGCAATTAGATATTCCTCAGTTCTTGTCCTGCCCTGTGAGCTGTGTGTCCACAGAATAACCATCATCTGATTCAATTCAAAAAATGGGTTAAATTAGACTCAAATATGATCCCTAATGCTGCAAAGTGTTTGGGAAGTCACCTGAACATGGAAATGGCCTTGAGAGGTGAAAAGAAGTCTGTCTGTCTAACACCACAGTGAGCACAGAGTTCAGGAACTCTGGACACTCTCCTGTGCTCTGTGCTCTGGCTTGGCCCTGCTGGAGCAGGGAGGTGGCACCAGAGGAGCCACTGAGAGTCCTTCCAGCCTGAACCAGTCTGTGATTCCACGTTCAGCACTGGTGTGATCCCATCAGGAATGTTGTGTCTTGGGCTGAGAACAAGATGTTCTGAGAGCTGGGACTGCTCTGCCCAGGGAATGGGAAGTTTGGGGAGTCTTATCCCTTCCTTTTTGTGTATAAGTACCCAAGAAAAAGGTGTAGAAGAGATAGATCAGGCTCTTTCAGTGGTGTCCCATGACAGGATGTGAGGCAGCAGTGGGTCCAAAGTGAAATAATAGAAATACTATTTAAATTTAAGTTATTTAATTAATTATTATTTATGTATTTGTTATTATTAGAGGGATCCAACACTGACATAGGCTGCCCAGAGAGGCTGTGGATTCACCATCCACGGATCACAGGATAAAATCATGGAATAATTTAGGTTGAAAAAGACCTCCAAGATCAAGTCCAACCTTTGACCAGGCACTAAATTGTATCAAGAAGTTCCACATCCACTCATTTCCTGAACACTTCCAAGGATGGCGAATCCATCGTTTCCCTGGACAGCCTGTGGCACTCTGGATATGTGATGGTGCTATTCAGAGACCTGCTGAACACAAGCTGGGCAGTCTGCTCTGCTCCTTTCTGACCAGACATTTGGTCTGGATCTCTTCCAGGGATGCCTTCCCACATCAGCAGTGCTGGGATTTTGTGGGAATGTGGAGGACTTACATACACTTGGATCTCAGCAGCAGACTTAACATAGGTTATTTTGTACTTTTGCCTTTCCTTACTAATTTCTACCATTTTTTCTGATTTCTCACTCTGTTGAGATAAACTCTCATGGGCTGCCTATCCCAAGAGTGATTTCATGCTCTTGAGTGATCAGCGTAGAGCCAGTCACAGTTTTATCTTTGTTTTTCCATGTATTATCCTCTAAATGTGCCTTTAATTAATTTATAAAGTACTATCCTTGGGAATGTTTAAGTGTGCTCTATTTTCAGAAGTATTTCAGAAGCATTATTTTTAAGAAGCATTAGTCTCAAGATTAAGACTGTAACAATAAGACCTTTTTTCAGACAAATGTATGAAAATTCAGGTCCTTCTAACATCTGTCTGTTTGAACACACAGGAGTAGATACAGCTGCTCTTCTCCAAGCAAGGAAAGCACTTGTAGTGCAAGCACTTCATGGAATGAATGGAGAGGGAATAAGTGTGATTAATAACCAACCACTGTTAATTAGCAGCCTTTCTCCTACTCTATGCCAGAGGGCCTGGTAGTATAAATGACTGATTCCCTACAGTGCCAGATAAGCACAAGTTCATTATCCTTAATTTCAATTTCTTTTTACAATTTCCCTTTTGACAAGAAATGGGTATATGAAATCCAAGAATTTCCAGGTTCATAGGTGTTTCCTCACTTGACAGTGTGGGCCAGCACAAGAGTAGGATTCTTGATGATTTAGTAAGATTCATTATTTTTTCATTATTTAATATAAATGTAAAAATTTATATTGTTATAATTAACAATTTATATTATATTATTTAATTGGAAGATTCCCAATCATTTTCACACCCAGGGAAGTCTACTTAATGATGTCACAAAGAAACAAAAACTCCTACAGCAAGCCAGAGATGATTATATCATTAATGGATTGGTAGGAGCTGGTATAACCCTCACAAAAGGCTTGGAAAAAGTAATCACAGAATTCCAGGATGTGTCAGGCTGGAAGGGCCACAGTGGCTCATGTGGTGCCACCTCCCTGCTCCAGCAGGGCCATCCCCGAGCACAGGGCACAGGAGAGTGTCCAGAGGGCTCTGGAACATCCCCAGGAGGAGACCCCAGAGCCCCTCTGGGCTCTGTCAGGGCTGGCACTGCCCAGGGCAGGAGTTCTGCCTCCTGGGCAGGGAATTGCTGGGCTCAGCCCTGCCCGGGGCTCCGGGGCCATCGCTGGGCCTGGAGCAGAGCCTGGGGCTGCTCTGAGTCCTGGCACTGGGACAGACTGGGACACACTGGGACACACTGGGACAGACTGGGACAGACTGGGACTGACTGGGACACACTGGGACACACTGGGACACACTGGGACAGACTGGGACAGACAGACAGGGACAGACTGGGACAGACTGGGACACCCAGGGACACCCAGGGACACCCAGGACAGCCAGGGCTGGGGCCCCTCTCACTGGGCTCTCTCCAGGCTGAGCAGCCCCAGCTCCCTCAGCCTCTCCTGGGCACGGAGATGCTCCAGGCTCAGCTCCAGGAGCTCCTGGCCCTGCTGTGCTGAGGAGCCAGAGCCAGGCACAGCACCCAGAGGTGCCCCAGGGCTGGGCACAGGGGCAGGGTCACCCCCTGACCTGCTGGGAATGCTCTTCCTGATGCCTTCAGGATCCCTTCTATTGGTTTGGGTTTATTTTCCAAATATTGTGTCATATCTGAATAACTTTTAGAGCATTATTTTTTATCTGTAGTCCCAGGTAGTGATGACATAACTTAGGCAATTTAGGCAAAGACAAGGCAAACTTCTTGAGAAGACTTAGAATGACCCTCTAGAGAAGTGGATACAATTTTTGAAGATTAGGAAGTACATTGAAATGTATATTTTGCATGAATAAAGATATCAATAAGCATAAATAAAACTGAGTCATTAATTTCATATGGGAAAAGAGGAAGTTTATGTGAAATATTTCAGCATTCCTGATTGAAACATCCCCCTTCATTTTAAAGTAGTATTTTCATTTTTAATTGATTTTTAAAAAGTTAATTAGGTCTAAAATGAAATAAAGCATTTAATTATATGTCAAATTGAAAATATTTAGTTGATTAAAAATTTCCTTGGTCCAGAACTCTTCCAAGGATCTAATTTCTGAAACTAATTTTCTCCTTGTCATCTAATGTTGATCTGAATGTTCTTGTTCTACTTTTGAAAAACTCCATAGGCATTTTAGAGGATAAACAGGATAAACTTCCATGGTGGGGAGTGCAGGATCTGGACACACCTTTAGGATTTTAATACACACAGGTTTTAATTTACTTTCCCAGTGGAGGGCAAGACAGAACTTCAAAACAGCTGAAGTGTAACCACTCGTGTGAACTCAATATTTGGGATGTTAAATATCCAGGTATACCTCCCTCTCACAGGGGGCAATTTTCCCTCTCTCATTTGCTGCAGTCTTCTCTTCACCATTCCAAGATATTCACAGGTCTGTGGAAACCTGTTCTCTCTGAGCTTTCACTTCATGGGATGCCCCATTGGGCTTGGAGGGCTTTTCCAGCCTCAGTGATTGTGGGATTGTCTGTATGGTACATTATATAACATTATAAATGTACATTATAAATGTATGGTATGTTAGATAACCTCAGCTCATTTAGGGGCTGCATCAAGGATGAACCCCAAAACAAACAGCAAATCTTATTTTTAGTTGAGATCATTTACCCAAAAAATTTATTGGGAATGAAGACAGAATTTCTTCACTTCATTTTACAAAATGGGTCTCTATAGTAAAATAGCAGGAGAAAAATCTTTGAAAAAAAATCATTGCAACAAGACTTTAAAAAATCCTTAGTGAAATCAATTGGATACTTATGGTGCTGTTGCCAAAGTGTAATATTTGGGGGGTTATTTTCCTTCTATATTTCACAAGTTCTTCTGGGTAATAATCTCTAGTGCTTCTGGACACATTACTGCATTTAAAAGGCTCCAAGGAAAATATTGCTTAGGAAATACCTAGTTATTTAAATATGATTATTAGGCATGGAACAGGTCAGCATTACATTGGTGATGACACATTTTGCAGCTCTTTTAAAATACCCATGGAAAAATTTCATCTTGCCAGGGGCTTTGAGCAGTTAAAATTATTTCTAAGTAATGAATATATAAACATATGTCTGTGTGTATCCGTATTTATATCTTCACTTTTCAGGGTGCAGATAGGGCTGTTTGGATTTGCTGTTAGAAATCTTGGGACTGTTAGGGATGCAAATGTCAGACTCCTTGAAGGGAGAAGCTGTTTGGTTCGAAGTTAAAGTTTATTTCCATACTTCCAAGTTGGGAGTATAAATGTTGCAGTTATTTTTTAGTCACTTTTATATGTTCATGATGCTAAATTCCCGCAGATTTGGCATTTTTCCCTGGACTTTACTGCATAATGTATCTTTCCAATCTAACATTTGTCAGGAAGAAAGAAATACTTTCATGCTAGGTTGGCTAATGTGCAAATCTCAAAATGAAACCTCCTCATAAACTGAACCCTGCACTCCTTATGGACGTGTAAACTGATAAATGTGCTTTATGCAAAATTATGGGATGAATAGGAAAAACATGTAGAAAAATAATGGGATTAAGGCACAGAGAGGCTGGAGATTAGCCACAGTAGACAGTCATCTTTGGATAGCTCCCCCGAGCCATAGCTTAGAGGAATATCATGGAAATAATCTGTTATAACCGACCTCTTGACATTATTTTGATCTAACAAATGGAAAACCTCTAAGCAGAGTTCTCATGTTCTCAGTCACCACCTCTCTGCTCAATTCAATAGCCCTGCATCCTTTTTTATTACCCAACAATGTGGTGTTTTATTTGTAGGGAATATAAATTATATGTATATTTTTTCCTGTGAAGAACCTTACCAGCACACACAAAGCATATGCTGATAACCTGGACAGAAAGGTTTAGAAATAATTGCACATTTTAACCCCCTTATTAACTGCAGGATGGAGTTTCAGCTATAAGGGCACAGCAGCAAGGCAAAGCTGGCATTTTTTGTAGTTGCAGGTTGGGAGAGGTTTCCTCTGGGCTTTCTGCTTCCCAGTCTTTACTACAGAGTAAAATATTCATGAATAGCAGGTGCAATACATTAAATATGATGAGCCTGCAGTGGGAGAATGCTCCTGCTGAAAGAATTGGAAGTTGTCAGCACAGAGATGTGCTTGTCTAAGGAGATCTGGATGCAAGGATATGTGGAGTGCAGGGACATCTGCTCTGGGAGAATTTCTGGTTAATGACATGGAATAACAGAATCTCCTGAGTGAGAAAGGACCCACAGGATCATCCAGTCCAGCCCCTGTTCCTGCACAGACACCCCAACAATCCCACCCTGTGCACCCCTGGGAGCGTTGTCCAAACCCTCCTGGAGCTCTGGCAGCCTTGGGGCTGTGCCCATTCCCTGGGGAGCCCGGGCAGTGCCCACCAACTTCTGGGGGAAGAACCTTTTCCCAATATCCAGGAAAACCTCCCCCAACACATGAAAAACTACTCCAAGTTTTAAACATTTCTTGAAAGTTCACACTCTGTGTGTGATTCATCAGCAAACTCCCAACTGCACCAGCTGGCTGGACTAGTGGAGGAGGAAACCAGAATATGGAAATATTCAAATTTGGAGGTGAAGACTGGAGGAAAAGGAGATATTTTATAGATATTTGATGCTGGGCAGGATCAAAGTCAACTCCAGGGGCTGAGAAACCTGTGGATGTGGCAGGGATATGAATTCAGGCAGCGAGGGAGCACCAGGAGCAGCACAGCCCCAGCCAGCTGTGCTTCTGTGTGTGCTGGGAAGGGCAGATGCACTTCCATGATCCTTGGGGGCCCCTTCCAGCTTGGGATATTCTCTAAAGAGAGGGTGCTTGCCCACAACATGGAAAACTGTCCTCTGAACACTGCACTGCTCATGGTGATGCTCCCCACACCCAAACATTCGTTGTGTTGCTGAGTAATCCGGGAAGGGTCATCCAGCAGATCCCTTTTTTTAAAGGGTTCCTTTCCTCATAGTTTAGGAGAAGTTTTGGAAATGCAACCACAGAAAACAAGCTGCTCAGTAACCAGATCTTGGCAGTGCAAGACTATGGGTGTTTTGCAGCTGGCTCTAAGTGTTACATTTAATGTTTAAACTCATTTTCCTTTAGTTGTTCCTCCCCTCAGCCTTCCAGACTCCTAATAATTCAAGCTTGGAGAAATCTGAAAAACAGCCCCAAGCTCCATTTAACACTTCTGTACTTTTTTCCTTACATCACAATAACATAGGGTTCATTAAACACCCCATGAATATCATTATTGAGTTGTATCAGACACCTTGCCCTTGCCAAGGGCTATTCTTTTTATTAATGTGCCAGTCCTTTTAGTTTGGGTGGTTTTTCAAAATATGCTTTTATTTTTATTAAGCTTGCTGAAAATGCCATATGTCTCAAGAATGTATTTGGACTGCTTCAATATTTACCCCTGTCAGGGTCCCTCTGGATGTTGTCCCTCCACTGTGCAGACTGCACCTCTCAGCTTGGTATCCTCTGCATTTGCTCAGACTCTTATGTATAAGCACTGATTTGTGTATTCTGACAGAAAAACAGGGAAAAAATGCACCAACTGTGGTTGAATTTAGCCAAAATTTATTACTATATCTCAGGAAATAAATGTTGAGTATTTTTTATATAAACTCACACTGACACAGACATCTGATAATTGTCTGCTTGCTTTAGTTTTAATGCAACCTGGATCATTTTCAGTTAATTCCAGATGCTGTGTCCTAGCCTGACCAATCCACTGCACAGAGACCTTCATACAGAGAATGAAAAGAGCTGCTTGGGAGGTTTAATTCTTGTCAACATGAATGAAAAATATCCTGTTTTCACTACAGTTCATTTGTTCTGTATTTCCTCAGCTGTTGGTCAGAGCTCCCAATACTGACCACAATGTTCCATATTTAAAATATCTGTATACAGATTTAGAGCATCCTTGATGCTTTGAAATATCCCAGAACTCCAGAATGGTTTAGGCTTGGGAGGGACCTTAAAGCCCATCCAGTGCCAGCCCTGCCATGGGCAGGGACACTTCCCACCGTCCCAGGTTGCTCCAAGCCCCATCCAAGCTGGTCTGGAACAATTCCAGGGAAACCCAACCCATCCTGTGATTCCCTGACCCTGTAATTTGGGACATCATCCCTTCCAGATTGTGCTGAAATTTATCAGCTTCTTCCACTTCTGCAAACCATAGAAGGCTCGAGAACAAACCACAATGAATTAATTTAAAAATATACTCACAAAAAGCCTACTTATTACAGTTTTGAACTTTGCCACTGATTACAGAATCATTTTGTGGTTAATTAAGGATAAATTGTAAACATTCTGGCAGCAACAGAAAATTATACAAAGGAGATTCAGTCACCCTCTCCCAATTTAGAAGGAAGAATAAAAGAACAAGGAAGCCTCTGGCATCTTCAGTAGATAATGGCAGACTTGATTAGCTCCAATTTCTTACTGAAAAGAACCCAGCTGGTACAATTAAATACATTTCATATGTCTTAGGCAGATGTTCGTGAAAGTTTTTCAAAACAGACCCATAAGAGCACAAAAAATTATTCCAAACTGCAAAGTTTTTGTTTGGTTTTTTTTTCTGTCCCTGGTTCATGCACACACGTAAATCAAGTGCTCAGATCTCAGCTTTGAGAGGAAAGTTGAGGAGATTGTACAACACATTTTCCTTCATCCTGAGGTTTCAGAGGTTATGCTGGGCTACAGACATGCAAAGGAATAACTAATATAACAAAAAAAATCGATATATATAATTTTAATTTGCATTTGCATTTACATTTAATTTTAATTTTAATTTTAATTTTATTTTTAATTTTAATTTTAATTTTAATTTTAATTTTAATTTTAATTTTAATTTTAATTTTAATTTTATTCTAAATTATTTTATTTTATTCTTTTACTTTATTTATGCATGCAGTCTTATTAGGAAGAACTTTGGGTTGTCACAATTGCTGTTCCATGCATATGTCCCTGTGAGGTTGGGATTTTGTCCCAGCTTCCTGCTTTAGTGGGCCAGGCTGCCTGTGTCAAGCAGCACAGCTAAAAGCCTATTTCTGATGTCTCACTGGGGCTCTGTCATCTGTTAATGTTGAAAGGTTTCTGTAACTGTGAAACACTGCAAAAAAAATGATGAACCTGGTCTAGAAATAATTCTAAGCCTAGGCTTAATGTCATCTAAGCCAAGCTCGGTGTAAATGTTATTTTGTTTTCATCTCCAGCACTCTCTTCATAAACAACGCTATCCCACTCTTTCTTTTTTTTCTTTTTTTTCCCTCTTTCCTAAACTTCAGGAATTAAGGGCAGTCTGGTGGACACAGGTATTGCAACAGCTTTTATAGTTTCTGTGGTAGGTATTAATGATTTTGTGGCCATTTTACTTGGTAGAATAATTTGAGGATAATCTTATATTTACCTTTTGTTTTTTTCTTTATAAGAAGACAATATTTATTAAAAATTTATTAGGCAAAACACTTATAAATATGTGTATATTATACATATATATGTATATATACACACATATATATACACATAAATGTAAAATACAAGTTTATATTTTACATTTTCATACACATTCATAGATGTAAAGTATGAGTATAAATTTTACAGGTGGTTTGTTACTCAGTGATAAGCAACTAAAGGTTTGCTCATTCTGATTTGGGAGGGGAAATCAGAGCAACAACAAAAACGTAGATTCCATGAAAGGCAAAAGATGTACAGAAAAAAAATTATAAGATCACAAACATGAGTGCCCCACTCCTTAAAGCAATCTATAATGCCTGGTTAGTCTCCCGCAATACAGGAGTTTCAATTACAGGAAAATGTAAGTATTTATTTCTTTGTAAATATTTAAATTATAATAAATATAATATATAAACAAGATATACAATAAATATAATAAATAAACAAGAAATATCTATTTTCAGGAAATTTTGATTAAGCAAAGACCCTTTGGAGCCAGGCAAACTCTGGGTGTGGAGGTAGCTCCTTCATGTTGAGCCACAGTCCAGCAAAGCAACAAGAACTTATTTCTATTGTGCCATGCAGTACAATTCCAGCTGATTGTACCAGTGAAAGCCTAAATCTAAATGGAATCACTACACAAAACTTTCCATTGTGGGTTTTTAGGAGCCTCCCTGGGTCACACAAGAGAACCCGGATGGCTGTTGGACAGAACAAGTGGAAAATGCTCATTTATTTTGCTGTTAAAGCAGAAGAAGAGGACTTTGCTTCCTGACAGCTCCTGCTCCCTCCTCCATCCGAGGGCTTTGATCAGCTCCATGAACAAAGAACACCACTGGACACTTGGAGATTTCTTTGTGAATTGACTTCTCTGATATTGACTCTGCTCTTTCGAAGTTTCAACATGAGACGATAGAGAATTAGTTGCTGCAGGGATTCTTTTTTTGTTTTGTTTTTGTTCTGCCTGTGTGAACATGAAAGAGGCTTGTTTGTGTGCACATTTGGAATTCTTGTGTACTCCTTCATTCTTTGTTTTAAAAAAGCAAAATAAAATATCTGAGGAGCTCATGCCCTTCTTTTTTTCAGAAGAATATGAAAAACTTCCAGTGCCCATCTCAAAGGGTTGTGAAAGCTGAAATAGGGGTTGAAATGTATTGAGAAATTTTTATTATTTTTAGTATATAATCCTAGATCATAATAAGGGATGATCCATAACTGTCTCTGTATATTAGGAAAATTACAATTATTTTCTTGTAGCTTTCCAAGCATTTTCTCTTTGGCCTTCTACACACCCCAAGTACCTGTGTGAGTTTGTAAGTAAAGATTGCCTGATAAGTTATGTGATCCCAATTTAGGCCATGGCCACTGAAACACATAATTATCCTCATTATCTTCTTTTAGTATTTTATCATGTGCCATACACTTTATTACCAAGCCCTCTCAGGTTAAGAGTCAGCTACACACTTCAATGATCAGGAGGAACCCAAAAGAGAATAAATCAAAATAACCTCACCTCACATAATATATTTTTCTATGAACATTTGTTTTGAAAAAAAAAATATAATTTGAATGCTGTATTCTTATTAACAGCCAAGCCCATACCACTATAAAGCATCTTTCTCTGCATTTATGTCAGTTTTAAATTCCATTTCATATTGGTAAAGATTAGTCAGTGGTGGATTCTTGCAGTCATTAAAGCCAAGTGCTTTGCTTTCTTTACCTCTGCAAAACTCATCAGCTGTGTTTTTGCAACAAAATATATTTTTAAAGGATTTTTACACTAGCAATATCATTGTGTATTGGGTCTATATTATGTTGCAGTTGACTTATTTTTAATTTGAATCCTTTGAATTACAGAACAATATGTGTCACAGAAAACTGAAGAGTGTTTGGGTAATCCACAGAATTTATTTATCCACTTTCAGTAAAAGATACAGTGTGTGCTCAGATTAAATATGCATTTTGAGACTAATCATAAACTGGTTTTTCCTTTCATTCTCCTACAAGCTCTCAAATTAGAGTTTTCAGGACTAGACAAGATATCTGCAATGGGATTAGACCCCTATAGACCCAGCTGAACAAAGCTGGTCACCTGCAGTACCTTGCCAATCATAAACAGATACAGATTTTAGAATCAAATCAAATTGAATAGAATAATTCTAAATGGGAGGGACCAGCAAAGATCATCTGTCCAACTGCCTGAGCACTTCAGGGTTGATCAAAAATATGTGCTAACACCTCAATCACTGCCAGGCTTGGGGCATCCCCCACCTGCTGAGGAAATCTGTTCATTGCTTAACAGAACCCTTTTGGCACTTCCTAAAATCCAGTCTGAGCCTCCCCTGACACAGCTTTAATCATGGGACGTACCTCAGTTATGCACATCAGGACTTTTGAAGTTCTGTTTGCAACCTCAAGTTACTCCTCTATGAGAACTTAAAAGTGCATTTCATAATCCCATGAAAAGGCTTCTTCCCAATATTTTCAGAACATAGCACCTATCCTTAAAAGCTCTTTCCTTATCTCAGTAAGAAAATTCAACTTGTATCACTGGAAAAAATGCATTTTTCAAATACAAAAAATGAATAAATCTTCTTCCTCATGTTTAGCTAAAACAAAGTAATAGCATTCCTTGGACTCTCATCTGCACTGTTTATTTCTCTTTCTTTTCTCTTTTATATTTATACATGACAGTCTGTGTGTTCTTCTTTCACTAAAATACCTTCTTTTCAAGTATTATTTGTTCTTGTATTTCCAGTCCATACCATATACTGTTTTTCTTAACACAGGCCACAGATAATACTGGAATCCAGTAGAAGTTAGGTTTCCAGTTTCTCATGGCACTCTGGGGGATTTCTGAGTAGGACAAGCTTATCTTTTAACATTTGTAATTTTTGCCACTCTAAATATTATATTGTCACTGCCTTCCTGAACAGGTCATAGCTGTTTATGACTGCTTGCCCTCTTATCTTCCAATCCAAAAAGCATTCCTTTTATTGACAAAAATATTCTCCTTATTTATGACCAAATTAATGTTTCAAAAAGCCCTGAATGATCTAGTCATATCCATCCCTTTGATCTTTGCACTTGATCTATTTATTCTCAGATTTTCTGTGATATACCAAGTGTCCCTTCTATTTTTGTTTATTCTCTGCATTGGTTTATATATCATCCAATCCGTATAATTCCACAAGATTTTTAATGCATATTATAGCTAGTTCTTAGGAGGGGGAGAGGAAAAACAAAGATCAAAACACACAACACACACAAGTAATAGAGGATTAAAGAAAAAAAACTACAACAAAACATAATGTGCAGTTTTTAAATAAAAAAACCTCCAAAATACTGTCTGAAGTCAAAAGACCTCTTGAAAACACACAAAGAAAATCTATCTCACATTTACTGACAACTCAGTGAAAACTCAATTTTCATTTATCTAGAGCTCTCTATGTAGTAGAGGGGACTAAAGGGTTTATTTGCCAAGTGAATTCAATGGGTGAAGTAAGACTACATGAGAAGCTTTGTTAAAAGAGAGCAAATATCTCTGTAATGCACTGCTGTGTTTTGAGCAGGAGCACAGAGGAAGGGAAGGTACCAGTTTGCCCTTTGGGCTCCCCAGGCTGGGAGGAATCATCTGCCTGAACAGGAAGGGCATTTTACCAGCTCTGAGCTTTTCCAAACTCCCTAGAGCATCAGATTCCATGGGGTGTTTCCATGGGTATTTCTCCAGTTTCATTATGCAGCCTGAGAAAATGTTTCCCCTTACTGTATTTAAATGTGCTGCAGTAATATTGATAAATTACTGCTCTCAGATTTTGTATTTTGACTCTTTTTATCTTCCTACCACTGAATGTTTCGCCCCGACACTTCTTTTGTAGATGAGGAGCCTTCCATTACTATGTTAAAGAATTAATTTGATCTCCATCCCCATCAGAGCCCATCCCCATATGTCTTTTACTTATTTTACTTTCTTTTCTGAGGTTGTAAAGCAAAGCTCCATGTAACAGGTAAGAATTCTGACACTTGCTCAGTTTTTCACACAGTTTGAGTGCTACAAACTGACTTACTCATTGAACTATATAAAGACAAAAAACTTCTGACAATGAAAATCTCTGTTGTTACCTTAAACTAAAGAGGAGGTGCTGATTTATGGCAACAGCACCAACGCTGGGCATCCTGAGGCACAGATTTATTTATGAGTGCAGATGGAAAGATGTGTTTGTGCAGTTAAGTGCTCATTACACACCAAGCAGCTGCTTAGGAGTGCCTGGGGTGAAAATGCTGATTGGGGTGTTAATCAATTATTCTAACTGAACTCTGAGCAGAGGTCTTTTCACTGGTGCAGATCACACTGAGCATCTGTGTATCCTCCAGTAACTGTGCCCGGCCCCCACTGGCCTGTGGGCAATGTTACACAAGAAAAACCCTGTGGGCAACATCCAGTTTTGCTCTCCTTGTTACCTTCAGTTTTAATTTTTCATTTTCTGTGTCTCCCAGCAATTCTGTTGTCTCTTGCAAGCAACATGTTCCTAGAGAGCTGAACAGGAAGGAGGAGCACACAGAGGCAGGCAGGGATTTTCTCCCTGCAATTCCACATGCCATTTGCATGATTGTGCCTGGAAGGGATCAGATCACTTCTGCATTGATAAATCTGAAGTGGAGATCAGAACTGCTCCATCCAAGGACAGGCTGGCACTAAATGCTGATGCTTGTCAACACCGCACAGTGTGGTGTGCCTGTCACATACTCATTAATCTGTTTTACCTGCTGTGTCTGTACTGACTGACAGACACCAGAAAGCTGCTGCTCCTCTTCTGCAATCAAACTCGGGAAAAGCTGAGGAGGAAGATCTTTTGCACGAGAGATACTTAAGTGCTGTCTTTACGTTACGATTTGTGGATTGTTTTCGTAGAGCAGTGTCTTGGTTTGAAAGACAGGTGTCTTCCAAGGAAGGCAGGAACCTCCTTTGGAATGGAAAAAGCATGTCCCCCTTCCCTCTGAATTACTATAACTTTGAAATTATGGGGGCTTTCAGGAAAAGGTATGGAAAGAATAATAGTTCTTTAATAGAATATATATATATAAAAATATGTGTGTGTGTGCGCGTGCATATATATATATATATATATACACATACAGATATAGATATAGATATATAGATATAACACTATTAACAAGCAGCACATGAACCCAGTCCCAGCCTCTCTCAGGCACGAAGGGAAGGGAAGGGAAGGGAAGGGAAGGGAAGGGAAGGGAAGGGAAGGGAAGGGAAGGGAAGGGAAGGGAAGGGAAGGGAAGGGAAGGGAAGGGAAGGGAAGGGAAGGGAAGGGAAGGGAAGGACAACTCCTCCAAAGAGATTGTCCCCCTTCCTGGTGTACCTTGCAGCTCACATCTCCCCTACATGACATATGAAGGGGAAAGTGTTTGATCCTGTCTTAATTTCTCTCAGACATGTTGCTGGCTTAGAATTTTTCTTCTATAACTCTTCAAGATTTATTAATTCTTTGAATTTTGTCCTTTTAATACTTCCCTTTTTTAAAAATTCTTTTTTCTCTCCTTTTATTTGTTTCTCTGGTTTTGCTCATGTCTTCCCATCTAAGAAAACAAATTCTCCTTAATCTTTCTACTTTAAGAAGCATTCACCAGATGCCTTTTCTCTACAGTGAGACTATATAGGTGGAAAATGTATTCTTTAATTCACCAGTCAGAAAATTAAATAATCAGGAGATGCTGAAATGTATTTTTTCCTGATCAAATCCACCACCTGACCCTCACATCCTGGAAATCTCAATTACCTAGCTTTATCTTGACAGTATTAAATCACTAAAAAATGAAAGCTGCATTGGAATGTTTTTTAGACACTGCCAACATGCATATTCACACTTCAGCTTTCTTTTTCTGCTCCTATCACTTGTTTTCTTTAAGTAACATAAAAAATGTGACTTGAAAAAGAATGTTTTGTAGTTTGTCTATTGTACTCAATAGACAAACTACAAAAACAGATATTTAAAAAACCTCTCCAAATCAAATGCAACAAAAACCTATAAATAGAAGTAATTAATAACATATATATTCAACCTGGGGGGCACTTTTGACTCAAAATTGCTCTGTCACCAAATTTTTTAAGGCTCTCATTGCAGGATTTGTCTCTTTCTGCTGAGAGAAACCTGGAGCATTTGGTAGAAATGTTTGAATTAGCAACGATACCATTTTCAGTTCATAAGACATTCTCTCAGTTTCCAATAATTGGAAGTGCTCAGATTCCTTCAATCCTGCCACTCTCCGTGACAGAGACATTTAATCAGTCACTCAGAAAAAAACTCTCTTTTTCTGTCTAATAGGACATAAAGAAACTCTTTCAGTTAGGAAGTTAGGACTTCTGTGTTACATTTTCTATTTTTCACTCCATTTGTTCCACCTGGAACATGGAACTGGCTGAGGTGGCTGGCCTGACCTGCAGGGATAGAGTTGCAGTCTTAAATTGCACATCCTCATTGCTTTGGTTGGTTGGGTTGGGGTTTTTATGTGTGAAAGTAACTCTGCATGTTTCATTTATGATTTTATCACCTTTTCCTGTTTGAAATTGGCAATATTATGCTGAGAGCACAGAGAAACTGAGATGACCAAAATGGAGTTTTCTAAAAACATCAACTGAAATGTTTCCAGAGGGTCCTGCAATCATTATCAGAAGTTGGTTGTGGTTTCTACAGAGTTATCAGCTTTCATGATACTCACCAGGGGAGGGGTAGGTGGGACATCAGGGGGAATTTCCTCCTGGAATGGGTGGTCAGGCAGTTGAAGGGGCTGCCCAGGGAGGTGGTAGAGACCATTTATGCATATCCTAGAGAAGGTTTAATGTAAATATCAGATTATGCAGGCTGGAGTCAGGGACACCCTGGAGGTCTCCATGGAATAACTGGATGTGGCACTCAGTGCACTGGGCTGGTGACCAGGTGGGAGTTGGGTACAAGTTGGGCTCGATGGCCTTGGAGGGCTTTTCCACCCTCAGTGATTCTCTGATTCCACTTGTCTGTCAATCGACATTTTGGATAAAGCATAAAGATGAATTATAAAATTTAAGACCTAAAGGGAAAAGATGTGGATCGGGACAAGGTGATGTCAGCTTTGCTATCCAAGGAGAGCAAAGAATCACCTGGATGTACCCATAATTCTGTGATTGCAATAGTCAGCCAGCCAAAATTTTATAACACTCACAAAAAGGAGTCACTAATAAAGGAAAAAGTCATGAAAGCAAAGAGAAGAAAATGCAGTCACAACATTTCTTTTCAGTCTAAGTCATATCCAATGTTTCCTGCATCTGTCCATGACTGGGAGCCCTAATGGCACTGGGGTAGAGCCCAGATAAGGCTGAGAGATGATCAGAGAATATTTGTGACCCACAAGGTTTAATCCCACTGATATTTTTCAAAGAATAGAGTGTGCTGGTTTCCATTACCCTTTCCACTTGTTCTGGGAAAAGGTCAAAGCCCTCCTTTTGAAGAACACTTCTCTTTCTGTTGTTTGGGTCCCTTTCATTAGACTGTGTATGGATAAAATAACTCTATGTCTTGTTTCTATCATCTGATAAAGATTAGTAAAAATAGCTGCATGCAATGAAATGTTTCATGATCCCTCCAATGTCCTTCCAAGTGGATATCCATGTTTTATTGGCTTCTTCCATTAGCTACCACTAGTATTTGCAGTAATATTATTGAGATTAAGATCCCTGCCTGCTGGAGTACAGCTTGGAGGTAAATTGCTTATAATCCAAGTAAAATGTCTGTCCTTTTTGGGACAAAAAGGGAAAAACGTCATTAACAAAGACTGAGGAACAGGTGGTTTGTGAGCAAGGCTGAAATGCACACCCAGGGCCATGTGGATTTGCAGATCCTGCCAGGAGAACATGAGGCATTTGCATTCTGTGGGAGCTGGAGCTCTGATTTCCATCCCCGTTCTTGCACACAGGCTGCAGGGGTGCTGTGCCCCATGCAGAGCGCTGCTTCTGCCACTGCTTTTGCAGAAGATCTTGGGGAATGGCAATCTGTTATTCTCAGGAATTTTTAGCAATTTTGTTGTAAATAGCAGTGCATAATTTTTTTGTCATAAAACTTTCAAAAATGAATTTAATTTCAGGTCATGCAATAAACACCAAGTGTGCTCTATACTGATTTCAAAGCTACAAGATTATCTATCAATTTTTCAGCAGGCATGAAATGAGTTTCAAAGTTTATGGGCTTTTGCTCACTTCCCTTCAACTTTACTAGGGACAAATATGTGATTTGGAGTGAAAATTACAATGGGATTTTTTTTCATCATCTCAGTCTTCGAATGAAAAGCAAATGTGGTTATTGCAGGTAATGTTACTGACTCAGGGAATAGTCACTGTGGGAACTGAAGCCAAGATGGAGTCATGGCACCCCCCATAAACCTTCCTGGCTAATTTGCTCATTGCTCTGGTCACAGCTCAGCTGTGTGGGAATTCTTGGCACCCAGGAGCACTCCATTTTCATTCCATCTCAACATTCAAGAGCAGAAATCTTTTTAAGGCAGTCCTGCAGTACTCATTTAGAGTTAATAACCAATCCTCCTGGGGCCTGGAGTTGTGGGGAGAGGGAGAAGGTTGCGTTTTAGTGGTGCAGCTGTAGTGCTGTAAAGAGCATATAAAAAGAATAAATCTATAATATCACTTTTCCTTCTGTTGGAAATAAATAGCAAAACAAAACTTCTTTGGGTTGAGTAGTGAAAAGCATTAAAGAGTAGCACCACATTATTTTTATATGCTGTTGGACAGGCTGATGGGTCTGAAAAGTCAGGATTCAGGAGAAGTGCTGAGTGCTGAAGGCAACAGGATAAATGGAAACCTTCACCTTTTTTTTTCTTTTTTTAACCATAACTAAAGTTTGAAAGTCCTCCTCTTGGAAATGACTTGTGATTTCTTAAAAAAAAATTAAATTTATCTTTTTTAGACCCCTACAACAAAAGAGAGCTAGACTAAGAAACTTGTATCTCAGGTAAGAAGAGAAAACTTGATTTTTGCTGTAAAGTTGGGAGCTGACTACTTAAAATAATGAAATCATGTCCTCATATTTATTTATTATTAACATTTTTTCCTTGTCTTAACACAATAATTTTTTAGAGAATTATGCAAAATATATTTTTAGAACAAAGGGCATAAAAAAATTCCTCCTGCATTTCTTTTTCTGTTAAAGGCAATATAGAGAACCATATCGTATTTTTCCATATAGTACAAGACAAGTAAACCTGCACCTGTTTGCAAACAGGTCTGACTTTCAATGTCTGTACAGAACTTAAGTTTATGTCCACAAGTTTTTTCTTCTTTTTTGAAAGTCTAAAGGTCCTGTTTCCTCTATTTTCTTACAGTTTTTACTTATATTTAATTATTGCTTTCTTTAGAAAGCAGAAAAAGGATCACTCATATTAGCAGCTATACTTTTTTCATCGGTGCCAGAATAGCTTGGCAATATCCCTAATTTTCTAATATGGAGAGCAAAGTGGTTACATAGCAACAAAATTTAAAACCTTATAATTTGAGATTGTTTTTTTTCAAATCTGTCTTGACAAAACAGCATTGACAATGCTAATTTAAGAGGTTGATGTGTCTATAAGAATAGTTTCTAAGGTTTTCAAGACTCAAGGTTTTGGCTCTGTGTTGATAAAGGTTGACAGGTCCATTGTGCTCTGGACACAGAAAAATTAAAAATAAGATTGGATAAATGTTATGTCTTGTGTGCTTCACAGAATCACAGAATATCCTGAGTGGGAAAGGACTCCTAAGGATCTTCCAGTCCAACCCCTGTCCCTGCCCAGACACCGCAAAAATCCCACCCTGTGCATCCCTGGGAGCATTGTCCAGACCCTCCTGGAGCTCTGGCAGCCTTGGGGCCGTGCCCATTCCCTGGGGAGCCTGGGCAGTGCCAGCACCCTCTGGGGAAGAACCTTTCCCTGAGCTCCAGCCTGACCCTGCCCTGGCACAGCTCCAGCCATTCCCATTGACAAGCTAATTAAATCAAGATCCATTGCTGAATGAAGGCTCCTTTGTAAGAGCTGTCATTATTTGTCAATTAATTTAATGTTCAGCAACATTTAAACTTTCCAACCTCAGAGAGTATTTTAAAATAGAGTTCACATTAAGTGCTCTCCCAGTTTCCTTAAAATAGAAGCCATTCTCAAGAGATTCAACCTCTTGGTTTGTTTGGTTTTTTTTTTTGTTTTTTTTACTATATTTTTACTGAAGGGTTGCTGTTTGAATTTATTTTATTGATTCTTTGTTAAGCTGCTGGGCCATGGGCTGGGGGGGCAGCAGGGGCTCTGCGGGGCCCGGAAGAGGGGCATGAAAAGGGGGTTGATGGTGTACACAGTGACATCCTCATTCTTATTCAGCCATCACTCTTGGGCCTTGATGTCTTCCTCGTGGGACAGTGATTGATCTGTGTCTTGAAGAAGCAGGTTTGGGAGCTGTCCTGGGCTGCTGTAAGACTCCAGTTCATTTGGGTCATTAGAATTGGACTCTTGAGGGGCTCCTCAGCCTCCTGAGCTGCTGCCCGGGCCTCACAGCTCTGCCCTGAACTCAGCAGGCGTTTACAGATTATAAAAAAATGTGGAAAATGCTCTGAAAAGTCCCGGAGTATCTTTTTATTGCTGTCTATTAAGTGTGATTGTTGCAATAGTATCATGGATGTTCCTAAGTTACAGACTGAGGGGTAAGATTGCTCCATCCTCTTTTTGTTCTTTTTCCCTGTGACTAAGGAACAGCTTTGTAGCAGAGCAGCAGTTCTGAAGGCAAACACTTTCACAGAGTATAGGAAAAAAGAAGGAAAGAGGACTGGACTGTGGAACCAAATAGGTTTTGGATCCAGGTAAATAAGAGAAAATTGGATTGCAGGTTAGAAGTGAGTAAGAATGTATAGAAGCCCATCTGCTGATCATGGATCGTAGTTGGTTCCAGGTGGGACAATAAGCCCAGGCATGACTGGGAAAAAAATGAAAAGTATGAATAAGAGACCTCAGGACTGGGGAACAATATATACAGAGGAGACAAGTGATAAAAAAGCAGAGGTGACGATAAGGGAACAGAAATGAAGTGACTGGAGAGAGGAGAAAAACACACTGTGTTGTTTAGGCACTCAAGCCAACAGAGAAAATAAACCATTTTTCTACCCTATGAACTTTTAAAACCTGTCCAAAGGTAATGCTGCTCCTTTTTCCTACTGCCAGATACCATTCCATGTTATGTATCCCAGTGCAGTTTGTGTTTGTTCCAATCCCTCTTTCACATGAGGATTCAACCCCAGACATTCCACTCCATGCCTCAGTTCAGTCCACTTCAGGAGTTTCCACCTCTATCTGGAATTCAGCACTCTTTGTCTAAACAGGAGTTAGTTTATCCTGCCTCACTTGGAAATGAGCTCAGGATAAAATATTGATCATTCTGCAAGCTTATCCCATCATCCTCCATTGGGTTTGGAAGTTTCCATAGAGATGGCATTTCCTGCTATGGCTTTGTACCATTTTCCAGCTCCAGCTGGGCTGCAGAGCAGCAAAAGCAGCATCAGAAAGGAAGCACCTTCTGCAAATTCCCAGAAAAAAATTAGGTTTAATTTCTTTAATATTTGATTGGGTTGCAAATCACTCTCAAATGCCTTCATGATCACAGAACTCCATCTGGATGCATCAGATAAATAAAATATGATAAAAGATCTGTTCCCACAGCTGCTGGGAAACAAAGAACCCAAGTGTAAAGACCTTTTCCTGAGCCAGAGAAGGCAAAGAGGATTCATTTATAGTTATACACACACTCACCAGAGAATTCCCCTAGAAAATCAGGATAGAGGGCCGCCCCCTGAAAAATGCAGAGACTCTTGCACACATGATGTATGCAACACTAAGTTTATGATCAAGAATTATGAGGTGAAAATACTGGGCTCATTGGGAAAAAAGTTTTCTTTCCAGCAAATTTAAGAAATCCATGATTCGCCCCTTTAGGATGCAGAGTAAACCACGGGAGGACTCACATTGTTGAGGAGGCAAAGGAAAAAACTCTAGAGATAAGCTGCTGGGATACAATTTCAAAAATGGCTGAAATGCTCCCATAACTCCAATTGAAACTGGGAAATTACAAGAGGAAATAATGGAGGAGACTCCAGTGGAGGATGGCAGGGTTAGATGGGATATTGGGAAGGAATTGTTCCCTGTCAGGGTGGGCAGGCCCTGGCACAGGGTGCCAGAGCTGCTGTGGCTGCCCCTGGATCCCTGGAGGTGTCCAAGGCCAGGCTGGACATTGGGGCTTGGAGCAGCCTGGGATAATGGAAGCTGCCCCTGACCACAGCAGAGGATGGCATTGGATGGGATTTAAGGTGCTCCAACTCAAAGCAGTCTGAGATTTTGTGATTCTATGATCTTAAAAAGGAAGCAAATATTTTGCTAATGGTGTAGCATTGATGTAGAGCAGTAAAATACCCTGTTGCATCCCAGCTGAGCGGGGTTTGCCGTTGTCCTTTGCAGGACTGTGCAGGACCAAGCATGAACAAGTGGGGTTGGAAGAGGCTTCAAAGCCCATCCAGCACCACCCCTGCCATGGGCAGGGACACCTTCCACTGTCCCAGGTTGCTCCAAGCCCCATCCAGCCTGGCCTTGGACACTGCCAGGGATCCAGGGGCAGCCACAGCTTCTCTGGGCACCCTGTGCCAGGGCCTGCCCACCCTGACATGGAGGAATTTATTCTGTATGCAGAGAATCATCGAATGGTTTGAGTTGGAAGGGACCTGAAAGATCATCTCATTCCAATCCCTCCTTCCCCATTTTTCCAATATATTGATTGATATCCATAGAGAGGAATCAGTGATACTTGATTCTTTAGCTAGGAAATGGGGAGAAATGGTGGATTAGAATATTATAGTATAAAAATAAAAAAGCCGCACATAAACTCCCCCAACTAAACCAACAAAGCAACAGATAAAAAAAAGATAAAAATGTATTTCTTTCAATACAGGAACGGAGAGCAGTAAGAAAATTATTAGAGAGCAGATGGGAGGAAGGCATAAAAATCTAACTTGTAATGCAAAAAAAAAAAAATTGTTGATGCTATTTTGGGAACTAGGACTGTGTTAGGATTTGTGCTGCAGAGGCTGCCTGGGATCTGGCCCACAAGAAGGAGTGAACATCTGTGTTCTGTGGGTGGGCTGGAGTCCATGGATTTTTACAGATCTCCTGCTACGATGCGAGAAGGAAGATATTGTCATGCTGGGTGACATTTGAGATCCACTGGAATAGGTAAGGATAAATTGGTATTTATTAGCTGTGAGACCAAGCACATAAACACAAACTCCGAGTGCCACATGCTGCATTTGACCTGAGAGCTGGAGGTGTTGACTCCCAGGACTCCTCCATGGGCTCCCTCCCATCCCAAAATCTGCAGCCAAAATCTGCAAGATGGTTAATAATTTTTTTTTTCCCCAGCAACAATAGACTGAAGTGTTCTGCTTTAGTCAAGAAAGTTTTTTCTGGCTGCAGCTGGGATTGTGGAGGGCTAGAGCTGTCTGCAATTCCTTCATCATTGTTAATCCAATATAAATCCAATCTTGACCAGTCTCTTTATGGTTGTCTGTAAGGTGGCAGGAAGAGTTAATTGTCTATGTCTGAAATTTCTTATTCTTCAGTACAACATTGGGATAAAGATAGCACCAAGGGAATATATCCAGCCCTTTTTATCCTTTTGCTCAGGAATCTTAGAAGGGAAAAAACATTTATCAGCAAGATGTACCTTGACAATAAAATACAGAAATTAGTCTGAACATGCTGTGAGAGGTAGGTTATCTTATCAAGACCAGGGGAAAAAAAAAATAAAGGTACTTCTAATGTAATCAGTAAAACTGGGATCGTAGCTGATTTTCAGTAATTTGAATGTTTCCACAATAATCTCTCTCATCTGGAATAATTCTTAGGGAAAGACTCTGCTCATGGGACAAAAATATTGATGGAAAATTATAGTTCTTGCTTCAGATTCCAGTGTAAACTTGGATGAAATTCCTGAAAAAATTTAACTAGGCCTCATTTTTACAGAGGCAAAAATTATAGTAATGATGGCTCCATTTTAGTTCAGTGTGGATGTCCCATGGAAATTCTTTGGGAAAGGGAATCTCAGGGATTTTGTAGCTGCCAAGACATGTCTGTTCAGAAAATGAAACCTCAGACTTGCTCACAGTGAGTGTTCTAATGTTTTCTTTGATAAAAACAGGTTTAAGAATGAGATTTTAAGAATCTCACCCAGCACTAGGGATTCACAGGAAGCATTTCCCAGGTCCACAGTGGAGGTGGGAATTGCTGTGTCTTCAGCTGGCTTTGGCTCAAGGTCTTAGTCCCTGAGCTTGACTTTCATGAGTTCACAATAAGCAAAGCTTGAATGGGACCACTGGGTCATAAAAATCCTTTTGGGTTGGTAGTCATCTCCATTGAGGTAAATGATGGAATAACAAGGACTTTGACAAGGTCTTTGCATTTCCACAGAAGAACAATCCAGTATTATTTTATTATTCTGGTAAAGTAAATAGGAATTTTCTACATTATTTTTAATTGACTGGACTCATGCCAAAAACCTCACTGTCAGAAATCCCTTTTTCTAATGAAAAGAAGTAAGCCCCAAATGCTGCTGGCGGCACCAGCTAAAAGAAAACCAATTAAGCTCAGATTAAAATAATTTTCCTTTCCAGGAAAATCTGAGGATTCAAAGGTTTATTTGTTGGGGCTTTTTTCTCATAGAAAGACTCCATAATTTAAAAATATATAAGCAATTACCCGACAGTGGGAGAAAAGGTGAGCTCTGATAAATCAAATGTTCTCTCGATAATTTTGAAATATAAGGTATTTATATAGATTCTGACTGATTGATTTTACTGCAGTAATATATTATTATTTGATTATGATATTCTAGTAATATCCAGGTCAATATTTAGAACATTTTAAAGGCCTAACTTCTCTTGCAATTTGAAATCTGTACAATTTACAGTATCGGATTTTAAATTTCTTTCTCCTTAGAGAAGCATCAATGTCTCCAAAGAGGATTTTTGAAATATTTTTAAGATGTAGGACTTGCAGCCATGTCTGTGTGAAGTCAGAGGAAAACCCTTGGCTGATATAAATCTGTGTTTTAGTTTCTTGTTTATCACATGACTTTGGAAATATTTTTCACTACCGGTAACCCTTGGATTTCTTTTTTTTTAATGCTAAGTGCATTGTTCCCTTTAATCCTGGTCATCAACAACCTATACTTTTAATTATAGAATAAAACAGGCAGACAACTGAAACTTGGAAAAATGCAACCCTATGACATGAAATGATTTTTTTTTCTTTTTTTTTCTCTTTTTATGCCTATCCCAGACTTTGTATAGAACTATGTAGGTTATGTATTTATGTCTATACATTATATAATGCTAGAAACTCCAAGGTCAGAAAGACTCAGAAACTTTTGGCTCAGTGTAATCAATTGAGTTTTGTTCAGAGCAGTTCAGAATATGCCTTAGCTGCAGTGGTGGAAAAAACATTATCGAATTCTCATTTACTTCAAGAGTTTAATTCCACATATTTTGATTATTGATCATCATTTGTATATTTCTGTAAGAATAAATGCAGAACAATGTCTCAACCTTGACCTTCACTGGAATTAGGCAGTTGCATTAAACAGGTGATAAAGCAGTTTAATCATTAGTGGATGTGGGGTTTCCCGCCTAAATTTCCCCATTCCTGTGCTAAATGCAAAGATTATGGATGTTTCTGAGATATCTAACTTGGGTTAATTACCTTAGGTTTGTTCATCGACAACTGAGGCAAACAAAATGAAGCCTTCCAAAAGTCCTGGGCTTATCAGAATGTTAAAATAGCTTTTAAATTAAGATAGCAGATGAGAATTTATCTTCTGATCTTTGAAACCACTCATCATTTAGGAAGAAAAAAAAGCTTTATGTGAGGGAAACCAGTTTATTTCTTCAATAAGGAGTTTAGATTCTCCAAAGGGCACTGCTCACATCAAGTAGAGCTTTTTAATTAAGCTCACTAAACAAATGCTAAATCTTTCTGTGCAAGTATTTATATTCAGTGAGCAGCACTCCTGCCTTTGTTAAACATTGATTAATGTCACAGGCATCTCACATGCAATATTTTAGGAAGATCATTAAGTCTGATTATTAAGTCTGGGAGCAGCACACAGAGCAGAAGGTTTGGGTGCAGAGTTTCCAGACTTCTTCTACAGGGACTTCTGTGGGAAGTGCTGATTGTGGGGGGAAGATCAGCAGGGTCTTTGCAGAACCACAACAGCGCCAAGAACCTGAACAGGTGCTCCTATGGAGGAGCAAAGAAAGGGGACAGCAGAGAAATGGAAACTCCCGAGGTGCAGGAGGCTGGAGATTCCCTACTTTTGGTGCCATCTGTAAATCTCCTTCCCTAGCCTGGGTTCTGCAGAGGCTGCTGATCACGGAGGGCCCACAGATCTCCAGGGCTGAGGGTCCAGGCTCTGATGACAGCTCCTGGTTACCGCTGGGGGAGGACCAGGTTGGTCCTGGTGGTTTTGGCTCCCTCCCTGTATGTTTTGAGGAAATTCTGCCCCTGACAGATAAGTGGGATCACACCTATTGTTTCACCTCTCTCTCCTCAACAGCCATTGCAGACATTGCTCTGGATATACAATTATATTATTGATCTTTAAAGTCCTGCCAGCACACTCCCGACAGTTCTTTAGGAAAAGATGGCACATTTACCTGGGATTTTTGTTTTCCCCCTCCCCAAAAATATAACACGTGAAAAGCTTCACCAGTTTTTCACAGCTGTATTAGTATACTTCCTATTCATATTAATCCACATTGCTTGATTTTTAATTGCTTTTTCTTAATCACATCACTTTAGCTGAGATTAACATTTGGCAGCAAAGTGACTTGGCAATAATTCTTTAGGAATTGTTTGCCCACACTCCTATAACATTCAAAAAGATCTGTTTGTTCATGTTTGCCTGGCAAAGTATTGAGTTCAGACAAGAGAATTCTCTTAGGTGAAAAGTAGGTGCAGGCTGGACTATAATCTTTCATGGGCTGTGCTAAAAATAATATAAAATAAAATAAAATAAAATAACAAATAAAATAAAATAATAAAATAAATGTCTTCATTTAGATTAAAGTCTTGCCTGCTGCTTTTCTCTCTTCTTGGTGTTCTATTAATGGAATTCTTGCATGCTCTAGACATTTAAAATCTTTTGTGCACTCCAGATATGCCAAAACAAAATTAAATACAATCAAAACCTGTCAATCCTCATTGTTTACTACCTTCTATTCCTTTTCTTTCATAAATAAGTTTTTTAGTCATCAATATGCAGATCTGAGTTTTAAAAGTAACGGTCTTAAATCCCATCTTGTTTCACCTCCTGTCTTGAGCAGGGATACCTTCCACCAGCCCAGGTAGCTCCAAGGCCCATCCAGCCTGGCCTTGGGCACTTCCAGGGATCCAGGGGCAGCCACAGCTTCTCTGGGCACCCTGTGCCAGGGCCTGCCCACCCTCACAGGGAACAATTTCTTCCCAATATCCCATCTATCCCTGCCCTCTGGCAGTGGGAAGCCATTCCCCCTAATCCTGTTACTCCATCCCTTGTACACAGTCTCTCTCCATGTTTCCTCTTGGCTCCTTCAGGCACTGGAAGGCCACAATGAGGTCAACCCAAAGGTTCTCCAGGCTGAACAATCCCATTTCTACCAGTCTTTCCTCACATCTTGAACATCTTGGTGCCTCCTCTGGACTCGCTCCAGCAGTTGGCACAATACTTCAATTAGGAAAGAACCTGCTTATTTAACATAAAGTGAATTTATTTCACGGATTTATTTTTACCCCTGGAGTTTGTTTCCACAGTTATCACCTCAAACCAATTCACTGGTTTGTTGGAGCATATGCTTCATCCTTAATCTTGTTTTCCTTCAAGGTAAACAAATTCAAATGAAGTGTTGTGTGCAGATAAACTTTTAGACCGTTGCTATCCAGGAGGGATTGCAGGTCCTGAGTATGTTTCCCTTCAAACTAAAAGTGCCAATTGTATCTGATTAGTGGTGGCAGATGGTCAAGATAAAGTTTACCGTAAACACATTGACTCCGATTCTGCTTCCCAGCAGTGTCTCCATGAGCTGCTAGGGAGGTTTACATACTGATCAGAACTTTTAGCTTCTGTCCACACCTATTTAGTCCTTTTAACTTTCACACATGGTTTTAATTTCCCCTCTCCTTAACTGCAGGCTCACCACTGTCTAAACAAAGACTCATTTTTGTCATGGTGCTAACAGCGGCAAGAACAGCTCATTTAAAGTTTGTGAGGCAGGATGGGTTACTGCAGGTGCAGAACAATTCATTTTCAAGGGTTTCTATTCACCAGTGTTCACACAGGTCATGAACCAGCACAGACTCTGCACCTCCAGCCCAGTTAGAACCAGGCCATTCACATCCAGCTGCTTTGTATTAAATAACAGGACAGGAAGAAATGGCCTCATCTTGCACAAGAGGAGGTTTGGATTGAATATCAGGAAAATATCTTTATGGGAAGGGTTGTAAAGCACTGGAACAGCCTGCCTAGGGAAGTAGTGGAGTCACCATCCCTGAAGTGTTCAAAAACATGTGGATATGGCATTTGAGGACATGGATTAGTGGTGGACATGGCGCTGGTTCTGGGTGGATGGTGCGACTTGGTGATCTTAGAGGTCTTCTCCATCCCTAGTGATTCTGTGATTCTGCTGTCCAACCCTTGCTGTTGGCCTGGCCCCTCATTATGATGAACCCACTGTAGGCCCAGACACTGAAAAGATCCCAGAAAAGCCTGTATGGATATTTCCCAAGGCAATGGGATGGGAATGGAGTGCTGTTTGCACTCTTTCACCAGTTTTATACCCAAATCACTACCACTGTCCAGTGTCCTTCCCAGAACACTTTACAAGGGCTTAAAATTATTAACAGCTCTGTGTATGTTTCTCTCTAGCACATCTTTAAACCTTGAAAGGTATCACACCACACCCTGCCACAGGCAAGGACACCTCCCACTCTTCCAGGTTGTTCCAAGCCTCATCCAGCCTGTCCATGAAAATTTCCACGGGTGGGGCAGCCACGACATCTGTGGACATGAGAACCTCTGAAGGGTTCATTAAACATTTCCTATATGGAGGTTTAGTGTTTCACACCAGATTTCCTTGTTTGGAGCTATTTGACACACCTGGGAGGTTCCTGGGCCCCTCCATTGAGTTCAGGAGTAGCTCCCAGCCCTGCTGTGCAGCAGCCTGAGGGATCAGTCAGGGCAGAGCTGCTGCTCCAAGGAATCCCACTGTGATTCCTCTACAGAACCACTAAAGGTGCTTCAGTGGCAAAAGAGGCTTCCAAACTTTACCATGTTAATACTTAAGCTTTGCATTATCCAGCATTTGAAGAATTTGGTAAAGATGGGGTCACCAATCCAGATTTTTGGGTCATAAACATAGCAGTTTTCTCTTATCTTAAGAGGTTGATAAAAAGAATGTAGTATTCATAAAATTTAAGTGGCACAAAACCAGACAAAGGAGAGAAGGGAACCCAAATCACTGTAAGAAGCACAGCTGTAGTTTCAGTTCTGTTCTCACTAAATCCACAGGTTCCTGATTGCCTGTGGGAAAATGTAAAGTAGGAACTTATAGAAGGAAAAGTCCAAGAAATTAATTAGGGTAAATGTTTTCTATAGGGTATAAAATGTTAAGAGAAGCTTAAGAAATTTCTAAATGAAAACTTGTAAATTAGGAAGCTGTTTTCAACGATGTGCTAACTTCCTAACTCACCACTGACAGCAATTTAGTAATTATTGTTGGATATACTTGAGGTATGGGAAGAGTTTACAATGCATTGCCATTAAAACCGAAGATTTTCTTATATAACAGACTGAAGTGTGATTAAAAACCCCAGCATTTGGACCAAAATTTCTCACTAGTACAGCATAAACCCTATCAAATATGCAAACACTAATCTTGTTGTTGAACTTCAGGGTGATTAAATCACCAGAGGTGGAAGGAGAGATAATTCCCTGGTTGGAGGAGATTAAAACAGGAAGAGGAGAGGGCTGCAGGTGAATAGGATTATTCAAATGAAAGCAGCAGGAAGGAAGAAGCAACACTGTGGAAGAAATAACTTTGGTTTTCAGTGAGAAGGGGTGGCATGAATTCATAGTCTGGGTTAAAAATCAATGGTATTTGTCATTTATAGTCATGGAATTTGAGCTATATTAGTGTAATCTTTCCCATTTTCCCTGCCTCCTCTCCATAAGTGAGGCTCAGACATGTCCAGTATATTCAGCCTTTTATTTAAATACTTTTTCTTCCAGTTCACTCTGGTTTCTGTAGCTGTCATACATGATTGGGAATATGTGTCCTAGATATCAGAGGTTCATGTATTTGTGCAAAAGAGACCCAAATTTCAGTGTCCAATGGGGTTCTGTCTGATTTAACTCCACACAGAACTAATACAGAAGATTGCAGTTGAACCACAAATGAAAGGTGATGGATTTTGTTTAGGCAGTCTAAATATTAATGGGACTAAAATTAAGTTTTAAGCTCTATACATAAAAATTTGTCTTGTTCCAAAATTTTGAGATGTAACAAAATTTTGATTGCAATTACAGGCACACACATGGAAAACCCTGGGCATGTAACAAGGAAATAAATAAATAAACTAAATTTATTGCTCTAGTCAAGGCTTTTCTAAGGGATTCTTGAAGAATTTGCAGTGCCCAGTCATTCATACTTTGATAGATAATAAATCTTGTGTCAGAAATATTTCACTCATGATGCCATGGTTGGGTCCATGTGGCTACCTGAAGTCATCTAACCAAATATTTTCATTTTGCAAGTTAAGAGAAAAAAAATGTCTCTTTCTTTCCCTCTTGGTTGTTTAAACAAGAGTTCCACATGGTGAAGGATTTACATTTTATCCTTAATCAAAGCTACAAGAAGCAGTCAGTCAGCTTCACCTAATGATAGGAAGGGAATGGGGATTTGAACAAGATTTAAGGTAGTGAAAAGCATGAAGAGATTAATGATTAGAAAAAAAAAAGTAGGAATGATTCCTGGAAGTGGTGGGTTTAATGAATTATTGGAAAGAAGAGGGAGAGGGCATTTGGCAAAAAGACACAGAGTTGAATGTTCATTGTGCATTAACATTAGCAGAATAATAGCACAGAAGGGCTTTAGAGATGTAATGAAGAAATTCATAATCCCAGAGAGGAGTTTAGACCTGAAATATTCTTACCTGGAATGGATATGGGGGAAGTCTATTAAGTAATAAGGATAGAAATGTAATGGCTCCAAAGTCCTCCCCACTTTCATTATCCCAGGAGCACAAAGTAGATTCCCATTTTATGGACCAGAAGTGACAGCAAGTGTAAAATGTGTATTCCTCAGATTGTTTCTTGTGGGTTAGACATTGTTTCTTCTTGAACACTAATAATACTTTTTTTTCCAGATGAGAATTTGTTCCCACCAATTTAACTTAATTCTGTCTGTTCAGGGACAGGAGGAGAAGCAGTGAAAATTCAATGAAATTATAAGCTAATGAAATGTTGAAATTCTTTAATTTGCAATATTTTCATTATTTTATAGATCCTGTGGGTGAGAGGTGCCAAAAAATGTTAAAGTACCACACATGCCATACATGATCTCCAAACATGAGTTCATGCAGGTGGAATAGCAATGTTTATTCTGTTAGCCAGCAAATATGGCAGTGCTTTTCTTATTCTTCTCCCCTCAAAAAAAAAACCTTGTGCTCTTTTTTGTGTGTGTAACTTCATGCATTCAGTAGTATTCAGTAAGGAGAGCAAGAACAGGTAGATAAGAACTATTTTGACTTTAGTAAATATGTTTTTCCTGTCAAAAACCCATTAGAAGTAGATGGCAAACTAATACATCTTATGTGTTTTATGATCTTTTGGGATTCCTTGTGTCCTTATTTTTCTGTGAAACTTCATCCTATCCTGGTTTTCGATTTTATATTTATTCCCTTGACTGTACTTAGCTAAATGTCATAAATTGTCATGTAATAGAGTTTATTGCAGCTAAACTAAATGCAATATATTCACTGAATCAGGCTTTTATATGTAGATGTTTTTTAATTTTCCAACCATGTGTGTTTCTAAATTTCAGGTTCAGCATTATGCACAAGGTAATAATTTTTATTTCATTCTCCTGTGCAAATGAGTGTTGTCAGTCAATACAGGTTTAGATCCATGTCATTATTTTGCATTAATCAGTCACAAGGTTGTTAAATGGTTCCACAACAGAGTTAAATTACCTCAAACTAGCACAAACAATGGCTTTCCATTAGCATTCCATTTCCACTTCCATTATTCCATTAATATTTAGGTTTCTTTGGCAATGAAATGTGTTTCCTGTGCTTATCATGCTAAAGTGGTACAGAAGATTGCACACTTTTTTCTAAGGAGAAAAGAGTATATTTTATTGTCCCCGCTATTATGAAGAGTTTGATATTGTTACTAATAATTCACTGCAAAAGGAAAGTGGTTTGATAGCTGTAAACAGATGCTGACAGAGAACAAGCAGATCTTTTTCTGACACCTGATGTAGAAATACCTCCATGATCTCTGTGCAGTCAGGCTCTGTGTGAACTCCATAAAATGCCTACTAATCAAATACAGATGGGAGAAGCCTTTTAAAATTAACCTCCTCAAGGATGCTCTTGCTTACCTCAGAAAATCATCATTGCAGAACAAGATCTATTCATGAGGAGAGATGTATTTTGGATTTAGGGGTGTTTGGGTTTTGGATTTTTTTTCTCAAGTTCCCATATAATTTTACCAAAATGGGGAGTTAAACCAAATTAATTTCTTGCTGTGCCACCTGATAAGACCAATCCTTGCCAGGATAGAAGATACTGTGTTGGGTTTTCAGGTGTTGCTGAAAAGGCACTGCCCAGTATAAGAGATCCCAGCTCAGCATTTCTGAACTGGATCTTGCTGATCTAAAACTCTCAGAAGGACAGAGACCTTTGCCACTTGCAGCATGATGGGCTGTGACTGACACTCCTTCAGGTTAAGGTCGATGCCAGGAGAAAAAAAGGTGTTAAGAAAAGTTAAAATCAGTTAAATCTTTAAAATCAGTTTTAATAATTAGATTTTTTCCTACCCCTTGGTCATGCAGAGCACACCAAGGGGGAGGCAGTCAGTGTAGGATGTTTAGACTAACTAATAAATATGTGTGAGGAGAAAGGAAAATTATTAAGACATTTGTCTCAAGAGGTAAATTGCTTATTTTTTAAACAGAAATTATATTGTGTCCCATAATGAAGTGTGATATCAAAATGTAGGCATTCAAATTTCTAGGTTCAGTTGCAGATCAGAGCCCAGTCAGTGGCAATAAAGGACATTTAGCTGTGTTATGGGACATCCAGTTTTGAACCCTGGTTTTGCCCTAGTGTCACATTAGTGTTCTCAGCTGAGCTGCCTTCAGTCTTTGTTCCAAACCGTGTAAATAATTAATTACAGACAGAAGAAATGACAGAGGGACTTGGATCTTAGTGTGAAGGTGGAAGTGTCAGGCTCCTAGAAATACAGAAATGAGTTCTCATCTCTTTTGGTAAAGATTTTTATCTAATGAATAAGAATTTTCTGACAACTTGGATATTTTTAGAAGGACAAAGAAGCATTTCCTGTGCATATTTATGGACAAGTGATGTTTTTAATCTTGACAATAACAAGTAGATTTGCTTGAGGAAAATTTATTTCCTGACACTTTAACTTACAAATCTGTCTGTCATTAAACATGATTTTTAGCAGTTTTTTGCTCAAGGTAAACATTCAAACAGTTTTGAAATCATCTATTTAATCAAAAGTTGGGAAAGGACAGTTGGTGGCTCTCAGGAATGAATTATAGACACCAAGTTTGTACCCTGAACTAATGTATCTCTACTCTTCTCTGCTCCTTTCTAAAGCTGGGCATAACTACAAACAATGAACCTGGTTTGAGAAAGGCAGCGGAAACAGGAACCTTAGCAACACATTTATTTCTGGCATTAATTTGGTATTTATCACAATATCCACTGGAAGCTAATTTTATTTTGCTTTATGGCATTTTTAATAGTTGTGAAGTGTTTTTCTTGCTCAGAAAGACAGGGAGATTTTATTTTCTATTGTTAGAAAATACCACTTTCCTGCATCATTACATTATAATGGAAAAGTAATTTGCTTCCTCAGTAAGTGGAGCAGTGCCTTCATTGATGGGAAGAGAAAAAAAAAAAAGTGAATTAAGGCTCAAAGGAAGTATCAATGCATTGCACGTTGCAAGGGGAAAATAATATTTGTTCCCTGACATTGTGCAGGGTGTAGAGAAAGCTAATTGCAGTGTGATTTCTGTGATAAGACAGCATGCTGAAAACTCCTGGAAAGAAAACTAATTTTGAGGCATTAAAATTCTGATGTTACTATTAAAAATGTCATTTTGAGGTTTAATGGCAAGATTTTGCAATTCCCTCATAGCACAGTGCTGTACTGTTGTTGGATCATTTGGTGTCAATGATGGCATTACCTTAACACTGTGTAAATCACAACGTGACAGTGGCTGACAGCACATGATAACCAACAATGATGGAAATTTATGGATTATTTCTCCCTGTTCTGCCTCAGATATTGCCAATTTTGACACCAGATGATGCAATGTCTGCTGAGATTTTCCTTTTCTGCTGTGTGAATTTTTCAAGTGACATTAAAATCTGTGCCAGAGTTTAGACTGAAATTGTAAGATCTGGGGTAGAAACTTCCATTAGTTTATTTAAGATAAAATCACAGACTGGTTTGATCTGGGAGAGACCTCAAAGCCCATCCAGTTCCACCCCTGCTATGGGCAGGGACACCTCCCACAATCCCAGGCTGTTCCAAGCCCCATCCAAGCTGGCCTTGGACACTGCCAGGGATCCAGGGGCAGCCACAGCTTCTCTGGGCACCCTGTGCCAGGGCCTGCCCACCCTCACAGGGAACAATTCCTTCCCAGTATCCCATCTAAACCCACTCTCTGTCAATCTGAAACCATTCCACTTCATCCTGTCACCCAAAGCTATCAGTTTAACATGAAATTATTTACAGAACAATATGGCCCATGTATAACTGACATCCCACAACAGGCTATGCTAATGCAATATTCCTGTACCTCTTGGTTTAAACCAGCCCCCCTTCTCTTATGCAATTTTACACATAAAATGTAATTTTACACATAAAATGGCCATAGGGCAGAGCCTGAATACAAGCCTTCAATGGGAACGTTCCTTAGATTTAAAATGCAGAAAAATAAACCCAGTGGATTGTTTACAAACTCTAATTATTCAGCAATGCTCTAATTAGTCTAGGAAATTAAGAGAATCCCATGACCCTGGGGCTTATGATTTTAAGGAAGCAAAAAAGTTATTCTGCAAAGCATGGAAAACTTTGCATTTATGGCAGAAAAAACCCAACGAGCTTATTTAGTTTTCAGAAGGGTTAAGAAAAAAAGAAATTATGATGAGAAATTTGAAATATTAAATTCTAAAGAAACCCAATATTTTTTTACTGTATTGTAAAATTTAAAAAACAGGAGAACATTGAGTGATGGGTAAAGGCAACAGCAAACAGAGAAGTCTTTTAGTACTGCTGTGAATTAGGAAGTTTTCTCCAAAGCCAATAGAATCAATATCCTCACAGGGTGACTAAACCCTCATACACTGAGATAGAAGTCAGCTGCTGTAGACATCAAATAAATACAAAACCAACTTCCATTCCTAATTCTCCATAATATTTTGTATTTTCCATTAATATTTGTATTTGATGATGTTCTTTATCAGGGATCCATGTTAAAACTGATTATAAAACCGTTACAATTTGTGTTTATCACAATTTGTGTTCATCACAATTTGTGTTCATCCCCTTATCACTAAGAATCTAAATTCCTGCATCCTGGTCTGCCTCATCTTCATTCTCTTTTCCAAATCTTGTGTTGGCAGAGACAACAAACAGGGTGCTCAGCATCCAATGTGTCCTGGTCACTCCTGTGTGCTTATCAATTTTGGTTATGACGTTCAAAATGCACCTAAAATTGGCATCATCACCTGGTCTTTGGAAACACTGTGGGTACAGCTATATAAACCTAGGGCAGAGAATAAGCTGAGACCAAACATTGACCAAGAGGGGTCTTGAGTCCTTGCAAAGTCAGTGCACAGCCCAAGGCCTGTTATCACAATGGCCTTGCTGAATTTACTGAGCTACAGAGCTGGATATAACCCAGGTTTGACCTTCACAATTTAACTGTTAGGCATGGTTATGTAAAAAAAAAAAAATTAACATTGAATATTGCATGATTAAAACTGGACAAATTGAACTCCTTCCTAAGTGTCAGAAGAAAGTATCTTTTTATTAGGATTATTTAAAGCATAATCTGACCACTGTTGAGTTAAATCATGTCTTTTATGCACACATGGTGGTGCTTTCATTTCCCTCTTCTTGGCAGTGGAGCTGTGTGGGTGCCAAGTGTGCTTCAGCATAATTTGAAAAATCAAGGATTTGGGTGTCAATTAACATTTATAAACTTCAAACTAAGGACTTGGGTGTCAGTTAACATTTATAAACTTCAAACTAATGCCAATCTGTGACTCCAGACATTTGTTATCTCACTTTTCCTTGTTGCTGGTTGTTAAACACATTGAGGTTTCTGCAATTCCATGAGTCAGGATTCAATGCTGCCTTCTGGTCTCCCTGTACCAGACATTGTCTTAATATCTCCTTTTTTTTTTTTTTTTCCCTGTTGCCTTTTCTTTCTCTCTCTTTAGGAATATCTCCTAATGTCTCCTGTCTCTTGTCCTAGTATCTCCTATTTCCACTCTCCAAGAAATCTGTATATTTGTGGAACATAAAAATACAAATAATACTTACAGAGATTTTTAAGAATGGGACAGCTTTTCCTCTGGGAAAAAAAATATAATTTTAATACTGACTAGATGAAGGAGAAAGGACTGTATATCTGCTGTCATTACAGATTTCTTTTTATATATCTATGCACACACGCATTCCACCAGCTTTTGAAGTGTGTACACTGAAATGGGTTGAAATGTTGCTCAATTTTATAAATATTTAATCTGTAACTATATTTTTTGGCTTTAACTACCAGCTTTTATTTATTTTCAACACGGAAATTTCTCAGTCTAGGTTTTCATAATACAGATAGAAAGAAATCTTTAAATAGAGAGATCTTTAAAAATTCTCCTGTAAGGTATATTTCCTACTTCCTCCAAAAATTTTGTAGGATTCTAATTTTTCCCATCCATTAAAAAATAACGCAGGTTTAGTCTATTATAGGATTTTCTATGTTCTTTCTATAAATGTGCAAATCACTGGGAGGTTTCCATTAATTTTACTCAATTTATTCTCTGTTCTGGTGTTCCAAATCCATCCTGATAGAAAGTGTTCCCTGGGACTGGAATATCTGTTTTTCTGGTTTGAACAGGTCACAGTCTGACCATGGGAAATGGATCCTTCTCATTCTTCCCTGCCATTTTCCATAGGCTTTTATGGCCATTCCCATAACCCAGTTCATTACTCTCCAACAAAATTTCTCTCTTACAATCTGCCAAATCTTAGGGGATATAAGTTTCCAAAATACTAAGTTTCCTTAGTTTTTTATTCTTAAAATAAATAATATACTATATTGCATTGAACAAACAATATGTAAAGAGAGCAAAATTAGTTAAAAGTAATAAATTCTTCAAGGATTGGAGTGGGGAAATAGTGAGGGTTTTTTTTAATGGTTCACAGAGATATTGGTAGGACTTGTACTTAGAGGTCATCCTTAAATGTCTATAAGGAAAGGCCATAATTAATATTGATTTATTAATTTCAGCCTAGGTCATTCGAGGGCCTGCTTTCCATGCAGCCTAATTTGTGACACTGAACAGCTGTTTTAAATCTCAGTTTGTTATCTTCTCACTTTATCTTCCTCATGCTGATGAGGAAGACAAGTGTATCCTTTGTATGAACAAATACCAAGGCATTTGAGCCTATTTGCTAACAATCTGAATGGAAGAAAATGGTTTTAAGGATCTAGAAAAATCTGTTGCATTTGGCTGGAAAGAAAAGATCAAAGACCAACATTATTGCTTTGGAGATATATATTTAATGCTTTAACAGATGCCATCAATCTGTTGCCTTTTAATGAGTTTCTCGCTGTGCTCCCCTGAATTAATTATCTCTTGTCATCAGTTTTATTCTTCTGGGCTGGATTTTCAAATAGAAAAAAAATATTTCTGTTTCAATGCATAATTATAAAATTGAGAGAGAACAATAACCCCAGGTTTTGAATTGGTGATAAGCAGCCTTGAACTTGAAGCTATATTTTTTTCATTTTGAAGGACTCAGAAATCCTGAACAAAGTACCCACCTAGCAGAACAAGCACTGGTGGCATTTTGCATGTATAATATCTAATCTGTATCCCTCTCTCAACTCCTCAATCGTGATTATTATCTCTAAGATAAAAGATCTTTTATGTTGAAATTAAATGTTTCACCCTTCTTTAGGGGAAAAAAAAAAGAGAGAGAAAAAGGTTTCACAAGGAGGGTTCACTGGAAAGAATCTACTTAATGTGCTTTGGCATTGCTGCAAGCCATGTACCAAAGAATGTGTCCCAAAGGTTGGTGATGCCTTCAGATAGGATTCTTCTTCAGGGTAGCTTCTCAAGTTTATGATGGTTTGAAAAGAGAAAAATATACTTAGAAAGGATGAGGGAGTAGTGCTGAGTAGCATACAGTTTTTCAATGTATTGTAAAATTCTGCTGCTCTTCTGAAAGTTCACAGAAGTTTTTAGGTTGGAAACGACCTTTAAGATTTCAACTCCAACCATTAACCCCTTGTTTATGAATAGAGACCAGAGAAGAGAATGAAAAAATGGTTTTCCTACTGAGAAAACATTCAATACCCAAACGATGAAGGACCACAAGCAGAAATAATTTGCAAATGCTGCTGAGCAATTTACATTCAGCTTCATACATGTTCCTCCTGCCCCAATGCAGCCACCATGGGCTGCTGCTGGGGATCAAACTCAACATTTTATAGAATGCCTGTAGATATCCCAGCATTCTTAAAATAGATGAAACACTGTATTCAACCATTAGCTGCTTTTCTTTTAGCAAAATATGTACCCAGACACTCAGTTCAGTCAAACACCAGACTCTCCTGGTGTTATCTGTCAATACTTTGTACTTTTGTGTCAGCTTGTAGAAAGGCAAATATCAAACAATCCTCCCCATGTCCTACTTCATTTCACTTGCTTTAAAAGAATGGAAAAAAAAATAAAGAATAGAGCTGTTTACTTAAATGAGAAGTCTTAAAGTACCTCACAAAACTGGTCAGTAGTGATGGTACTAAGTTAGTACTTTTTAAAGGTTTTCTGCTGTTACTTGTGCAAGTTCATCTGAGAATTATATTTATATCTGAGGATTATGTTTAGCTGTGTGCAGAGAAGATTCCAAACACATGGAGACAATTGTTTGTGTAGACAAAAAGTGGAGCACATTTAGGAAAAAATATCCTGCTTAAAAATAAAGAAAAAAAAAAAAACCAGAATCTTCATGAGCAAATGGATAATGGAGGCTATGGAATGGAAAATGGAGAAAAGAGAGCCCAAGATGCCAAGTATCAAATGCATATTCAGAAGAATATCAATAATAATTCTTTTACCTTCAGAAGAATATGAGTAATAATTCTTTTACCTCAGAGGTAAATCTGCAGTCAGCAGCCTTTCAGCTGGCATGTAACTGTTATTAACCTCATTTCTGGGTTGGCTTGGTCACTTGGTGACCTTACAATGCATGTTAAGAACTATTTAACTCAGTCTTAAATTGGGAACTTCAATGATTTTTTCACTGCTGCTGCATTTTGAAAGGAGCTGTCCACCATGCATCACTTTTATCCACTTTTTAACCTCTTTTTATCCACTTTATTAATTTTTTTTTCCTCCACTGATTCACCAGAAGGGCTGGTCTCTTCCATAGTCAGTCCTCACCAGAAGAGATATTGTCTTCTGCTACTCCTGCAGATTCACTGGATGGAACCAAAGGGTACTTTTGACTCATGGACATGCCAGCTGTAAAAGTGATTATTCTCTTGAGCAAATGATGCTTCTCGTGGTGAATGAGGCTGGATTAGCCAATTATACAACAACTCGCACACAATGTCCCCTCTTCTGCCTAGAAATGTAATGATATGCAGCAGCATAATGAGCTTACACTGAATTTTCAAACAGAATCCCTAATCATGAAAGCTCTTAAGTGCTCCTAATTGCAACTCTTCTTAAATGAGTGGTTTGTTGGCAAAAAAGAGATTTGTGGAATTAGTCCAGGCTAATTCTGGATTCATTTCCTGTCTCAGGGAAGTGACACTTTAGGAAAACAAGTACGTTCTAAAAGCGTCACTGGGCAGCCTGGTGGCAAAAGATGGTGTGGGGTTTCCTGGTGACAAAATGTAGAGTTCCTCAGGAGGTCAGATTTGTGGGCCCTCATTGAAACACTTGTATTCCATGACAGTATCCAGGAGCTGGCTTTCATGGAGTGCCAGAATCCCAGACTGGTTTAGGTTGGAAGAGACATTAAATCCCACCCAGTGCCACCCCTGCCATGGCAGGGACACCTTCCACTGTCCCAGGGTGCTCCAAGTCCTGTCCAGCCTGGCCTTGGACACCTCCAGGGATGGGGAGCCCACAGCATTTCCCATTTTTCAAATCTATCTTTTTAAGGCTGTGTGTGACATGAGGAAGGTGAAAGAGATGTGGAAGGCAAAAGGACATGTGGATGTTTGGAATGCAAAGATCTCTGGCTTTTGAAGGTATCTGGTGAGCAGCTTTCCAGTGTGAAAACAGAGGCAAGAGACAAAGCAGGGAATAAATGACATTTACATGGATAAAACTCTAACAGGAGAATGATGGAGAAAATACTGGATATCTGAGCCCTCCCTCAGATCCCTGATGGATGGGGAGTGGAAGGGACCTCTCAGCAACTTCATAAAATCCCAGAATCCAAAAATTATGTGGAATGGAAAGACCTTAAAGCCTATCCAGTCCCACCCCCTGCCATGGGCAGGGACACCTTCCACCAGACCAGGTTGCTCCAGAGCCCATCTTGGAGTGGGTCAGACAAACCTCTGTGACTGGTAAGAAGGGAAAAACCAAAATTATCATGGAAAAGAGTGACCTTGTCATGGGATGTTGGATGGCATTGGGTAAATGCATTAAGGGTTGGTGGGAATGCAGAAAATATGAGATATTTAGTGGAACAGAAAAAGGCAACGAAAGAAAGGTTCAAACGTGGTGCAGAAGAAAGGCCTGTGGGAAACTAGAAAGAACAGAGGAAAAAAAGGATCAGAAGAATGAGAAAAGGCTGCTGGTCAGGAAGCAGTTACAATTATTTTGCACTTCTAGAGAAATGTAATTATAGAGGAGTGTGGCCATTCATTTTTCTCTGCATTTTTAATGAGTAAGCAAAGCAAAAAGTACATGTAATGAATGACTAACATAGGAATGCTTGAGGAAGTGAGGAAAAAATTAGTTTATGACAATGATTTTTTTAATAATGGAAAATTTGTTACAAGGTTCTGTATACTGATATTTCAAAAACTGTCACTAAGAAATAATGTGAAGGACCACTGAGTTGCTTATACTGTTTTTAATACTACCAATGTTAATTCTGCTCACACATTTACAAAATATCATTGCTCATGATGAAAATCATCCCTGGAGTTACATGGTCTTGTCAATGTGACTTATCACAAGATTTTGTGAAAGCCTCTCTTTGTTCTTTGTGTAAGTAACGCTCACCACAGGATTTTCAGTCCTCTGAGATGTGAGAAAAATCAATGAACAAGAAGTCTTGAAGGCATGGCCTAAGTAAAACTAAAGATTAGAAAAACAGTCAGAAAGAATTCAACATATACTGTATAGAACTTGAAAAAAATGGTATTGAAAAAATGATCTTAGGACTTTGCTGCATCTGGTTAATGCCTTTTACACAAAGAAAGGTAATAAAATCAAATATAGCATTGAACATAATCAACATAATTCTCATTTTTTAAAAGAATAGGAAAACAAGATGCCTTCTCATTAACTGACTGGGTTACTTCATCAGATCCTACAAATCTCCCCCAGATTAAAAGAAAAAGTATATATACACTGTAGATACATCCAAAATATATTGTATGCTGAAAGCTTCTTTAAAAGCCTTATCAAGGTAGTAAAAATCCTTTATTAAGCTCCAGTCTAAATATATTTAAAAGTTATTAATGTATATTTAAAACTTATTAACTTGTTTAATTGTGGCAGCAGCATTTTGCCTATATATATATTCTTCATCTATGATATTTCTCTTTTGAGAGCTTTATAGGGTAATCTTTCCTCCCAGTAACACATTTCTGATAGGAAAAGCCTACAAATTAAGCTGTCTACATCAGTAATTTGTAATTTAAATTATATTAATAATAAATTAAATAAGAAATAATAATATAAATAATATAAATAATAATATTAATAATCAGTAATTTTAATCTGATCACTGAAAATTAGTAACCAGATTAGGATTCATGGTAAAGATTACTGATTTCTGCCTTGCACAGAAGAACATTGCTTCTTTTTCTGTCAGGAATTGCACTCCTGGTGTTCATTAGGGTCACATTTCCCTTGACAGAAGGAGCTGCAAGAAGCTCCATCCTGCCCTGCCCTTTGTCAGCTCTGCACAGACTTATCTCTGGTTTTGCCTGCATTGCATTCAAATTCTGTCTTTCCTTTGTCTGAAAACCCTGACTTCTGGTGGATTTATAATTACAGTTTTATGTAAAACAACCTCAAATCCTTAAATCCTCACTGAAATGCTGGTCATCCTGAAAAACAGGGAGGTGGGTGAGCATGAAAACATATTGTAAGTCAACATTTTACAGGATTTTTATTTTGGTGACAGTTTGCAGAACTGGATACAAATATAAGCCAGGTTTGCAAGATAAACACACATCTCAGAGCACAGAGAGGTGAATTTCTAGGCATGGTACACATCTGGTTTCTACTGCACTTTAAAATCACCTGGTTGTTTAAAACACAGAAAATAAGTTAGAAAAATTAAGGGAATGCCACCTGCTAAAGGAAACCAATTGCATCCTTTCCCTTTTCTTCCCCTCTAGAATGTCTGGAAGGTGAGTCAGGAAATGCTGGAGCTGCCAAACCTGGCAGCCTGACAATTTGTAATTTTATTAATGTTAATTAATGTAATTAATGTGATTTTATTGTAATGTTATTTGTAATCACACAAGTTGTCCTTACACTCTGAACACAGACAGGGACAAGGGACAGACAAAGGGACAACAGCCAGACACACAATTTTTGTTGTCCCTTCACAGGAGAGAAGAGGTGGACTGGAATTAATCAGTGAAAATAAAAGTTGTGAAACAGCAAAGTGAAGCTTTCAAGAGAAGAGCTATGCTCGCCTGCATGTAGGATCAGTACTTAATTAATAACATAATTAATTAAAATTTGGGTAATAATTCAGAGCTCTCTTCATCTGAAGGAGTGTTCAGGTGGCAGTTTCTGCTTCCTTCAGCCATTGCACAAGAAGGAGGAGAGATCCTGGTCTGAATTCCACTGGTAATGCACCTCCTGTGGGAATATTCCTGCCATGCATAGAACCAGTGACTACATCATCATATATTTCAGAAAATGGACTAAATATCTGCTGTGCTTAGTCCAATAAAATAACCCATTAAATTCCAGCAATACAAATTTAATTTACTCTAATAGGGGGGTTTTCTACTTGAAATCCCCTGGCGATTATCTTTACCTGAGAGGGATCAATCTCAGTTAAGCAGTTAGCACTTAAGATAAAATGAGAATGGGATTAATGAATTTATACTGTGTTATTTAAGAGCCATTGGCAAAAAAAAAATTACCCTCAGTCTATGTGTGTAAGATGACATTTCTCCTTTGCTCCTGCACTCCCTCAATACCTTTAAATAATAGCAATAAACATAAACCTGGCAAGGGTGAGCAGAGATTTGGAGCTGCCCAGGCATTGCAGAGATGAGCTGTAGGTTTATCTGCTCCCGTGGCTGCTTTGCCCTGTGTGTTTCAGAGTTCCCCTTTGGAAGCACTTTGTACAGACATTATTTCCTATCTTTTAGGGTGCAGTCTGGCAGAGTGACATCAGTTAAGAAGCTGGTTAAAACTGGAGGGAGAGCTACAATCTAGATGAGCAGCTCAGAGCAGCTTTACCACCCTGGCTGTGCTAGCAGCATGTGGTTAATGCTCTTGCAGCATTTGGAAAATGCAAAGCTGTAGCCAGAAGTGTCCAGGTATCACTGAGCTGAGATCACGTGTTAGATTTGGAAAGATGTTTAATTCATAGAAGCAGATATTTTCCCTGCCCGTGGGAAATAAGTGTCTTTGTGGTCCTGTCCAATTCAAATCAGTCTGTGATTCCATGAATTTCACTATCTCTTACAATGAATAAACAATGAAAAGTCAGAAGTCTCTGTACTTGCATAAATCTAATATTTTGATTGAGTTAATCCCATTATTCCTTTTCCCCCTGCACATAACTAGTTCACAATATTATGATTTTTTTTCATTATGACCCTGCAAAAGAAATAAAATGAGGTGCATAAAGCAAAACTTGACTGAACTATGAGCAGACATTCAATCCTATACCTCAGCTGCAAAAATTCCAACTGTGTGATCATAAAGTCAAACACAGCTTGCTATAATGATGGGAATGGAAGCAAATAAATAACCTGCCATTTCCTGCCTTTCACACGGGGATTGCAGGAGCTCTTCTGGCAGTTTAGCCCTTGCTTTGGAGTTGGTGTCTCCAGCTGGGAGCTGAGGCAAGCAGGGGATGCAGAGGGGGATGCAGTCCCATGGCACACAGGGAAGAAGAGCAGAGCACAAATGATGTCCAAGGCCAGGCTGGATGGGGCTTGGGGCAGCCTGGGCTAGTGGAAGGTGTCACTCTGGTGGCACTCTGTGGGTTTTAAAGTCTCTCCCAACCCAGACCATTTGGGATTCTATGCTGTGTTTTCTCAGCCTGAAGTTACCCTTTATATGTACAGCCTCAGACTGTAGATATAAAGAGATTGGAAATACTAGATATTTTGCTTTAAATTCTGCTTCTTGGTTTGCCTTGGAAAGAAGCTTCTCGTGTCTGTTTACCAGGCTCTGTGCAGATATATTCTGCTATTACATTAATGCCTGCAAAGCCTTCACAAATGTCTTTTCCAGAATGCTGACAGTCAAACAAGATACATGACCTCCTAATGGCTATCAGGATATGCTGAGGTGAAGTATATGCCTGAGGGGAGTAATCTATTGTTTTATCAAAGACAGATTAAAAAGCAGGACAGAACACATTTTCTCATAGCCTTAAGTACCCCTAAAACTACTCATAAACTTTAAGTTTCCTGCTTTTCCCATTAAAAGTTTTTTCTATGTTGCTTTTATTCACTGCTCCTTTATCCTCTGTGTGAGTTCCTCCTCCCTCAGTTTTTCTCTCCCTCAGCTTTACCTTCAGAGTCCTTGAAAAGGCAGGAGCATTCTCCACACAGAGATCTGCATGCAATGTCAGCTATTCTTGTCTCCATCCAAGAATGGGAGATATTCTCATCTCCTTTTAGGCTTTTCTCCCTTTCTGCATGGATTCAAAAACTCAGAAGGGTTTGGGTTGGAAGGGATTTGAAGGATCATCCCATTCCACGCCCTGCCACGGGCAGGGACACCTTCCACCAGCCCAGGTGGCTCCAAGCCCTGTCCAACCTGGCCTTGGACACTTCCAGGGATCCAGGAGCAGCCACAGCTCCTGTGTGCACAAATACTTAAAGGTCTGTCAGTAGAGCTGTTACTTTTTCAGTTCCATGAGTAATTTGGTTGCTGGATGAATTAATCCCTAAAGAAGGGGAACATTTAGAGCTGTGTCCCCTCTTCAGCAAACCCTCAGGGATTATTGATCACTAACAAGCTGGATGCATCCCTGAATACACAGAATCATGGAATCACAGAAATTGAAGACACAGAATACACAGAACTGAAATGGAATACACCAAAATTGTGAAATCACTGAGGTTGGAAAAGACCTCCAAGACCATCAAGTCCAACATTCAGCGCTGCACTGGTGAAGTGTGTGGCTGCACACAATGTTCTTGTAAGGTTGGTCAGTGCTTCCCTGCCTTGGACAGAGCCTGTGCTGCATCCAGGGACTGAAAGGGGAAGGGAAATGTTGCCACTGAGGTGCAGGAATACTGGTTAAGCTCAAACAGGACATTGCAGTGCACACACACACCCCAGCAATTTTATCACATCAGGGAAAACAGCAGAAAATTTAAAAATGGTCCTTCAACCTCCTTTTCCTTTCCTGTTTCACAAGCCCCATGTGGTTCCAGATTTTTGTGATGTTACACCACAAATGGCTCTTCATCTGACATAAAAATCCACTGGCAGCTTTTTCCCCTCTCGTTTTCTTCCCATCTCTTGCTTTATCCTTCTCTCTCTGTCTCTCTCTCTCTGTAATTAACAGACATGATATTAAACCTGTTATGTGAACTCCAGCACAGCCAGTGTGATGTGCTAATGATGACAGATTTCTATCTCACCAAGTCACAGTGTGTGAGATTTACTGAAGAATCATTTTTTGATTACCAAAAAGGTTTGGTGGCAATATGAAGTATCACAGCACAAACCAGGAGAAAAGCTGGATTATGATGCAGATGAGTCTGAAATATCATAGCTCAGAGTAAGGATTTGCCAGCTAAAATTTTTTAGGAACTCTGTTATTACAGACTCATCTTGGATGCAGAAGTCCCTAAAGTCCCCTTTGCCATCTGAATGAGACCATTTTCCTGAGCTGATGGCTTTGTTGGTCACAGCCAGGATGTAAAGTAGAGCTGTGCCTTTGAGAAAAAGAAATTCTTTATGTCTGTTTGTAATTGTTTTTGGTGTGGGGTTTTTTTTTGTTTGCTTGAGTTTTTTTTTGTTTTTTTTTTTTTTTTTTATTTTACTTTAAGAAAATAAAGTAGGAAAATACCTAAAAAAAGCATTAAAGCAGATACCAATATTTTGATTTATGGTGAATGAATAACTCTGTTAGATCTCATTATGGGAGAGACTTTGGGAAGAAGGAAATGAAGCCATTAAAGGAGCTGATTCTGATAATGTGTTGGTTTATGGGAGGCTGTATTATTCCTCTATTGCTTGGAGGTGTTTTTGAGGCAATGCTTCATTTCACAGTCTATTTTTAATGTAAAGAAAGGGAAGGACTCAGCTCCCAACAATCATTACTTCTTTTTATATTAGCTCACATTTCTGTTTGCAAAATATGCTGAATCCAAACAAATAAAAAATATGATACTTAAGTAAGGCTTTGCTCTATTTAAGCCAAGCTTATATGCTCTAACAGAGTTTGAATTTTTATGCTGCAGTTTATTGCCGCGGTGCCATTTGGGCTGTTAAAGTTATTTCAACATTTTCATTACCAAGACTGTTATCTGAAATTGCCAACTCAACCAAAAAAACCTTCACAGAAATATCCACTGTTTTGAGAGGCAGCAGTTTCTCTAATTTCATCCAGCTCTATACTGTTTTTTGCTAAAATGGAATCACAGTCTAAGTATTCAGATAGAAGATATAATCTAAGATATAAAAAAAATGGAATTTAGTAATTTCTGAATTTTATGCCTCTATTATTGAGCTTGTATGATGCTCTTTCTTTCTGTAGTGCAAATATCCATGAAATGGGTGAAGGCCAGTCAAGGAATGCATACAAACCATGGGGGTTTTATTCATTTATCTAGATTCTATTTATTTAGGAAGTAATAGCACCACTTAAAGGGAAGTTTTTGATAGATCACAACCATGTGTGTGCAATATGATTATAGCAAGGTGGGTGGCAGGGCTCTAGTACATATATTTGGGGGGGGATCTATATTCTCTTTTAGATTTCATATTGACTTTGGGTCACATTGCCCTTTAATTAGTAATTAATTTATCTCCTTTAATTAGGAGAGAAAATTTAGTAGGATATGGAAAAAAAATTATTAGGATATGGAAAAAGTAGAATGTTCTTTTAATATCACATTTCATTTGGATGGCAGGAGATACCATCCCTACACTCACCATCACCTTCAGAGAAGAAAATTTGGCATAAGAAACAGAAAGCTGCTGCAAAACACTTTTTTTTTTTTATTTGAAATTAAAATACAGGCAACCAGAACAATCATGAAACCAAGCAGATGAGCTGTTGCATGACAGCAGAGCAAATATTAATCTTAAAAATTTAAAGTCAAAGGATTTGGTCCTTGAAGATGAAAGGACATGAATAAAATTCCCAGCTGAGGCACAATCGTGGTCAGGGGGTTAAGGGACTCCCTGGAGGACCTATATCCTATGACATGTCAAACTGTTGTTAGTTCAAATATTTCATCCAGAATTTCAAAAAAAATCAAGGAAAACTGAGTTGGAATATTCTCTACCAGTTTTAAACATAAGATGACTGAGTTTGCCCCTTTAAAAATAGTTCAGTTATTATACAAAGGGTGAATTATAGTAAGAAACACATGAAATTCCAGCTGACTCACAAACAGCAGTGGGCTTAGACCAGAACTCATTATTTTCTTGGGCAAAATGAGCATCTTAAATCCAGCATCTCCAGTGTCCATATCACATAGTTTCTATCTCTTTTTTGACTGTGTTCTTATTTTTTTCAATGGACTGTTCTACAGGATCTAATTTAAGGGCTTTGCAATAAAAACTACTGCTTAATTCATTGCAATGTCCAGATGGATCTGTTTGGATTAGCTGTGCCCTGGAAGACATAAGGAATATGAGAAGCTGATAATCCATCTTTATTACAAATACCTGCAGCAAGTGACTGGAGCTATGCCAATATCTGCCTTTGCAAACTTCAGTGCTGCTTAAGGTGCATTTAGTGCTCTTTTATTTCTGGCTGGCAAGGGCTGGAACAAAATTCAGGGAGTGTATTTTAGCCTCTGGATGAATCTGTGAATTACTACAACAATAATCATGGGTCAGGGCAGTTGGGAGTTTGATCCACATATGGACCATTCACTACAGAGTTGGACTTGATGATTCTTACTGGTCCCTTCCAACTCAGAATATTCTGTGATTCTGGGAATAAAGGAGTCTTTTCCTTTGTCTTGAGGTAACCTTGATTATTTTTACTGCACGTATCTAAGATATTTAATTACAGAAATATTAAATATCCTGCCAAGAAGGAAAGGCTGATACTATCAGTTTAGCCCTGAGTTACAAGCACCATGTTCAAGGCAGGCACTTATACCTCCATGAGTCCTTTGTGAAATAAATACTCAGATACTTTTAAACACATTTATTTGAATTCATTGTCACCATTTCCTTTTAGTACATTCTAAATAACCTTAACTGTCTGGTAAATTATGTAACCAGAACTTTGGGTTCACTGAACTAGGACTTAAATTCAAGTCAAGGAATAAATTTAAGCTTAAGAGACAGGAATACTGAAGCTTTGAGATTAAAGACATAATAAGACAGTGCAAGTTTCACGAAAGAAATCAGAGATGAGACACGAGTCCACGATTATCAGATTTGAAGATTGTGAAGAAAGTCTTGTGAGAGCCAGACTTACTTGGGTTTTATTCCTTGTGACATAACAACATTACTTATTATTTAATTTCTTTCAGCTACACAGGAGTCTGCAATAGGTCTGGGACTCCCTGAGAAGTCTGAGCAGGACACACCAGCGTGCTGATGTCATCTTGAATTTTATGCTGGAGACTACACTTGTGCGTTCCTCTTTTATATCCAGATTGGTAATGCCATTTTTCATAGTGTTTACTTTCCTTTTTGAAGTCTGAAGTGAGGGAAAAACCTGCTGTTATACCAATGTTACCAAAGAGAACTAAATTGCAACAAGACCTTAAAGTAAATTTTCATAGCAGAGAAGAACAAATCCAATTTTATTGGATTTTTCTGAGTGTTGACCTCAGAAACTTTCTCTATTACTGCAGTCCATTTAAATGCTCAAGGATAGTGTTTTACCAAAAATTGATCATATAATTCCAGTGAAATTCTATTCTCTTAAGTAAATCAAAGACAGAGGTTACTCCTGGGCAGACCAAAACATGCCAGAAACACAGAACAAAAGAATTGTACCAAAAGTCAAAACAAGTTGAATGAATTGGCAATATCAGTAGGAGCAGCTATGCCAATTTTGCGTTTAAAAATTCAAACACAAACCAAACAAAATTTCATATCTCTGCATTTTATTAATACAGATTATGGAGGAAACACAGCTAACAGTGTTTTTGCAAACAATTCAGTGTATTTTCACATCACTACTATAATGTATTTGAAATTTTGCATTATATTAGCTGAAGTATATCAGAGAATCACACATGCTCTAGAATCACTTTAGATCAATACAAAAGGACTGCTATACTAATGTTTCCCTCTCTCAATTATTAAAGCATTCTGCTGAAATAAATGATGCCCAGTATTTAATTTAGCTAACTCAATCACATTTCATAGCCCTTATGTTTTTATTTAAAATTAACTCTGTTTCTACCCTTTTGGGGATGGAAAAAAAATGTCATTTTGAATTTAATTTGCTTTTAACACCATAATATTCAATATTGACAATAGCTCTGAGCCTTAAAACCATTATTGTACATTTCTCATTCTGTGGGAGATGATCACTGACCATTAAACAGAGCACTTTTCAAAGTTCTGATGGCAGTAGAAACTAATGCAGATTTAGTAGGAAAAGTCTCCTAGGTATTAAATTCTGCTGTGATACAACTTTGCTTTTCATTAATCCATCAATCAATCAAACAAACAAACAATAATTCTATTTAATTAAAACACACATTTAATACAAAAGAAAAAATACAAACATTCACAGAGGGCATTTATAACATTTGTGTGTTGCAAAACCTTAAGCCTTTTAAGAATAAAAATCAATTTTTATTAGAGCTCCATGCTTTTGATGTCTCACGGCAGAAAAAATAAGATCTCAGGAAACCACTTTGTCCAGCCCTGAGTTCAGCCTGGTGGCAATTTTTGTCCATCCCAGATCAAACAGCACCAGAAGCTGCACTAAGGGGTCAGAAAAAGTCCTAAAGGGGGCATCCTGCTGGAATGGTGTTCCCAGGGGAGCCTGGAATGGTTTGGGAATGGGAGGGAAGAGGGTCGGAGCAGAGCACCAGGACAAAAAGCAAAGTGCAGCTGCTGAGGAAATGCTGTTTGTGCTTTTCCCTCTTTTATGGGTTCCTTCCTGCTTGCAGAGACCTCGTTCACACCATTCCTTTGGAGGCCTGGATCAGAACCCAGATGGACTCAAAGGCCACACTGACACTTTGTTATCTCTCTTTGCTCTGGCTACATTTCTCTTGAATTAGCAGCTTTAAATTAATCTAGAGCAAACTGGGGGTCGTGAAGTTCTGGGAACAAATTGGTACTATTTGCTAATGACTAAAAAGAATTGTTTTCCCATGCCCGATTTTTTTTTCCTTCCTTCCTTCCTTCCTTCCTTCCTTCCTTCCTTCCTTCCTTCCTTCCTTCCTTCCTTCCTTCCTTCCTTCCTTCC
>QUSF01000010.1:24029246-24138664 GCA_003676055.1 Chloebia gouldiae
TCCTTCCTTCCTTCCTTCCTTCCTTCCTTCCTTCCTTCCTTCCTTCCCTCCTTCCTTCCCTCCTTCCCTCCTTCCTTCCTTCCTTCCTTCCTTCCTTCCTTCCTTCCTTCCTTTTTTCTTATTCTTCACACTTCCATATTCTGTGCAATATGTAGTAATTTCTGTCACAGGACATGAATTTCTGATAGGATCAAACAAGGAAAGATGTGCCTAAACCCAGAGATTTTTGTTGTATTTTTAAGTCTACAAATGGTGACTAAGAAAAAGCAGTAAACTTAGAATCACTCTGTGAGAAATCCATTTCTCCGATGGAAAATATTTGTTTGTTTTGATTTTTTTTTTTTAAAAAGAAAAGCCTGCCCAGATTTTGAGGTCCTCTTTTGGACCCCTTCTGGTTTTAGTTCTTTTTAGACCAAACTGTGGCTTTAGAGTTCCTATTTTGCCTTCAATAACAACAGTTTTCTTACAGCATATCTGTACTGGCATGTCTTTGATTGGATTTTCCGTGTGTGAGTGTGTGAGAGACTGCTGCAAAGAGTGTATTACTGTGAAGTTTTTCTTTAGAAAAAAAAAATCAGAAACTGAGTATGAATTTATTTCTAAATATCATTCAGTCATTGAGGATTGGCCTTAATTTGGATAAGTGCCTGTAGAAACATTTGCTGACATTTAAGCAATAGCACTTTAAAACTGCTTAATTTATTTGAAATAAATGTGCAATATCCCCGTACCTTTTCAAAGGTGCTATCACACCACTGCTGTGTTTGAAAACCTGTCTGGTCACCGAGCCTGCCTGCCACTGAATCCACCTCAGCCATGGTTATTTCTTTCCTTTGAAGCACTTGTGTTACTGTTTCAAAGGAATAATGATAAAGAAAATACTGCAGTAAGTAATACATTTATTAATCCATAGGCTCAAAAATACTGTCTGAACTTGGATTTAAAACTTTTTCAACTATAATTGAATAAGGCTATAATAGGATATGACTGAATATAGAAGAAAGCAAGAAATTTTATGAGTTAAATATTTGCTACTGATGCTATTCAGGTGCTCAATCCAGACACTTTTTCTTGCTTATTCATTAATCATGATTAATTATAAAAAAGTAAAATAGGGAGTATGAGTTTCCAGATGTTTATAAGCTCTCTAAGGGATTTTTACATTAATTCTTATCTAAGTGTTGAATCAAGTCTAGATGCAAAGCATCTGATTTTGTTCTGGTGCCTTCACTGTTTGTAAAATTGTTGAGGGTCACCTGGTTGGGACTTTGTCTGTGGGGAGCTCAGGAGACCACTGGGGAGAGTTTGTTGCTTGGTCCTTTCAGGGAAGCAGAGATAATTCATTATTGTCACCTGAGCTGTGATTAATTTCTGCTGACTTTCAGGGATACTAAATGCTGGCTTGAGCTAATGGATTGAAATATAATAATGAAGTTATTTTAGCAGTCACTGTAGGAATGCTTCTGCAAAGCCCTGGAGGAAAATCTGTGTGTCTCTGGTAACAAATTCAGTTCAGAGCATTTCTGAGCTTCCCAACCTCCTGGATCCACAGAGGGACACAGATGGGGGCTGTGCTCACTTTGGTGCTGACCTTACTAATGTTCAGAATGAATGACAAACCCATGCTCAGCACCATGGCTGCAGTGACACCACAGTAAAAAAGGCAACCCCAACTCAGGGAAGAAATGATGTCTGGCTCTAGATCAGAAAGTTGAAGGATAGCTTTATTAAAGCTATACTATATTACATTAATATACTATTTAAAGAGATACTGCACTATTCTACATACTTACTTCTTATTTACCTAACTCAAACTCGTGACTCTGTGCTGAGAGCCCGAGCCACAGCTGGATCCATTGGTCACTGACCTCAAACTTCACCAGAATCCAACCCAGCCATCACTGCAGGTAAACAATCTCCACACCACATTCCACATGGGGAAAACAAAGGAGCAGAGATAAACGTTTTCTCTTCTTCTCCCTGTGCTTCTCCTGAGAGACAGAATTATGTCTCTCTGTCCAGAGAATGTGAATGTCACATGGCACTACAAGTTTCCATCCTGAATTAAGATTGATGGAAATTTCTGTCTCTGCTCCCTGTTCCATCCATTTAGGTGGCCACTGATGAGCCCTTGGAGAGGCTCAGAATGCTCGGTAGGCTACTCAGCAATGGGAAGGAAGTGCTGCCAAGGAATACAAGAGAAAAAGAGTCAAACACAAAAGAAGTGCAGTCAGATCCTTCATCCCAGAATCCCTGCATTTGGAGGGTCCTGGATTGGTTTATTTTAGATTAAAGGCAGGATGTTTTCATAATGCTCTAAGTCCCGGTGTATTTAAAGGCCTGTGGGAGTTAATGTGGGTTTGGCTCTGCTTGCATCACAACGTTAGTAATTCAACAACATTCTGTTCATTTTTGGATGCTGATTTTAACCTCAAGCCTTCAGACCTTTCAAGGTTCAGTGTTGCATTAACTTGGACTCAATGATCTGTTTTCAGCCTTAATCATTCTCTGACAACCTGGTAGCCAGAGGAATAAAAGAGTCTTTATGCTCTGTTTTTCTTTCCTTTCAGACTGTGGAAAATCCACCCACCATTATTTCCCCCAACACAAATTGTCTTCTAAATATTTGAAATGTTCCATTCCCACTGTCTATGTTTCATTTCTGTCACTCAGCATGGGTGGACCTGAGCAAGGGAGATCCCAGGGAGAAGTTATCAGTGCACTTTTAATTAGGCAGACTGCTAATTAGAAGCAGTCATGGATAGAAGTTGCACCCTGGTAATGGATTACATCAATCAGAATGAAAGTGAAGCCATTTGTTTTCAACCACCATGTCTTAAAATTACTTTTAACAATCACTAATCTTCTACTTCTGTCATGCACTACATGTGAACATCATCCAACATTTATTAATAAAATTAACATTTCAAACAATGGGGAAGGGCTCTCCATTGGAGAAGGAAATTTAAAAATTAGGAATACTTTAAAACCAAAAGTGCAGTGAAGGCTCAACCCACCAATCTGAAGGCATCCAACACCCAATGACTTCAGTGAAGGTTTCCAGAGAGGCAGGAATGTTGTACCAGGCTAATAAGGAAGTGGAATAAAGCAGGAATGTTGTATCCATGAACCATTTCACAGAATCACAGAATGGTTTGGGTTGGAAGGGACCTTAAAGATAATCCAGCTTCAGCTTCACTGAGTTGTTGTTCCACTACTTATTGGTTGGTTTTCTGCAAATGTTTTTATGTATATGGATTAAAAAGGTGCATCTCAGAATTTTCCATCCTTGCAAAAAAGGCTGCTATCAACACTTAACAGCCATAAAAATATGCAAGTGTTTCAGCTGGATTTGAACTGGGAAGAATGTAAAACCACAGGTGCCTGAACTATGGATCACAAATTAGAAAGATGATGTGTACAGAAAAAAGAAACTTTCAGACTGTCATTCTCATTTACAAAGTGACACATATTTTGCACAAAGAACAGAAAATCTGGAAATACTCTGTGAAAGTCATTGTTTTATTTTTTTTTCTTTTGGGAACACAGAGGGAGAGAAAGATTATATCATGTTCTTTTGTTGTAACACTGCAAGATCCTCCTTCTATTGCAATTTTTTTCTTAATTGTACTGGAGACCAGCTTCATTAAAAATATCTTCCAGAACAGGTTTTTATTAGGTATTCTGTTCTGCTGGTGCAAGTTATAAATGTGTCTACATTCCTAGTTCTGCCAGGCAATTATTACATATATTTTCTTCATATGCCTTTGAGGTCTAAGGAAAGATTTCTGGCAACTTCCCTGAGCTTTTTCAAGTTTTACAAGGGTTGGAGCTGTGGATGCTAACAGACGGTATTTTTTTTTCAGCTATTGATACTCCCTATTGAATTACTATAATTTCTTCAGTGCAAAATGATGGATTTGTTCCTCTGAAGAAAAATTGTTGCAATGCTTGAATAGTGAAGAGCTAGATTTTGTCTATATGTCTAGATAGAAAGCAAAGGTAAAGAAACCTGAATATTGCCATACTAATATTCACAATTCAAAGTGACTGCCATTTTTCAAAAGTAAAGGGTATAAAACTCCATTCCAACTGAAGTAATCTTGTCATTTCATTCTTGATTTAGGAAATCCAGTGTCCAGAAGTGTCACTCTTTTGTGACAATACATAAAGACCCTACTTACAGTAGACAAGTGCTTAATGAGACTTGAAATACTTTGAAAGCGTATTACCAGGATTTTTCTGTCATTCAAACAGAGGGGGAAAAAAAGCATTAAAGCAAATTTCATCCTTTTGGCCAAAAGGAAAATACAAAACACATTATTCATCCTGCATTTTCTCAGCCTGTAGAATGAACACATCCAGCAGGACCACATGAGTCTTTTTACAGTCTGGTTTGCATTTATTTAGTGACTGTTTCCTTCAGTTAGGAATTCATTGTGCTGAGCACTGCAGAAGGACACAACAGAAAGGTGTTCTATTCTCTTAAGAATCACATCATATTGACCACACTAGAGGTGGAGTTTCACACCCTCTCTCCCCTTTGCTCTCTGATTTTTGCAGTTTCTGCCTGTTCCCTGCAGATTCTTTCCATTCCTGGTTAAAGATGAACAAAGAATTTATGAAAGCACAGAATTTATTTCTGTCCAGTTGGCCTTAGTAATTTTCACTACACTTAGAGTAGTCAAGTCTAAATAAATGTAATTCATCAGACCAGGGAAAATAGAGTCCACAATCACTAGGTAACTTATTCCTTGCTAGTGACCCTCTCTGATAAAGAACTGTGGACTTTTTGTTTGTTTTTCTTAATGTCTCATTTGTACCTTTCTCATTCCAGATTTCCTTTTTTTTTTTTCCTGGTTATGTGCATATAGAAAAATGAATTCTTCTTCCTCTAGCAAATGTAGCTGAGGAGTCTCAAAAATCATTACAGCCATTCCCTAAATTTCTCATTTTCTGCAGTCATTTCTTTTGAGTCGTGTTTTCAAGACCTGTGACCATTATTATTGTCCCCAGCTGTATTTCCTCCAGATATTCCACAGTTCTTCAGCTGTGGATTTGAGCTGCTTCATGAGCACTCAGAATTCATCTTTATATTTCCAGGATGGTGTCTGTGTGTCTGCCTTTCCATGACCATGACACTATTGTCTCCTGTTTGGGTTGGGAATGATTCATTTCAGCTTGGACTGACAAAGCCACAGAGCCATCAAGAACAAATTAGGAAAAGAAGCCCAAGGAAACCTGTATAAATCTGTTCCATGTCCTAATTTTTACTTTTATCCAATTTTTGAACAAGAGCACATTGTAATGGAGTCATATAAATACTCCCATTACCCAAAGATCCCTTCCTTAAAAACTGGCTTCAGTCAGCTGCTCCCATTCTGCACTCATGATGTCAATTTTTTTTAAGTATCCTTAAACACAAATCAAAATTATTTTCTCATGTTCATTGTCTTTTTTCACTGACTGGTGTCACTTGGATGTGCTCATGCTCCACTGTTGGCTCCTGGGTTGTTTGGTTGTTTTGTTTGTTTTTTTTTTTGCAAAGGGGATGAAGAGAAGTGCTAGGAATCCAACTGTGTTGGGGTAATTTTGTGATATTCTTAATATTTTGCTGAGGCCAAGAAACACCTTCAAGACAGTTGGCTACTTTAATCTTCCAAAGAAGCATTTGTGGACTGTTAGACTGTGGAGAAGAGAGGAAATGTCTCAATTTTCATCCACCTAATTGGTTGGTGGGCAAGATGAGTGACTGGCACTGAGATCTGGTGTCCTTTCATTCCCACAGAATCACAGAAGCATTAAAGCTGGAGAAAACCTCCGAGATTGCCAAGTCCAAGCTTATTAAAGGCTGTTGACATTGAAGAAAACTTCTAAGAACTTTGGATGCCTTGTTGTGATCTCTAATAGTAACTGTTATATTCATATTTATATGAATTTCCCAACACTCCTGGATTATGTGAGAATTTCTGTAGCTTCAAAAAGTAACTGCATTCCTCCCAGAAAACATTGTTTCCATTTCTTCAAAAACATTTATTCCAAAGGAAAAAACACAGCTATTTCTCTCCCAAACTTCACAGCTAATTGCCACATGTGTATAAATTCTGAGTCCAGAATCTTTCTCTCCCCAGTGTTGCTGTTAGAACAGTAAATACCTCAGCAGTGTCATTATGCACTGATTTTCTAATAGCTTTCTGCTAAACATTGGCACTGTAAAACTAGAAAATTACCATTAATCATTCTTAAAGTGCTAAGAATACATTAATAAATTAGTTCTGTTTGATTTTTAAAGGCTGTATTTACTCCTAGGATATCAAACAGGCAGTGAATTGTTGAACTGGAGAACAAGAGCCAGTTCTATTTAATCCTGGGTTGCTCACATGATTATTGTAAGTTATATGGCAATTTCTCATTTTAACAGCCTGCTTCCACCCCTGTCAGTGTCCTTCTGCTCTTACAGGTTAAGCTTTAGATCTGTGCTTGCATGGTGGTTTTAAATGCTGAAATTAAATGACAGAAAATATAAGAGTGTAAGACCCACCTGAACTGCACGTTTTGCAGATATCTTGGGCTTGGCATTGTGTATAATTCCAGTGTTTTAGCTTTACTTGAGAAATGTGATTTAATGTTCTTTGTTCTAGTTTTCATTCTGATTCAGGCCTAAATAGAGATGAGGATCAAGAATTTATGTCTGCCCTGCTTCTGGTTTTTTACCCAGATGAAGGAATGGTGAAGTCCCAAATTCTTGTTCATTCCAATCAGATTTTACTCCAGTTCTGCTGTCAGAAGTCGATGTTGAATTCTGCAGCCCACTTGCCAGGCCATGTGTAGTCCAGTGCTGGGAAGAGCTTTACTCCACTTTTATTCTTGCTGGTAGGAATTACAGAGTGCTCCTGGATTCCTCCCACACCGGAGCAGCAGCTGTGTGTGAATAACAACATTTCTGACCCAGAAGGGTCAGGAATTTGTTACCACAGTCTGGGTTAGCTGTGCAGAATTACAGAGCTCTCCTGAGAAAATGTTCACGCCAAAGTGCTTGACAAGGCACTGTGGACCAAACTATTTCTAGACATTCAAAGACATGATAAAATGTGCATTGATTTAGCTGGCAATTGTCTGGAATAGAAATGTCACAGTACAATAGTCCCAATTTAATGTACTTTTACATATGCAGTACAGAGAGAACACTCCAGCCTGTGATAGATAGAACAATTTCATGCCTTACCAGGAGTGCCTGACTCATTGGTCTGAGCAGCTCCTTTGCATCAATCCCTGTTCTTGTTTAATGTGAGCAGTGCAATTGAGAAGGTGCTCTGCTAACTGGAATCCCACTGCTCTTCCTTTCATGCCTCATCCTTGCCAGGGCAAAAACATCTGACCTGACAGAGAAGGAAATGTGCAGTTCAGGTGTTCAGGGTGGGCACAGAGGTTGTGCCCTTGTCCCCACACTGACACATGCTGGGAAGGGAAATGCTTGATCTGAACAGCAGCTTTGGATGGTTTTGTGGCCCCTAAACTGTCATTCACAATGGATGTGGATCCTGTCACACCCTCTTCTTCTGGAAAACCAGGAATGGGGCTGTTTTACACACAACCCTTCCTGTTTTACACACAACCAGCTCCCAGTGATGATGCCTCACCCATGGAGATCCACGGGCGTGATTTGAGAAGGCTCAGAATGCATTTCTGAAGCATTTCCTGCTGTGCAACCACCCAGAGACAGCAAAAGCTGAAAGTGCAGCTGTTTCATCTCTCATTTCTATGATCCAAAGAAGACATAAAAGAATAGCTTGTGTGCATGTTTGATAATTTAATAATAATTAATAAATAATATTTTTTTTTAAATGAGCCAAGAGCAAACCAGGATATGTCTGTCACCACTCCCAGTTTCTTGCTTTCTTTGTTCCTGCTCTAATTTTCCTCATTTGCTACCAGATCCTACTGGAAAAGGAGGCACATTTCTCCTTACAGTAAATGTCAGAAGGGTGCTATGTAGAAGAGCAAATAGGTCAGATCCCTGGCAGTTTGACTGCTAATCAATACAGTAAGAGTTTGGAGGAATTTAATGGGTCTTCTGTATTATTTTGTATGCACATGTTCAGTATTAGTTTCAAAATCCTTCTTTCTTCCACCTGGAAGCTGTTAAAATACAGCTCACCAGTGCCTTTATACTGATTTTATTACAACTTGAAAAGTGATTCTGATGAATGATTTCATCATTGCTGTCATCATTAAACCTAAGATGTTTGATGTGGATAAATATTATTGAAGGATTTGGTATTTGAAAGAAGATCAGAGCTTGCTGGACATATAACCCATAATTAGAGATAAGTTCCAATACAATTTATGGGAAGGGGCAAGGCTTTAACGGCTCAAGGAAATTAATTTATCAAAAAATGCTCCTGGTCAGAGTAGGTGAGGTAGGATTAATCTTTCATGTCCTGGAGTCCTTTTCCTGCATTGTTTCCATTTATAACAAAAACAGAAATCTTAAGAAAATAAAAACCAATATTCAAATCACATTCCAAATTTATCAAAGTCAAAACATCAAGCTAGGTGTAGAGTTTAATTTAATGACTGAATTTACAAATTTGTTTTACAACAGCAAATCTTGGTGTTTGGGGCTTTCTGGTGATTGATTTTCCACATCTGTAATTTCTTATTTCCACTCAGAAAGAATAAATTTTTTTGTGCATATTCTGATCCTTCCTCATCTCTTATCAACTGTGAAAGATCTCTGCTCGAAACTGAAACCCATTATCTTAATACTTTCTGAATTCCCTCTTTCTTTTCTCTTTTTTGTGCATAGGGATGTGGTGTAGTACTTGTCTAATAGCTGCACTGTGCTGTAAAAGGAAGATGTCACGGGCTCATGGATAATTCAGGCTGGAAAGTGCCTTGGGAGATCCTGTCCAACCTTGTGCTCACAACACTGGGGTCACCTGATGATGCTGTTGAGCCAAGGACGGGTGAAATGACTTGCACCATTTCAGAAGGCAAATGAGTGTTTATTCAAAAGCACTTCTCTCTTTTATAGAGAATATCGTGAACATTAACTCCATTGGTCCTAAAGTAAAACCATTTCACCTGATTGGTACACTGGACTTAGGTCAGAGTGGCAGAACATATCTATAAACAATATGAGCAGACAACAAGATAATAGATTGTTTACATTTCTCTCAGACTTTTTCCCAGGCTTACCTTGGCAGAAATCTTTCTCTTTTTCTCTCTGACTGAAGAGAGAATACAACCCCAGGCAGCTCAGGGTGGGAAACCCATGAGGATGGAGGTGGCACCACATCCCTGGGCATCCCCTTCCACCAGGACACTGTCTTTGTGAGGGAAAATCACATCCACATCCCAGCCATGCTCGTCCATCAGAGCATTCTCATCATCATCAATGGCTTTCACCTTAGTGAGTGGCAAGCAACAGTATGAAAGCTGCCAGCAATGGAAATACCTGAAATACCTGAGAAATTGCTGAGTAACAGCAGGGTAAACCCAAGGGAAAACATAACACAGGTGACAGCTAATGGAAAGAGAACTGAATCACATTCTTCAAATCCTGGACCAGTGAACTGCTACTAAGGGAAGAAAAAAGATCCACGCTCCTATGATCAGTGTAAGGTGAAAATGACAAACATAAATACAGAATAAACAGCAGGTGTGAGAAGTGAAATCATGCAAGATGAAGACAGGGAGAAAAGAGGAAAATCTCATTAGTAATTCAGTTCATTTTAAATCATTACAACGAGGTTGGAACAGGCTTGGAGCAACTTGGTCTAGTGGAAGGTGCCCCTGCCCATGGCAGGAGGAGGAACAGGATGGGCTTTGAGATCTTTTCTAATCCAAACCATTCTGGGATTTGACAGTCCCGTGAAACAAAATAAAAATAATTGATTGCCCATTCAAGAAATGCTATTTCTAAGTGCATCTCTGGTTCTGTTTTGAAAATATGCAGCAAGTTAGAATTGCCTGGAATGGTTCTCATAGATTCTGCTGCTCTGATGGTTTATTAAGGATTACAGGGAAGGAAAAAACTTTTTGTTCAACTTCAGGATAAAGCTATGCTGATCCTGCTGTTATCTAATGCACCATTACATGGCCTCCTGTATCAGATTTTATTTTCTGCAGAAGGAAAGGAGTGGGAGCATAATTTAGTCCAAAACCCCCAAGTCTATCTTAAGATTTCAGGGTAAATTTCCTTTCAGTACTAGTAATGATGAAGAAAAATGCAGTAATGCTTCATTTGCCAGCAATAAAGCATGAAATTGTAAATATATAAAATATAAAATGTAAAGTATATATGGATACATGTGAATAAACTTAGTAGAAGGAAATAACAGTGTATTAGGAGTGCAAACAGGGTTCAAAATGTGCAAGCTTTTCTCTTACACTGGACCCTCTTTGCAGGGCACTAGACAGAAGATTTGGTTAAAACAGAACTTTTGGGTTTTTCTGAAGTGTCTCTGAGGAAGTCTCCAGAGTTGGAGTGTTCAAAGAGTGTCCTAGAATGTTTGCAGCAGGAATTCACCCATATAAATCAGTTGTCTAATTAGTCTCCATGCAAAATAAAAGCTACCACAGAGGTGGCAAAGGCTGGGTGATCCAAAATTTCCTAATGCAGAGAGTGAATCCATCAGTGAGCTCCTTCAGAGAGCTTCCACAGGGCTGTGTGCACAAAAATGTGGCAAGAGGGGTTCAGCTGATGAAAAACAGCTCTACTAGCACAGGAGGTGGGCTCTGAACCAGTATTAGTGCTCACAAAAGGGCTCTTGAAATCATATAATGAATAATTATATGGAAATAGCAGCTTTAGAGGGAGTACAGCAAGCAGGTATTATGAGAAAAATTAGGACAAGAATAAGAGAACAAGAGAGAAGGTATCTTTGTACCACTGTGTAAAACCACAGGGGAATAAAAGAGGTAAAAATAATGAATGTAGAACAGGAACAAATATGACTTCAAGAATAAAATTTAATCTATTTCATTCTGGAAATTCATACATTAAATAAACTGAGATTCTTCTGCTTGGGAAAGTTATAAAGGAAACTATGGAGAAGACATCAGCAAAATCTCAGACAGAAACTGAACAGGGATCCATTTCTCAGCATTTCTTAGAATATAAGGAATAGAAATCTTGCTGTGAAACCACAGCATACAAGTTCCAGAAGCAAAGAAAAGGAAATAACCTGTGAATATATTTTGGATTTCCTTGTTATAGATGCCTTGGATATCAACAGTGGACTGAGGGAAATATGGCAATTAGAAAAATTTAAAGGAGGAGGGAGGTTTCATTGAAGATTATTTAACAAAATAGGTACTTATTTAAATATAACAACAACAACAATAACAACAACAACAATAATAATTATTATTATATTGTATTATAATATTAATTATACTTTTATCAATATAATTATATAATTAAACTATTATCATTAATAATATAATAATATAAATAAAAATTTATAGTATTATTGATAATGATATTGATAATAATATTAATTGATAATTCTATAAGTATAATAATATTAATATAATTATAACTATTATATATTATATTCTATATGTTATATTTTATTATATTATATTAAATTAAAATAAATTGCATTAAATTATTATAATAATATTATGCACTATATCATTACATAATAGTGATGATATTATTATTATTATTTATTATTATTATTTATTATTATTATTATTATTATTATTATTATTATTATTATTATTATTATAGTTTGGAATGCTGTTCTGCCCATTATACTCCATCAGTATTCTGGTGTCTGTTGCTCTATAAATGTATAGATCTGTATAGAGACTGTCCCCAGCCTCCTTCTGCCTGTGCCACTTAGACTGACTAGATTCCATTAAAATAGGAATATTTAAACATTTTTTATAATGGTATGGAAAGATGGGGTTTAAATCATGCTCCAGGACATTCTAAATATTTTTTTTTTAATTTAGAGCTCTCCAAACCAAATGAAAACTCATATTATTTGTTCTATTGTTACATCTTTTTTAGAGACATTTTGTGTTCCAAATAACACATTTACATTGTCATCTCTAAGTTTTTTGGTTTTTTTTTTTTTGGACAAATCTTTGCACTCCCTCTTCCTCAACAGGACAGGGTAGAAAATAAGCTGGAAAAGGTCATGGATTGAAATGAAAACAGGGAGACTGGGGGCAGGACTGGGGTACTGGGATAAAGACTTGCATGAAAATAAATTTAAGCTTTCTCCAGACTGAAAAGGACAGAAACCCGACCATGTCCACACAGGAGATATCTCAGGATGCTGAGAGCTTTTCACAACATAAACCAAAATCTTACATTTCTCTCCAGGAATTGTTTCTCTTTTTTGCTAATGTCATTTTGAAGTACAGCATTTTCTGACTCAAAATTACATTTTTTATAGTGTGATGAAAGGGCTGTTACAGACATTTTGTGCCATGTAAGTCATTAATATCAAGAAAACATACCAAAATGTCACTTATAAAGTTAATTAAATGTTAATAATAATTGGCCATGACACAAACTGCCTCACTAGTAGAAAAAAAAAAAATCACATTTTGATGATGAGGAAAATAAGCAGAATTTTATTTCACCCTCTTCATTCCAGTGCAGAAGAAGCAGCAGCATGTCACGGCCATTTATGGATGGCATTGGATAATCAAACAGTAAAATCACTACATACTCTGGAAGCCTCTCAAAATGTGATATCTGCACTGTTAAATAATATTTATATATTGTATATATATTTGGGTTTTTTATTTATGGTTTCCTGTATATTCCACTGGAGTTTAAAGCCCAGAAGAAAGAAGTTCAGTTGTCAGCTCTGTTCATACAGACTTTTTAATTGTTTCCATACCTCAACCAGATTTAAATGAAAGAATATTCTTTTGGTTTTGATTCTTTGATAGACAAAGAATTGCTTCCTAATAGCTGCATAGAGACTGGTACAGAAATTAGAAATCCAGAGTTCATTTTGGTCTTTAGCCCAAGCTTTGCAGCCATCCAGGCTTCAGACCAAGGCCCAGTTAAGTCTATTTGCACACACAGGTGCAGGAATGGACAGGGAACAAAATCAGATCAAGGACTGGCAAATTAATTTTCTCTTCTTGAATAAGAAGCACACTGAAGAGATAATAGGTATTATAAACAAATACAGTTTATGGCTTCAAGGACTTCTGCCTTTTTTTCCCCCAATTAATTAATAGACTTTAGATCATCACTGTTTTTTATTTTGTTTAACAATATCTCCCTTATGCATTGATTTGTAATGCATCAATCAATTGCAATTAATTTCATCCTCTAGGAGAAATATCAATAACCATATTAGTAATAAATATTTTATGACATTCATTGGCCACATTTGATGACGAAAATAAGTAAATTGAGTTCTACACTGAATAACAAACCATCATATTCAAGATATTCAAGAAGTGTCCAGGGCCAGGTTGGATGGGGCAGTTTTCAGTAGTTAATCCAATTTTGAGGTTAATTCCAATTTTAAATCGTTAACCCCAATTTTTAAGTACTCAGTTCCAATTTTTGCAACTTGTGTTGCAAGACTGTGAGAGCAGGATAGGTAAGGACTCCACACACCACCACTGAAATAAGATGGGTTGTTTTTTGCTAAAAGGAATTCAGATTTTATAGAATTTTCAACTACTGTGGAGCCCATAGCTGTTTTAATACAGTGCTGAAGTTCAACCGGTCAAAGTCTCACTGAGTGTATAATGAAAATTGGAGGATTTTTTGGGTTCTAGATACTTCTAGACATTATGTTAAACTCTCTGTAGTTATGGTAATATTTTAAATGGTATTATCAGCTTTGTGATTTCCTCCATCCTGTTTCAGATGCTAGAGATCTTTTATTCAGGTGTGTAAATTTACATTGTGCAACTTTCTCCTGCTGAACTCCTTTCTTTCTGAAACAAGGCATTTTTCAAGATAGATTTTTGAGAGGATTTAAATGCTCTTTTTTGGTGTTGATTTCAAGCAGTTTTAAAATGTTTTAATCTGGAGGTTACCATAAGTAAATATTCACTTCTAGCTCATGTGAAAGAAGTTTTCCAAAGAGCGTGCCTAGAGCAGACTGACATTTCATGAGTGATGATTGTCTGGTTTATTTGGGCATTTTTATGCTGCTGACACATGTCAAATAAAATCAGAGGTTCTTCTATCTTTACAGCTATTCTTGGAAAAAAACAGAAACACAAAACCCACCTCCCAGATTTCCTAGTTACAGTTTTCCATCTATATATTTTGTAGCTGCATTCTGCACTATTTTTGACAGTATGATTTCATGGTTTTAAATTTGAGTATTTTCTGGAGTCCAGTGCTGCAATTACAGCGTCATCTAAAACTGTGTGACCCTTTGAATGTTAAAACTTAACTTTAGCTTATGAATTCTGTCTGATTTCTTTAATCAATTCCCAGTAAAATTAACATTACTTCTTGCAAAGATAAGACCAGCAACATTTGCTCTTTGCATCTGGTTTATTATTGGACATTAATGAGTATCTCTGTTGTTGCCTCCTCCAGACAATTCCATGGTATTATTAAAATACAATATCACCTGTTTCACTGATGTGTTTTCTTGTAATTCTACTGAAAAAGAAATATATTAGCTCCTCTATTTTTCTTTATTTCATTTTACTTTTTGTAAATTACTCTGTTGTTTGGAGAAAACTTTTAATCCAGAAACAAGTTCAATAACAAATCTTACCTTTGTTTTCTCAAGCACTGCTGAATTTGCAACACTGCAAAAATATAAAGCTCATTATTTAGTGCAGACAGAGAGGATGCCTTGTGTTCCTTTCCTTTTATTTTACTGGAAATGAAAATCCAGGTGAGTGTGAGTTTTATCATATTTCTGAACTCATTGAGTTATGAATCAAAGGGACACCTTAATTTTACAGTATTGCACTGAATCAGCTCTGTAAAAAAGACAAAGCAGGACCAGCCTCTCCAAAGGAACATTTGAATTCTTGCACCTTGACTTCCACAGAACTCCTGAGTGCCTGCACAGGAAGGAGCAGGAATTACCCTGTAAAAATGCAGGCAGAGGCTTGAGATGCTTTGAACAGCAATTCCAAATACTCCAAAAGAGCCCTCAAACTCCCTGGAAATGAGAATAATATAGAGATGTTTATGCTCCTTTGGCAAACAATCTGTCAGTTATGAAGATCAAGCTGAGTTTCCTTCATAATTATTATGTCTGTGTGGCAATTGGTTTAAAGACAAAGGCTGCTCAGCCAAGGAGGATGAAGAGGGATGAAGTCAAGAGGGGCAGAAAGTTGGTAATGAGAAAATAGAATCAATTCTTATAGAGGTAAAAACTTTATCTCTTTTTATATCTTTAAAGCTATAGCTGGAAAGTCATAGCTCTGGTACTAGTCCCACTCTGCTTTTCCATGTCTCCCTGCTGTAGGACACCACAGTAACATCCCAGCCACCTTTCTTTGCTAAACCAACATTTTGATTTATCAGTTCTGCATTTACCCCTTCACAAAAACTCCTTGCTTACATGACGCATTAAAAATATAAAAAGGCAAAATGATAATTTGGACCTGGTGTTTTTGATTTCTAATGCACCACTTCTTCCCTTGAGCTTAATTTTGGTAGGGAAATCTTGCCAAAACCTTCAGGGAGAACACCCAGACCTAATTATTTTTGCCAACTGAAGCAATGTTTTTTCATCTCTGCCTTATTGAGGCAATTATGAAGAACTAGTTAGTTTTAAAATCTGTAGAAAAGCATCTCTTGAATGAACTGAGAGAGTTTGTTTAAATTTTTCCTCTTTCTAATATGTACCTCTACAGCAAGTGAAGGTGATAAGATTGTGGCTGTAATTTTTTTTAAGGACTCAGGTTATATTTACAGTGGTCTGTGCAAATTTCTATGGATGACACAGATGAGAATCCCAACCTTTCACTTCTCTTTGTAGATGTGCAGTCTGCCAACCCTGTTCTATTTTGTATTTTAATGGCTCTGAAGTTGATTGTTTGGTGCCCCTTTTCGGACACATTGCATCAAAGTGGATTTAATTTGGTGGTAAAACAGGAGAAACAGTAGGATAATTAAGCATGAAAAACATGGAGTCTTAATTACCAGATAGAACTTTCTTCAGGCTTGATTTCCAAGTACATAACTTCTGCTTAGCAGCAGAAGCAAAACCACTGATGTAAGGTAATAATATATTATATTCATATCATCATTATGGAATACATGGAAATTCTCAAAAGTCAGTTGCCTTTCAGTGTAAGAGCACATCTGCTGAAATAATGTCAGAAGAACACAGAGCAGAACATGACTAATGCTGGGCTTCTTTGGAAATTATATGCTTTAGAGTGAAATTAATTAGGATTGTCTTCTTTGGTCGCTGGCTCTTCACATACTTAGGTACAACAGTGTGTAAAGTGATACTCCCACTTATCAGCTATTTCTCCTTAGTGCCTTTCTCCTTCTACTTCTGGGGAGGATCCAGAGGGGAGGAGTGGATAATTGTTATTTTTATAGCCAGGAATTATTTTCTTCCTCTCCACCTCCTCATCCAGCTGCTGCAGGGCTGCTGGAAGGAACTTTCATGCACCATTTCCTCAGCGTTCTCCCATCTTTCCTTCTTTCTTTCCTTCCTTCTCTTCTCAGCAAAAACTTTACTACCATAGCAGTGTTTCTCCCAGATTTTTTTGTTTGTTTGGTTGGTTGGTTTTTTGTTTGTTTGTTTTTAATATCTCTGCTTGTTAAACCACTTCTGGTCAAAGCTTGTAAAAGAACAATCACATTTCTCACTTGCATTAAAGTTATGTTGATTACATGATGCTCCTTTTCAAACCAAATATTTTTCTCTAGTAGATTGTGTGCAAACTTTGTTAATCTGTTTTCCAGGCAAAAAAAAAAATAAGAACTTTTTATTAATTTTTGGTTTTAATTTATTTTTCTTGGGGGGGTAAAAAGTTTTAAATTAACAACCAAACAGAAAAGCCCATAGGAGCTAAGCATAAATTACTAATATACTGGTTTCTAAAAATTGCATTTTGTAGGCAATTTGTTGAGAGGCCTTTGAGAATTTTGTTATTTATAAGAATGTTACAGTTCATTTATATTTTATGCAGACATGAAAAAAATATCTTATTCCCAATTGTCAAAAAGGAAAAAAAAACATAAACCAAACAACTTACCCACTCCTAGTCCTCTAGGGAACTTAGAGTAATAGCATCTTAGGAATTCCTTAATTTTAATAAAAATCTATTGAAAACTGCTTGGGTTGCCACCTCAGAGCTGTCATTCTAACCTTATTGAAAGATTATGGTAGTTTGGTAATTTTTCTGGAAGAAAGAGTTTATTTCATTACTGTATGTTGGGTTTGGATTCCTTGTTTTGGTATTTTTTTATATTTTGGGTTATAACATAACACCAGAATTCTGCACTTTTAGCTTTCCTCTCAATATCTAATATGTCTCATGTTTATATATATGAGGAGCTTTTTAAAGGCTTTTTATAGGAGTTTTTAAAAATAGAATAATATGAAATAATCATAGGAAAAACAGTCTTTGCAACCTCTCTGCTGATGGTTTTAAGGCCTTTGATGCCCGTAGGTCCTAATGCACAGCTAAGGCAGGGCCCTGAGCTCACTGGGATGGATTAAATCCCTTCCCAGCTATCTCTGTGCTGCTTTACATTTGTGCCAGGGCTCACCTCCCTCCCAGGGAAGGATTTCTTCCCCATTCCCCATCTAAACCTTCCCTCTGCCTGTCTAAGGCCATTGTCCCCATTGTCCTGTCACTGCAGCTAAAAAGCACCGACCAACTCCCCTCTTCCAGGGCTGAGTCTGCAGACTGGGAGGAAAAAACTCCAAATGTTCACATTCATTTCATATCTGTCCTGCTCCATTCCCAAATGACAGCAAACAGGACAGAAAAAAAGGCCTTCCAAACCTGTTTGAATTTCTGTAAGTTCTTTAACTATTGGGCATTTTTCTGCTTTTTTTGGAAAGCACCAAATACAAATTTCCTAACATTCTCTATTAATATGAGCAATTCTATCCCTCACATGACCTCACTAAGAAATATTTTTTCCTCCATTAAGCATTTATCACTTCAGAAAACATTCCAAAATGATCAATTTAAGTGACAGAACTGAGACTCTGCAGATCATCAGGGAGAGACCCATCAAGTAGTCCAAGTATGAAATTGTTCTGTCTCTGGATGCCAAAGGATTGGCTTCCCAGCAAGGTAAACAGAGATAAAATCAGGGAAAACAAGATTTTTCTAGAACCTGTAAAAACATGTAAATTATTAGAAACTTGAGGAGATATCAGCATGCTGAGGTAGGAATTGTATGGTCCCATAATTCCAGCTGGAGGCGACCAGAAATCCCTCAGGGGTGAGCAGAGCTAATGTGGGTCTTGGCTTTCAGTCCCAAGAAAGATTTGATTGGAGTTTAGTTTGTCTGTTTGCCCTGTAGGTCAGATATTCCACCATCTGATCTCTCCTTTTCACTCTTTTGTTATGTAAGAGATGAAATTTATCTTAGGGGCACAAAAATAAATCCCAGCATGGCAGATCTGCAGTGACACAGTGGCACGGTTGCCAATGGGAGTTAAAAATATTAATCTCCTTCTGTGTCAGTTTGAACACAGCACTAGATATCACAGCTCCGAATAATCCCATTTTTTCAGTTTATGATACTTTCCTGAACGAGATCAATCAGATATGAGCTGTGTTCACATAAAACACTACACTGGCTTGGATTCTGGCTTTGATGATGAATTTCTTTTATTTACTTTTTTAAAAGACCTTTAGAACATTTCAGAAGATTAGTGAAATCTTCCAGTCCTATTAATTTTGTACTTATGTGTTTAATGTAAACATATAATGTTGGCTAATTCACAAAGTGAAATTTCAGCATTGTCCTTGACTTCACCAGGAAACTTTGAAACCAGCTGTTTGAAATAGGAAAGATGGTGAAAGTCTATGAAAATATTTTAAAGCTACATTATTGCTCTCATTGAGCAAAGGTATGTGTTAAATTGGATGACACGTCTTTCTAAGTCCACTAAAGGATTTTAGCCCAATGGGGCATTTTTTAATTTTTATTTTTGTTAAAACAGAAACAGAAACAGAAACAAATAGAAAAAAAAACGGAAATGGAAACGAAAACGGAAAAGAAACAAAACCAAAACCAAATAAACAACAAAAAAATTATAAAACTCAGTCTTTTTTGTCTGAATAAAGGAGATTATTCAATTTTCCTGCAGGTTTACTTTAGCTCTGGCACAGAACTGCTTCTTGTTTGATGTCCATGACTCAGTGTCACATTTGTACTACAGGTCATGCTGGCACAGTAGCAAAAACATCAATTATGTGTTTCCACCCTGGGGTCTCATACACACTTGATATTCACCCTCAGAAATGTAACACACAGACTCTGTCCTTCCAATGGATGCACAAATCAGGAAATGACCTGACACAAGGAAAGAGAACAAAATCAGGTCTGGGTTTTGGAGTCCTTTCCTCAGCATTGGAGGAATTCCTGCTGCTCCAAAAGTGTGCATGTGCTTGATGGAAACAGGAAAGCAAGGCAGTTTCCTAAATTAGCTGCTGGGAAACGAGAATTCAGCAGGAAATAAAATGCAAATTAATTTAGTTTTAGGAATAATTGAAATCATGACATTCAGAGGTGTCTGGATGGGAGTTCAGAGCAGACTGAAACTCACCTCTCTGTAAGCATTGATAGAACCAACAACCATTTCTCATTTTATATCCATCACCCCACACATCATTTCTTTTCAAATATCAAACCATATTTATTGAGGAAATATTTTTCTTCCAGAGACTGCATAATGGTTACTATGCTGCATAAATATCTAAGGGAAACATCTTTGAATCTGTTAATAGAAATACTTCAGGCAAAAAAACTGGGTGTTTGGGGAGCAGCTTTGGTTTATTAACTGCGTGTTTAGCTTTCTTTTGTTTATTTACTCTAAATTTCACAGACTCACAGATGCATTTAGGTTGGAAAAGCCTTCTGAGGTCATCAACTCCAGTCTTCCTTCCAGCAGTGCCCAGGCCACCCCTAACCCATGTCCCCAAGTGCCACATCCACAGATCTCCAAGTCCCCCCAGGGATGGGGACTCCACTCTTTGTTCAAACAAGTCTCTGGTATTAAAGTGTTAAAAGTGTTTTCTGTCTATTCAAAAGTGGATTTTTCTTTCCAAATTCTTACAGCACACTTGAATTTCCTTGAAAATTTTTTCATCCAATATTATCTGACAATCTGAATCGGAGCTCTGATGCTTTCCTATTCTTGTGGATTGAATACATATTTGCGTTTTAAAAAAATAAATTAAAATTACAGTGTACAGCATATAAAACCAAACTATAATCTTTAGCAAAAATTGGATACTACAGGGTAAAAAAGAAATAATTCCACTTGAGATTGTGAAGGCTAGAAGCTGGCATTTTGAAGGAATTTTTCCTCTGGAGAAAAATGACTTATGACATTGATTCAACATAGAAAACTGAAATGTATTTGAAAAATGCATTTAAACTGAAATTATAAAGACCAGACTTTCAGAGATAAATCCACATTCTTTAGAGAATAAGCCTAAATATTATGTTTTCTCCACAAATGTCTTTTTACAAGTGTGATATTAAAGTCCGAATGTGTATTCCAGCCTATTAACTTGCAATAGTTATGTGAACTTTGTCACTACATACTGCTGGTCATGACATGAACTCTTTCTAAATATTTACCAAGTCTGCGCCTGGTGTTTTGTTGGGGATTATTTTCAGGGAGGAAAAATAATTAAAAAAAAAGAAAGGAGGAAAAGAGAAGGACAGCTCTGACATTAATTACATGAGCATTCAAAAGAGGCAAGGCGTTCTGAGAGCGTCTGTCATGGCTCTGCTCATTGTCCCCAACCCTAAGAATGGAAGGACACATCCGAAATCCCAGTGAGGAGGGTCTGGAGAGGAAGAGAATCTGTTCTCTGAGTTTATATTTATCTATTCTGCCCTGACTGATGAGGCAACAGGATTATTTGGAGACCAGGTTCAAAAGATAAAAATTACTGATGTATTAAAACCAGAAAAAAATTATTATTATAACTGTAATTTTGTTTGTAAAGCAATTTTTACTGGAATCACACTCAAAATAGTAGTGAAGGTACTTTTAAAATACTGAATGAATTGCTCTGCACATTTGCAGGTGACACCAGGCTGTGGCTGAAGAGTGGGAATGAATCCAGTGGAATGCTGCAATAGGAAAAGGGGTAATGGTCTGAAACTACAAGAGAGTCAGTTAGGATTGGATATAAGGAAAAAGTTCTTTATAATGAGATTGTCAAAGCCTTGGAAGAGGTTTTTCCAGAGAAGCTATGGCTGCCCCATCCCTGGAACTATTGAGTGTCAGCTTGGACAGGGCTCTGAGCAACCCAGGCTGGTGGAAGATTTTCCTGTTCATTGAAGGAGGGTTGGAATGGGACCTTTAAAGGTTTCATTCCAACCCAAACTATTTTGTGATTCTCTGATATATTTTTAACAAGGTTATCTTGACACTGTCATAAAAAAACTCTATTTTAGAGAACAGTATAAAATAAAATTTTCCATTTGATTTGACACTGTAGCAACTTTTTTTGTAGCCTTACACTCTTCCCTCATCTAAAACAGATCCCTTACTTTCCTTCTAATTTCCCTTCTTGACCTTCACAATAAGCTTTAAAAGAGACAGAGAAACTCAGCTTCAAACACGATTGGAGAGAAAACTATTGCCAAAGGAAAACTTGCAGCAAGGCAAATTCACATTTAAATTATTTCATTACTGTTTGTGAATGGAAATAAATGCAAACATACCAAGATTTTCCTGAATCAAAGACAGGAACTTCATAAATCTAGAACTACAGTGATGCTCATTACTGTAGGACTGAGAGCTTCTGGGCTGGGACTCGGGAACAGTCGTGGACAAAGTCCTGACGTTTGGAAGTCCTTGGTGAGATTCCTGAATTTGTCTTGGACTTAGATATGGAAGAATCCAAATCTGTGAGATAAAGTGACCAACATCAGAACACAGGTCCCAGTGTTTTGGGAGTCTTATAGAAAACCTCAAAACTCTGTAATTATCAAGTTTTTGCAGTGGTCACTGGAGAGCTGGTTTGAAATTAGGAGTGATTCCATGAGCAGGAATAACTTCAGAAGAAAGGATTTAAGATTAAACCAATAAAAATGTCCAGGATTTTCTTCTGCCTTGAATTACTTTTACTTGACAAATTGAGTCCTAAATAACATTTCAAAAAGTGGAATGCTGTGTTTCCACCAAGCCTGTCTTCATGTGCCTTCTGAAAACAGCTACAGAAAAACCCCAAGCTTTTGGGACCTGGGCTGATTGCACAGACATCAATAAAACTTTGTAGGTGTCTTAAATGGCAACAGATTTTAGCCTTATGTGGGGCAGATCTGCAAAGTAGCAAATGCCATAAATTCCTTGAGGTCTCATGTTGGAACAGATCATAGGGATGACACTTTGAGAGAAGCAGTGTAGTGCATTTTTTTTTCAAAAGCTGAACATGTTTTCTAACAAAATAATTAATATCCTGGAAAAGAAGAAGCCCTAAACCCCCATTTATATCCAGTCAATTACCTCAGGCAATATATTGTGTAAACACTGGAGATAAACATTGTTCTTCACTTACAGGAACCTGGACTTTCACTTTTAAAATGGTTTTACAGCTTGCTGTTTGCACGATCTCAGAATCTTTAGGTGCACTCTTAAGCCCAAAAAAGGACTTGGTTTTATGTTTGGATTTGCTAAATCAGCCCCTCTAGGGAAAGCTTCATACTTAACCTCTCTTTTCCTGTAGTGCTGTTAGCTAAAGAGGAAAAGCAGGTACAAGGAGGGGAATTCTGTGTCCTTTGGAGAGAGTGAGAAGGAAATCTGCATAAGCTCTATCACCAGTTGGACTTGTTGTGACAGTTCCTGATAATTAATGTCTTTGCAGAACAGGGATCAACAGGCTGTAAACTTCAGAGATAATCACATCTGTGTGAATTTCAATTTCTAGGGGAGCAGTTGATAATTAATGCTCCTAATAAGCATGAGCAGCTTAGTGAAAGGACAGAGTTTATATTTATAAACAACTTTTTTGTCAGAAAGTCTCTTAGCCCTGCTCATGGACCATATCAGCACCTACAAACTTGTAGCCAGCACTGATGGAGAGAAACTCTCTTCTAGTTCAATTCTCTAAAGTGTTCTTTTATTGTTTATTTCTCTAACTGCTTTTTCCAACTGCATTTAATTAGCATTGGAAATTAATCACTTCAGAGCTTAAATACTTATAAGCCAATATGGTTCAGTGGGAACCATTTGTTTGTCACAGTAGATAATTGAACACAACCTTAAAAATAAATTGATGTGTTCCTTTAGTAGGTTTTGCACTGATTTTCTGATTGAAATGGCAGATGGGTGTAGGCCCCAGTTTTAGAGAGTGGAACTGGTCAACCTGTGAAGCTCAGAGGATTTCTGGGACACCTGTGGCAATGCCAATGCTTTCCAGCCCTCCTCAACCAACAATAAACTGTAATTTATCTGCTTTTATTATCACTGAGTCTTACCCCATCCCTTCAGGTAATGTGCTTTATAACTCACTGATTTCATTTATGTATTTATTTATTTATCCATCCCCATTCCTGGAAGTGTCCAAGGCCAGGCTGGACGGGGCTTGGAGCAGCTTGGGATAGTGGAAGGTGTCCCTGCCCATGGCAGGGGGTGGAATGAGGTGAGTTTTAAGGTCTCTTCCAACTCAAACCATTATAATTCTATGGTTTTATTTCTATATTATATGGAATCTATTCTATATTATATTTATTTTTATATTATATGTCTATATGGTTTTATTTCTATAATTCATTGGTTTTTAATAGTGGTTCTAAATATAATCTTTAAATTTATAACTCTTATAGCTGGGTGAAAAGGGATCAGCCTCATTTTAGGAAATTTTGTTTTCAACACTTACAAAGGAAAAAGATCTATTATGTCCTCCCTAAAATGCAGAAGAGTTACATAATATCTCCTTTTCTTTTTTTTTTTTTTTTTTCTCTGACAGTTTCTTCAAACTATTATTCCAAGAGCTGGTATTTTTAATTTTCCTATTTCCTCATGTGCCTCTCTCTGTGTTGTGCCATTTGAAGAGCTTGAATCCTTTTCTTAATGCTGTAACCATTGTTTTAACCACAATTCAAGGGTTTAGATCTTTTTCTTAAGGAAAGTGGTATTTTCCTTCAGGAACAGTTAAACAAAAGCTGGATATTTTGTATCTAATTTAGGAAATATTTGGCACAACCCATTTACTTTGGAAAGATTATTTCCATGGAGACTGAAAATGTACTGGTTCCTTGAGGAGGAAGACACAAAACATCATTTGTAAATCAAAATCTTCTGCAAACGCAAACAGAAATCATCTCTTATGTTTACTGAGCAAAACCAATTAGAGAGTTTCAACCAATCTCCTCAGGAGCCCAGTCCTTTGGAAAAATGCTTTTCTTTTAAGTGTCTAAAGTGGTCACTAACAGTTGCACACACTTTTTGGAGACTCACTTGATGCACAACCGCTGTTCCCAATCCTGTGCTAAGCTGAAAGTGTTGCTCTGTGATTTCCTTTGTACAATTGCTCATCACTCCGTGAAAAAGTATTAAATAAAAAGAAGATTTTGAATGCGTCAGAGCCTGCTAATCAGAGCTGCTTTATTACATTTTGGTGGAGTAAGTGTGCTAATGACTGCATAATGTGTTTGCACTGCAATGTGATTTCACTGCAGCTTGTTTGAAAGCCTAATTGTGCCCAGCTGCCTGGGTTTGTGTGATGGACATGATGAGAATCAGCTGATACTCAGCATCTCCCAGCTAATGCAGAGTCCAGGAGGAACTTGGGCTGGATTGTTTACTCCAGTTGAGCTCCCACAAAAGGGATTGTGCCATCAGCAGCTGCTATTACACCTAATGAATTGCTGCTGGGATTTTGCGTTGTGTGCCAATTAAGTGCTGGATGAGCATGAGCCAGCATCACGTTTGTGAAATGTTTGTTATGCAGAGTAAAGAAGAGTGTGCTGTTAATTGTATTTCATGTTTGTGGGGCTTCTGTTGTGTAGGGATCTCAGACATGCATGGAAACTTTGAGGTATTCATGATCATCAGGACACTGAAGGGAAACTGAGAGGCACTGGAAATGACTATTTAAATTTATGCAACAGGATCTAAAACTAGGTGTAGGTATCCTAAGATCAGACTCCTGCTTCCAATACCAAACATATTTCCAAAGCCTGGAAAATTCCAGACTACACACCAAGGATTAAGCTTCTTGTTAAACTGAGTCACCAGAATTAGTTTGATAATAAAATGTGAAGATACCCTGTGTCATGTGGAAATACAGTGAAAATAAAACCATAGTTAATTTTTCTTACTAGGATGTGATTTAAAGGATAAGGAATTCTTGCCTAGCCCAAAGCCCAGGGTTAATCATGTCAGGTTAGCTCTGGACACACATTAGGATACAGATACATGCAGAGAGGTTCAAACTCATGGGTTTGAGCATTGGTTCAACCTCTTTTCTCAAAGAACCAAATCCACCTGCCTGCTGAAGCACAGCTTCTCCCAGAGGGAGAATCAGCACACAAGGATGAGCAACGATTCAGAGCCATGAAAATGAGCGTAAAGAAATGCAAGTGTAAAACAAGGCAGATAGGCATGGATATATCAATCTGTGCTTCCAGAACTTCTCCTGGAGAAATAATTGGGGCTAGGAGTAAATGGTCATTAATGTCCCTTTCCAGCTCAAACCATTCTGGGATTCTATGATTGATTCTAATTGCTCAGAAACGCTGCACTGGTACAGAGCTACCTGAAAATGCAGCCCACAAAAGGTTAAAGGAAATAATAATCACTGTGCATTCAGTTGCTCATTTGACCTGGTGCAACTTTGAGGCAACAGATGGAAACTGAAAAGTTTCAGTGCTGATGATGTATTAGGCAGAACTGCTGCTGTCAGGATATCATTAGACAAGACCTTGATAGCAGCTGCCCATCTCCAGCTGCCTGAATTATTCTGGTTCAGAGCTCATCCCAAGAGTGGACAAATTTTGCACTTTCTGGAACACCTTCGTGAGGAGACCACAGTGTAGCAGTGAAGCAACTTTGATTTGATTTAAATAGGGGACAATTAAAGGGTTTTTGTCAGCTCTGCCATGAGCAAAGCCATCGCTTGCTTATGTTGGCAAGTTAATATAGAAAGAATTATTGAACAAAATAGCTCCTTGGAGGGGTGGAATCAGCACAGCTGGGGCCAGTGGAGCTGTTTAGGTGTTTGTACTTGGGTTATAAGCACTGGGAGAATATGGAGCCACCAGCCAGGGCCTGACACTTTTACAGGTGGGATGTGAGAGGCCCAGACCCAAATTCTGTGTCTCTGTGGTGCTGGCCTTAAACTTGCAGTGTTGTGCAGGTGTTTGTGTGCAGCAGGGAATATAACCTGCTGCCTTGCTATATAACTTTTAGATGTATTTTTTTTTTATCACTGACTGACACCAGTCTGTTCTTGCTGCTGTCCACCCCAATGGAAGCACTGAAGGGATTGTGAAAACAGAAATGGCTCCTGTTGCCCAGGGGTATCACAGCTGTGCTGACATGTCCACTGGATAACAGGGATGGAGGGATTTCTTCTCCAGTCTGAGTATTTGATATTCAGGAGACTGGACACTCATTGAAAGCCATGTGTAAATCAACAGCACAAGAAGGAACAGCCTCAGGCTGGGCCAGGGGAGGCTCAGCTGGGACAGCAGCAGGAATTTCTCCATGGAAAGGGGGCTCAGGCCTTGGCAGGGTCTGCCCAGGGAGGTTTGGAGTGCCCATCCCTGGAGGTGTCCCAGGAAGGGCTGGAGGTGGCACTCAGAGCTCTGGGCTGGGGACAAGGTGGGGGTCAGGCACAGCTCAGACTTGGTGGTTCTGGAGGGTTCTTCCAGCCTCAGTGGTTCTGAAATTCCTGGAAAAAAGACATTAATTCTTTTTGTATCATTCATTCCAATTCTACACATAGTATTAATTCACTTCTCAGCCCTGCACAGGACTGGAAGTTTTCCCGCAGATTTTGGTCTCAATGCAAATTTATTGCTCTGTGGGGCCAGTTCTGAAGCTCATTTGAAGCCAAGAGATATCCACCCATTAACTCAAATAATTAACCCTTTTTGACCCGCTGTGGCTCCAGGGGTGCTCTTGTTTAAGATTCTGCTTTCAAACAATCAGTTCATGGTTGTTATTCTTGCAGCATAACTCTTGGGATGTAAATGAGAACTGACTCTATCTACCTGTGTTATCTGAGTTTCTTTTTTTGCATATTCTAATTGATTAGGTTGAAAATAAACGACAGTGTTCCATTTGCTCAGGCAGAACGGGGCATATTAATTCACTTATTTTGTAACACTGGTAAATAATGATGATTTACTTCTCATTTGCATAGGAAAATATTCCAGCAGCTTTTGGCTACCAATGAACACTCTGGGAAGCAGGTGAAAATGGTCAGTAAAGCATTTTTTTTTTACTTACTGACAGTTCCAGTGTCACGAGCAAGCACTAATATTTATTGAAACTCAGCTTTAGTGCTGAAAAAAGACGTGCAAGACCTGCTCCATTTCTGTACCTTTTAAAACACTGGCTCTTTGTTCCTTTGTCCTGGCTACGTGTGACATTTTCTTTTTAAAGCTGAAACATGGGAAGGCAAATGTCCCCTGCAGACCCTGGACTAGTCAAAGAGCTGTCTTCTTTTTGTTGTTTCTTCCGGAAACAGTGCTTTGAAAGAAATCACTGTTGTAGAACCAATTAGGTTCTTTAGGTGGATCATTTCTCAGTCACTGGAATAATGAATTCCCATTTGCTCAAAGGGTTGCATTCACCCTTCAGTGGCTAAACAAACAGGAATTCATTGCCACAGCTAGGCAACCAAAATTACTTATGCATTCTTTTCAGAATCTTTCTTTTTTCATCTTTATTCAATTCACCATAAAGATTATTGTTTAATGAGGGGGAAGTTCAATTGGAGCCAAATGAAAAGGCACAAGCCTTCTAAGCCAGAGTGTATTTTTCAGAAGTGGCTTATTTGTCAGGCTCTTGCAAATTTGCATTTTGGGTTGGATTTCTTTGTTAATCAAACCATAAATGGAACATTCGTTTTCTGGCTTTTTACAGGATTTCAGTTTGCTGGGCAAACTGAAATATGAAACTGTGTTCCTCAAAACTAATAATGGAAATTATATGTTAAATATACATGATATTGTAAGGTATTGCATTATCTATTATATACAAATTATGTATAATAATATAAAGTATTAAATAATACTTTATATTAATATATTAATAATATAAAGTATTAAAGGTGTTCACAGGATGAATCACCACTCTGGCCATCAAACCTTTCTGCTTTTTCCCATTGTATGTTGATAATAACATAATTATCTACTATATCTACTTTGATTTATGGGGGGGAAAAAGCCTTATGGCTATGTCAGGGTTAATTGAATCATAATCAGTCTTCTTCTGGAAATCAGATTTACGCCTGAAGTGGAGTCATCTGACCATCTGTAATAGCTGGCTAAATGCTCAAATGAAAATGTAATTGTGGTGTTTGCTTCTTTTCAGCTTGTTATTTCTCCATATCATTTAGGAGTCAAAGTTCAGGGAAGATGCAGTTACCAGAAAGATCACTTTATAACATTTGTGTCTTTTGCATCTCTACCTCACTGCTGAACTTCACAGTAAATCCAGTTAGGGAGAGGAGCTACAGAAAATACAGTAAATTGTATTTGTTTTCTAATAAAGGTCAGCCGAATCTTGAAAATTATGAAAAATAACTCTCTGTTTATGTTTTTTTTTGTATGGTTTTATATTGTGTTTCACTCGCTGTAATTTAAAAATGTGTTTAGATCATTGCAGTAAATCGAGCTCACAGGGACTTCAGTCCCATTTTCCAGTCAGCCTCTTGGGATATGGCTGTCCCTGTGATGCTCAGCTTAGATAAGGCAGCTGAGCTCCCAAATATTAAGCACAGCTTATGTGGCATCGAATCCATACAGGAAAATTCTTAGACATTGAATATATGGTTTAAATTTTAAATTCATTCATCTGCAAATTACCTGTCAGTATTTTTAAGAAATTAGAAAAATAAACTAAGACGTTCTGCAGAGAGTAACTGAGCTTTTAACTCTGCTTCTGCTCTTCTTTAAGAAACTTTTGCCACTTTGGAAAATGATTTTAGAGACCAGACACTATTGAAAGGAATCTTGTAGAGATGTATTGTGTACTTTCTCATGGGAAAAAATAAAAGTTATTTTTAAACTTTTTTCCTTTTTAAGCCAATGCTTTAAAAGTTTAAAAGCAAGTCCCATAGGGCAGGAAAGAGTGAATATATGTTTGCTCACTGACTAGAAGACAGTGACCTTATCTGAGCTTTGATGGTCCAACTCCCACCTCGTGGCCCCAAAGCTCAGAGGGAATTTCACTCCTGTACTTTATAACACTGGATTTTCTCCCCCAGCTTCTGCCTGTGAGCCTTTGCCACTGCACCCTCCTCACCCAGGAGTTCAAGTGTGGCAGGGACTTGACAAAGTGTGTGTGAGATGCTGTCACCCTTTATCATTGTCATTCCCTGGTTCCACCTCAGTGAATTATTCTACCAAAGTCATTTACAGCGCTAAACAATTTCACAGAGTGGAGCCATTTGCCAATTACATCTTTTACTTCCCCTGCATTTGTTCCCCATCACTTCTTTATGTGAAATGACCCCTTGCTTGGCAGAGGAGTAATTGTTTTCTCAGTAGAGCACCGATCAATGGAGGGCTTCTGCCCTGTACTCTTGATTAGGAATTAGTTTCCTATTGGAAAAAAAAAAAAACAAACAAAAAAAAGCTTGATTTCCTTAAAGGTTTTCATGGTTTATTAGTGTGATTGAACTTAGTTAGTAAGAGAGTGTTATGAATGTGGACAGCCCTGCTCCAAATGCAGATTATTCTTCTCATCATTTTTACTGATGGGCACAAAAATATCTGAACAGCAGCAGTCGGACAAAAATCTGTGAGCCTGAAAGGTTAAAAACAAAATTAATGCCCACAGTCTTTGGTGGAGAGACCATTCCTGTGTACTCTGATGTTGTTTTCCAACTTCATTTTTCTTTCATCCTCTGTTAGTCCCTTTTATTTTGGACAGAAAAAAAATAATCCCGAGGGTAGACTTCTAAATAACACAAGTGATAAATTTAAAGGGTCCAGGTCAAGGAACAGGCTCTGCTCACTCACCTCCACAGACAGGAGGTAAGTAGGCTGTGCTCATCCAAAGAATACCTTTCTCTCAGGACAATTATTCATTGCTTTTGTACACTTAATTTTGTCTGGAGCAGCCCCTGTGACTTGAACAGCTCCTTCCAGAAAGGAAAAACAAAGCAAAAAAATCCCCATTTAGAGCCACACAGGGCATCTTTCTCATGTCATCGCTCTATAGCCCTAAAAAAATCCCTTTGTATGTTTCTTTGTTCTCTAACTGTACTTTTGTTGCTGTTTGGTGAGGAAATTCTGAAGCCACATCAGAATTGCTCATGTGTTCTGGGCAGTCTGTAAGAGATACTAGGCATATTCCTGCAGGGCTTTTAATGGGAATTGAAAGGCCTAAACAGGTTCTTCCAAGCAAGTCCAAAATCAGTTACTGTGGGGAAAAAAAAATCAATGGTTAAGGAAGAGTCTAATTTATTACTTTTCAGCACTTTTTTTGCTCTCCTTTCTTAGGCAAACATGAAATCAGAGAAAGAAAATCTATAGTCCACCCAGGCTGGGGTATTCTAAATCCTGTTTGAAAACAAAGTTGCTGGTAAATTCCAACAAGAAGTATGGTGCAATATTTTTTTTAAATATTGTGATGAGTGTCATCACTATTTTAAAGTGGGGAGATTCATTTGAAAAGCTGATAGATACCAAGATTTAGTATCTGTGATAATTAACAAAACATTTAACAATAGTGGGAGAGCAACCACAACTTTCTATAGAATTTAATATCCTCCCAGCCCCTTTGTAGGAGCTCCAATTTCCTTTCTGCTATACATAATCAACAAATGTCATTGGTTCATCTGTCTTTATAATGTCCATTCAATATGGAAAAGAATCAATATCAGAGCAAGAAGAAACAACAAAAAAAAAAGGGTCAGAAGAAATCATACATGGGCATTTAATGTTCACTTTACATCTGTGTTTATGTTTGGTGTTTCTTTACCACTGTAAAAACATGGAAAAAAGGGTTTGAAATATGAGTTGCACAGGCTATCCATGTGCAATCTTTGACTTCAAAGATTCCCACAAGAATGCAATGGTTTAGTGTCATTGCTACATGACTAAAGTTCAGTTCTGCAGAGTTCAGGAGAAAACCTCTGTACAAGTGCATAAAGTCCACGAAAATGACTTATTTGTGCATGATATATGTTATTATATATAATAATATTATTGTTCTATTATATATGAATTATATATAATAATATAAAGTATAGTTTATATGTTCTTTACATAAAGTATAAATAACGAGTAGCTGCTGCAGCACAGGAAAAGAAATATTTGAAATAGCAAATTTAATCAATATAGCAAACAAACTTTAAGGGTTTGAAGAGAAAGTGAAGCAGCCACCAGAGGATGGGATATTGGGCAGGAATTGTTCCCTGTGAGGGTGGGCAGGCCCTGGATCCCTGGAAGTGCCCAAGGCCAGGTTGGATGGAGCTTGGAGCAAGCTGGGCTGGTGGAAGGTGTCCCTGCCCATGGCAGAGGAGTTGAATTAGCTGCTCTTTAAGGTCCCTTCCATTATTCCAGCCCAAATTATTCTATAATTCAAGCTTCATTACCCAGCTTGGTTGGCAATTTGGTACAGGCTGTTTGTGAAGGATAAGCTTTACATTTGTTTCTTGGCAGCAGTGCAATAACCAGTGTTGTTAATAATGATTTTTTTTTTTTTTTTTTTACAAAGAGCATAACTGAATTTGCCAATGGCAAAAATCAAATCCTTTTGTTGGGATAACACCCATGCCACCTATTTTCCATCACACCAAATTACAGTGAAAATTAGTCTGAGATGGGTAAAAATAATTTGGTACAATAACTCAGTCTGGTTATTTGGACATTAGTTTTGTTTAAACAGAAAGGCTAAATGACTACAAACATTTTTAGATGTTTCTAAAGAAGCATTTTTAGAAATATCTCAAAGGTTCTTTCATTTTTTTCCCTCATATTTGAATTTTTCCCAAATGGAGGTTCCTGTGTGTTTGGGGCACATTTTTGTCTGTCAGGATGAATTTGTGCAGCAAACTGGAGAGGAAGAGCAGGGAATGGTTTGTAACTGGGCAATGAGAGCATGACTGAGGTCTGGGACACATGGACTATGAGTTAGATTATTTATGGTGCAGTTTACAGTAATTTGTGGCTTTTGAGTGAATTTCAAGAGTCACAAATCAAAAAGTATGAAATGTCCTTCTATATAGCTGTCAAAGCAAAGTGAATGATATTTAACAGTTCTTTTGACATTCTATAGAAAATCAGGATTTTGGAAGCTTCAGAACATAAGTTTAAAGCTCTACTTCTTCTCCATGTTACATAAAAAATGTATAAATAGAATTTTTTTGCTTAAAAAGAATAGAATAAAAATTTGTGCAAAAGGTAAAAATATCCTACAGCATATTCAAGCAATAGGAACAAAGCTGAGGGGTTTTTTAAACTTATTTTAAAAAATATGAATTTTGTAATTATATGAACAATGCATAGCATTGTTGAAGAGCTAACAAATATAGGATAATATAGGGTCATGTTAAAAGAGCCCTACTATTATCTGAGATTATCTTAATAAATTAAATTTATCTTTCAGATAATGGGAATCAAAATTGATGTCAGAATTATGAAGCTCAACTGAATATTCCCCTTCTGGAATAAGTAACTTCATTGGTGGCTGCTCAAATATAGACAAAGCTTATATTTTTTTATTCTTTAAAGAGAATTTCTGGAGAAAAATTGGAAGTATTAGCTTTCAGCAGTAAAATCATTAAAAGTCCTTCAAACATTTTGGGTTTAAATATTTGGAATTATTAAACTTGATGGTCACTGAAGTCCAAATTGAAGTTTTTGAGGAAAGGGAATAAACTTTCCTTGGAAGATTGACAGGAATATATGGACAAATGCTGGGTCTGGGGAAAACTGACTGGAAGTTTAGTGACAGCTTTTTTTTTTTTTTTCTTTTTGTGGTAGTTTTTTGTGTAGGCAAATTCTTTAATTTCTATGAAGATGCAAATGAAAAGATTTATTATGGAGAAGGCTAAAGTATTTTTCCAGGTAGAAATAGAAAAGTTGTACCTTTGTGTCCCTTTTTTTTAAGACTGCATTTCAGAAAAAGTAAAAAAAAAAAAAAAGCAAATTAGGTTCTAATGAAAGGATGATAAATGCGATAACTTTAAAGCTAAAAATCTAGATCTGGGGGGGTTTTCCTGCCTCTGTTTTCATGTGAATCCCTGGATGTTCTTGCTGTGTTTGTGCTGGGTCAGTGGTGACAAAAGCAGGACTGCTGAGGACAGAGGTGGTTACAGAGTTGGGGATGTTGCTTTGGTTTTCCTTTTGCTCAGTGCCTGACCCTTCCCAGCCCCATCCAGATTTCCTTTATGCTTCTGTGACCTTAACTTTGATCCCCAAAGCCCCATCTAAATGAAAATAAAAGCCTAAAACTTGGCAGGTTCTAATGACTATTGGTTTTATTTATGCAAATGATCTTAGTGACAGAGTGTTTGAGGATTCTTTCTAATCCCATACAAAAGTACTCGGTGCTGTTGAGAGAAAAGGATTTGATTTCAAGCTTCTTGTGTTTAATACTATAAATTCTTCCTTTGTTCTGTTTTCCCCCTGGTATCTGGCTGTAAGTATGAAAGGGTATCTGTGTAAATATGTGTACCTGAAAAAAAACCCCAGACCTGCAGACCTATAGGAGGGGTTAGAAAGAGAAAATCTGCAGCTTCTCTGATGATAACAAGCAAGAAGCTCCAAAGCTCTTTGGCTGTTGTCCTTGTCTCTGCAGAATGTTTTTCCCTCTGGTGACTACAAAGAGAACTGGAGCTGAACTAGAAAAGGATTTGCTAGAATTTTAGAATTTATTAGCTGAGCTGGCTGGAAAAGCAGAGTGAAGTTTGAGAGTAACCTCAGTCCCCATTAAATTGGGTCTTTTGGTGAAGAAAAACAATCCTAAACTTACACAAGCTCTCAGGACAGCCAATAGTCCAATAATTAGAGCATGTGCCTCCATCAGGATTCAAGTTTCTGTCCCATTTGCTTTAAAATAAATACACCCATTCAAAAAGTCCACATCCACAGGAACCCTCCATGCTCCCACCAGGGTTCCACTGAAAACTCTTCTTCCCAGAAATCCCAGCCAAACCTTGCAATGAAAGTGTCATTGAAATCAGACAATAATTCCACAGATTGTTTTGACACTTTGGTAATGTCTAAAACAAATGAACGTAGACATAAAAATCAGCTCTGTGTTTTTATGTAGGTGTTCTTGTATTTTAAAATATTTCAATTTTACAATTAATTTCCACAATCAGTTACTTTCATTTGTATTGTCAGCTTGATCCCAGCTCTTTGGGACATGAATTTTTCGGTTATATTGGTATAATGAGGTTTTTTTGTGAATTGCACTATCATTTATTACAATCCCTTTTCTCCATTGCTGGACCATAGATGATACCATCACTCAAGGAGATTATTAGAGATTATTGTGAAAAATCTCTAATTTAACTGGGCTCACTTGAGCTTGTGAAACACTCACAGTGGGGAGAGGAAAGGAGAAAGGGACAGAGGAAGAGGAAGGTAGTAAGAAATGTGTTTTTTTCAGGGAAATGGTATCTGTTATTCTACCTGGTTTTGATACGGATGCTTCACCAGCATAGCTACTAAAATGCAGATATTGCTGAATGAATAATAAAATAGATGTCATATTTCTGCTTTTGGGAATTAGTGTGTCTTTTCAAGTACATGTTAGCTATAATGAGGCTAAAGATTAAAACATTAATACCCTGGTTTTCCTTTCAAATAAATCAAAGATACCCATTGACTTACAAAAATCCGGCTTTTAAAAAATCCTTTCAAGCAGAAGGTTTGTGGGAGCTTTTCCTGTGATGTTCCTTGGTAGAAGATCTGGCCTAATAGAAGGGAAAGCTATGGAATGTAAGTAACTACTTGTCTTTGAAATTCAAATTGGGAATCTCAGTTTCCCCCACTGCTGCACTGTTTGTTTCCAGCTCTCAGGGGAAATAGGTACAAAGTGGAGGGAATGTCCCTTTTTGGCTCAATTCTGGCTTTGACAGGTTAAAAAAATAACCATGCTCTTCTTGAAAGGCTGGAATTTTCGAACCCTTAATTCTAATGAGTTGTCTTATAAATAATAAAATGGAGCTTTTTGTAACCATAGAAAATGGAGTAGATTTTTAAAATTTTTTTTTTCAGGACTGCTTTTTTTTAAAGATATCTGAAGATTGTTATTGATTCTGTGTGACTTGTGACACGGCAATTACAGATGATTGGATGCCAGAAACTCCTTGAAATTACTGTCAAAACCTTGAAATTACTGTCAAGGTTTCACATCTCAGGATTGTTTCTTGGAAGAGGTGGTGGAAAAGGTTCCTCAAGATGGTGTGAAATCACAAATATCACAGTGACTGAAAGAAGTGGGACAGTGTATTGCATAGAATTGTGAAAACAATATGAGATGAGCTTCTGCAAGCACATTTTGAGGCTGAAATGATAGGGATGGTTGTACATGAGGATGGCAATTGTTAGTAAATCTTACCATGGATCCACTTCTCCATATAAAAATATTAATCAGTTTTCTTACAGAGGGTACCTTGTCCAGTTATGAACAAATCCACATTGATGAAAAACAGGGGGAGTGAGCCGAAGCTAGGATTAGCTCAATGCACAGATGGGGTTTTTCCTTTCTCCACAGTGAGAAATTTTTCATTTTCAGGGTCATGCATATTTTTGTTTGAGTTTTGCCTGTGGAAAACAGGGATATCCATTCTTATGGGAACAAATCACACAGAAGCCCATGGTGGAAAAAAATCCATTCTTTATTTACACAACTCCTTTTTTTACAGTTTTACAAGTTTTATGTGTGACTCTGGTTGGTAGCTTTTTTGCATTAGCAAATTACTACTTTATTGGTTAGTAACAAGTTATTATGCAGTATTGATTGGTCACTCACACCCCCCAGTGTGTATGTGCAGAGAGAATTGTTTGTAATAATTTTCATTTTTCTATCTAACAGTGTAAAACAGTTTATACAGGTGCTGGTTGTTTTGCACCCAGGAATAGATTGTTATGTTAAGGGATTGCTCACACCAGGATTGCATTCACATGGGAGCCTGCAAAGTGCCAGTTTGACAAGGCCAGCCACTGATTCCAGGAGAGGAGGCTTGATTTCATGAATCCTTTCTTAAGGATTTTTCTACTTCACTGCAACAATTCCCACTGTCAGTCCCAAGTGCTCTGATTCAGGACATTTTTAGGCTTGCTGAGCCCTGCTAGGAGTGCAGTGGAGATCCCAACCCCACCTCTCAGGGCAGGGGACACTGCAGAGAAGCACTCAGGCAGGAATTTGCTGCCATGAGAGGCCAGGAATGGCCCTGGCACCCCCTGGGATGGAGTCACCCTTCCCCTCCTGCACTTCCACCCCACACAGCCCCCAGCAATGGGATCCCTCCTTTCCCCTGAGGCTCCTCTGGCAAGGAGAATCCACCTCTATTTCTCCAGCACCACAGGAGGGTTGGATGCAGAGGCAGAAGGTGCTGGAGATGCTTCTTAGATATTTCCTACATGGAGTAACAAATCCCTGGGGCCAGAGGCTGAGGAAAAGATGGCTTTGGTTGACTTCTAAGAGCTGGACATTTGAAAAAAGAGAGAGGAAAAAAAAAAAAGATAAAAGCATGGAAAAGGCATACCCCCATTCTGTTTTGCAGCACTCCAGCTCTGTCATTTACCTTAAGCCTCTTTGCTTGTTTCAATCCTTTTTATGACTTCTTTTCTTTCATTAGGAATGAATTTTGCACTGCCAAGACATTTGAACTCCCTATGGGAATAGGCAGTGGAAATATGGGAAAATCTGCCTATGGAAATATGGGAAAATCTTTATTCCAGGCTGATTCCACTTGGTTTGAGGGGCAGGTGTTCGTTGCAATGGGCCTCCCAGGATAACTCTTGGCATGCTCCATGTCCTGACTGTGCACCAGCCTCACAAGGGCTTCCCTTCATCCCTTTTCCCATAAAAACCTGGGCCAGAAGCAGCTCCGTGCCACTTTAAATGTGTTCTGTCCTATCAACCCTTCCCAGTCTATGTGATGTGTTTATTTTATATAAACTTAATAAAATAATTTATTATAGAGAAGGATTCAGTCTTCATGAGCCCATGTGAAAAACTGGATATTAGTGCTGGGGGAATTACAGCACTATATTACACTACAAGAAAAAGGAAGTAAAAAATTAAAGATAATTAAATAAAAATTAAAATAATAAAATAAAAACAACATTTACAAATAATGTAAGATGAAAAATTAGGGAGAAAACTACTCATCCTCATTTGTGCCCAAACTTATGCCATGCCAACCCAAAAGTGTCATCACTAGATTTCCACTGTAAGAAATGTAGAAAGAAATAAACCTAGCAATATTAATTGACAGTAAATTTAGAAATTGTGGGGTTTTTAAAAGTAATCAATTAATCAGTGAAACCTGCTTTCTCAAGGAGCCATCAACTGGGTTGAATTCATTGATTTTAAAGAATATTTCACAATATCATAGCAGCCACCATGTTACATGTGTTGTGTACAAAGAAGACCTCAAGAATAGTAATAACAACTAGTATTTATCTGGAATTAAATTCCCCTTTGGAAGTAAACCACCTTTGCTGTCGAGTTACACAAATAAAGGATAGTAAGGCATAAAAAAAAAAAAAATTGACTTGTCAATAATGATGATGACGTTGTATTCATCCTCCTTCATTTTAAAATATGCAACACAATCCTGGCACGTTCCACGTTGTGGCCGTGTGATGGGCTGTGCTGCTGAGGAAGCAAAGCCCAGATCAATGGTTCAGGGGAGAATAAAGCCCTTTCAGAGCCCTGCAAGGTGTGGCACTTGCAGTGACATTTCACAGCACTGCCATGAATATTTTCAGGGGTTTTACTACTTTCTGTGATTTAGGTCCTTCCAAGTCTTAGCTGATCCTTAGGCTGAGGAAACAACTCGTCAGTTTGCAGACTGCTTAATTTTGAGTGATTTAAAATTGATGCCTTTTTAGTGGCTACCTCAGAGTGATTTTCCCACCACCTTTTAACAAGAAATGGTCACAATCCAAGGGGATCAAATTATTTTCCTGTTCTGGCAGACAAAAGCATCCCTTGATTTACAGAGAAATCATTTACTCTCCCCAACATGGCAGCTATTTTGAAGGATGTGAATACAAACCTCTCTTCTGAAAAAGCAATTTGATGAAATCTGCAGCACTAAAGCAAACTTCAGGCTGATCTTCTCAGGTCACTGTTTGCTGCATCAAGGTGTTACTGCAATTTGGAGAAACCACTCTAAACCAAGGTACCAAATTGATTCAGGTTAAAACCCCCTGCTTATCCCAAGTGTTATTTTTAATCTAGATTACTTCTTTTATGTTTCTTTGGTTGATTTTTTTTTCCTTGGTGGTGGTGCTGTTTCAGGTTTTTTTTTTCTTTTTCTTTTTTTTTTTTAATATCTAACTGATGAGGAATGAGGGATGTATCTTCAGGGTGAAAATAACTGACTGACAGCAACCCATAGAAGTGATTTCAGAAAATGCCTGAATTGCTGAGCCCAGAATCTCTTCAAAGCACCACCTTGAAAGCCCTTTTTCATTATTAGTGCTCCTATCTCTGCACACACACCTATAAATATAAACAAACCACAGAGTGAGAATAACCAATTATATTATTCCTATAATTAGACTGATGAATCTCCTCCAGATTTTCTCTAAGGAAGCAGGGAAGATTGTTAACAACTCATCCATCAATCGACTTTATTTTTCATTTTTCTTTTTTTTTTTTTGGGGGGGGGAACCCCACATTTTTATAGGCTGTTCAGCTTCTGATTCAGTAAAGCAAAAGAACCCATCAGATTCCTTTAGCTGGGAGAACTTTATTCAGTTTTCCACCTGTAAATGAAGGTGCTTATTTCAGCCACTTAAAGAGGGACTCACGATGCAAAATCCTGTTGCCATCTCTGTTGTTTTGCCTTATTTCCTCTCTTTATGTATTGTCAGTCGTTGGCTGTATTAAATTACTGATCTTATCAGGGAAAAAAAAAAGTTTCTGCATGCCACAGAACCAGCAAATCAGCAACAGGGTGTAAATTCCAGCATTCTTTTTTATTTCTCAGTGCATAACATTTTTTTTAAATTATAATCTGTTTTATACTGACTTTTTCCTTTTCAGCTCAGCTTTTTTTATGATTCTCTCTCTATTCATGTTATTAATATTTTCTGCTCTCAGCAGCTTGAGGTTTTGCATTCTTTTCTGGCCTATCTTCAATTAATTTTGAATTTTTTTCATTCCCTCCTGGTTGCTATTTTTGCAACCATGTAAAAATCCCTGATTGCAATGAAAGTGTGCAGCAGTGAATCATTGCTCCTGTCACTGTTGGGTCTATTCTCACTCTGCTAAATATCCCAGTTTTTATTTCTGGGTTGATCCTGGAATTAGTTACCCACAGCTGACTCTCAGCTGAAATCAGCATTCCAGTCCCCACCATCAAATCTTTCCTTCATCCATTTCTTCCTTCCCAGAAGGAAATTTATGCCATTATAAGTCTGAAATTTTCTCAATACTAAGATGAACCTAATGCATTTTCAGTCCTTTCTTTAAGGTCAAACACTTTGAATAATAAATGAAGTAGATGAAAACAACAGGAGTCATGGTGATGGAGAATTCAGTCCTTTCATCATGAATTCCACTTCTCTTCAAATGAAATTTAACATTTACCATAAGAAAATCAAATTCATACTGACAATAATTTATAACCTCCTTTGGATGTATTATTAATGGCTTGAAAAAGTTCACCAAGTCAATTCCACAAGAACTGTACTGCAAAGAGGAGGAAATAGGTAGGGATTAAGAGCTACTTTATATTTATCAAATTAAAACTTGATAATTAGGATAGCAGAATATATAATAAATAACTCAGAAACAACTAGGTTCTTTTGTATTATCATCATTCCAACCTAAATATTATGTGAAAATTAAGGACACTCATTTATGTTCTTAAAAATGTTCTTAAAAATAACAGACTGAAAAAGCAGATTTCTCCCCAGCAAATCCCCACTAGTATTTTCTTAAAACAGCAAAAAACTTTCTTGCATAAGCATGGGGTTCAACATTTCAAAAGTATGGACCTTGAAATGGATTGGGTCCTTGGGAAGAGCCCTGAGGATAAAACTGAGATCCAGTCCTTTGGCATGTTTTTTTAGACGTCTGTGCTCCCTGCCCTCCCTTCTGAATGTTTAGTAATTCTGAATAAATACAAGATATTTAGAAGACAATGAGGATTACACAGGATCTGTAGAATTTTCTGTTGCACAAGACCAAAAGGAAAAAAACATCAGTAGAACAAAAATATCATTTTCTCCTCCTTTGTAGATTTTATTTCAACTTTACTCTTGGGGAACAAATATCTTAATAAGCAAAATCTCCAGTCACTTCATAAGATTCTGCATTTTCCAATTGCTATAAAAGGACCACTTTAAATCTTTTAAATCATCCTCCTTCAGGCAGCATCACACTATGATTCAAACTATCAAACTTTTCAGGATAATTATATGATAACTGTGATTTTTTAAAAATCATCTTGCTGCAGCAGAGTTCAATTTATTATAACTGCTTTTATTCTGGAAATAAAAAATAACAAAACACCAAAACTGTGCCATTTAAAAGTCTCAAATTCAGCTTCTGAATTTTTTTTTTCCACCAAAAATTGTCTGTGTTACAATTCTGTTTGATCATGACCAGTGGAGTATAAGGAAGGTTTGTTGTGTAGCACAAAGCAATGGATTGAATTGTTGAGTAACTTAAAATCTCTCTGGTCTGTCATGTCTAAAATAGTGGAGGAAAGGAGGTTCTCTGCAGTTCTATAATGCATTATATCCATAAGTATATTTAATTAAAAAATAATTTTGATAACATCAATACATTTTTTGTCATAGATAAAAAATGGAAAGATCTGTTAACTATCTTAAAAAATCTGGGGAAGAAGGGCATAGCATGAGGTATTTTAACAGGAGGGTATTGAAACATTTAAATAATATATTTATTTTTTTCTTACTTCTAGGTTGTAACTTTTGGTATAATGTAAAGCAAATAGAAAAGTATGGATGTCTTTACTGCGATAAACATGGTAAGTGCTGCCCCTGCAAAGAGAAGAAATTGAGAGTTTTCTACAGATCTCAGAAATTCAGGTCAGATGTTGGGATTTTGAAGACAAAGCAAAATTAAAATAGAGAAAACAGAACTGAAGACATAACATGCAACTCTTTTTTCTGGCACTCTCACCCCTTGCAGTTTTTCCTCTGGAGAAAAACACTTTTCCAAGGACTTTATCACCTGCTAGGCAAGATATTGAATTTAATTGAATTTCTGGTCTTGCTTTCACAGGCAATATTGCAAGAAGAAATGCCTTGTTCACTTTGTCCAACTTACCTGAGCTTTTGGCACATTTTTTGAGGTTTTTTGTGGTGCATCAACAAATATATAAACAAAGTAAAAGCAAGGCAAAGGAGGAAAAAGGATGCTGGAACAGTAATATCAAAGCTTATATTCCAGGGTTTCCTTCAGGATTCTATTTAAGCACACAGGAATTCAGATTTGGTCTCCACTTTAGATTTTCCAGATTAAAATGTATTTTGAAATCACAAAGGTTTGACATATAGCCTGAGATCAAGGGCTGAGTGGGAAAACAAGGGTGAAAGGAGATGTCACCTTAATCAGTTAATCCCTGTTGTCATATTGTTATTTGAGCAAACTTTTACTTGATTTGCTAAAAAGCATTTAAATGTATAAGGTAGAAAATCATTTTCTCACATTTTAATTTCTTTTTTTATATATTCATAAAAGTTTCCTGAGCAACTGTCTCTAAATGACCCTGTTTAGGTGGGGGCAGGACCAGCTGAACTCTGAACTTCCAACCTCAACCATTCTCTGTGATTCTCACTTATTTTATACCAATTTTAGGCCACAAATTGAATTTCTTTGGCTGTCCTTCCTTCTGGAGATGAATTAAGATTGAATTTTTAAAGTTCTCTCATATTCCTTCTCTTAATCCCTCTTAAAAAAAAATAAAGAAAATAACATTTTGTCATGAATTTGCTAAAATTCAAAGGCAGTTAAGCTGTTGCAGGTCCAGATTGCATCACATCCATCAAATTAAATCCTTGATTTCACAGCACACCCAGTTTGGCAGCAATATCTTGCAGGATAGCCCAGCCCTGCACTGCAGGATGCCAGCACAATTCTGAGTTGAGCTATGCTTGAAAGATCTTCTGGGTGTAAAAATCCCACAAAACTGCTGGAAATCGGAGTTTTTTGGGGTTTTTTTTTTTGGTTGGGTTTTTTTGGGGTTTTTTTTTTGTTGTTTGTTTTTGTTTTGTTTTTGTTTGTTTGTTTTAATTATATATCACTTTCCTGGAACAGTTCATGTTGAGGGGCAGGGGTGGTGGATAGCATGAAGTGTAGGATACACAAAGGTGGTATTGTCCCTGAAGCAGGAATAATGAGAATCTATTTTCTCAGCATTCCCCTTTGCTGTTTCTTTCTGTCTTTACCCCTCTCTCCAGTATGGCCACATTTAAGTTGTACACATCTTATTTAATCAGTGTGGGAAATAGATTTATAGAAAGCTCTCAAAGCCTGACAGAAGGCTCACACAGAGTGCATCTGTGTGCAAACCTTGAGTCAAGAAATGCTGAGTTAGAAATGCCATGGAATAGGACAGGTACTGTTAAAGAGAAATGGAATTAGAAACAAGTTTCAAAGGGTGACCTTGCAAAAAAGACTAAAAACTTTAGAGAAATAGAACTGTGAAAGATGCATTGTAGTAGGAGCCATGAGGAGTAATTTTAGATGATTGGCTTTAAGGCATTTACTGCATGGTGTGGCTAAAGCTGATAGGCCAAGAAACACTTATAATGTTTTGTAATTAGGAAATAGTTGTCTCCTGATTGTGATGGTGTGAATTATAACATCTGTATTGTCTCACCCTTCAAAGGAGACTGAAAATGGAATGAAAGTTTTTAATACACCTCTCAGTTGCCCCATCTCTGGGTCATAAAAAGGCATGACTTGATAAATCCTGATATGGAATTCCACAGATTCTGCTCTGTGGAGAGTCTCATAACAACACCAGCATGACAAATTCACAATACCAGAACTGTGGGAGCTGCATTTCCTCAGTGGGGATGAAGCTACTGAAACCCGAGCTCTGAGGCTGGACTGACCCATCATTAGGGATCCCTCACACCCCTGGGCTGCAGAAGGCCTGGCTTAGCTGTCAGCTTTCCCTGTCTTTGTGAAACTTGGCATCAAACTGGGAACAGAGACCTTAAAAATGTGGTATTTGCTTTGGCAGAGCATTTCCACACAGCTCAGGTCAGCAGTGTCTGTGTGTAACAGGGGGCAGGTCACCTCTGCTACTCTTGCAGCATGGTTTTTTTTGTTTGTTTTTTTTTTTTTTAATGGGAAGTAATAGAGCTAATCCTGCTATAAAGTTGCTGAGTATATCTGATTATTAATTATGTTTTTAAAACAGGCATAAAAAGAGAAAGGTACATCTAATTGCCTCTCTGCACATGTGCTGTAATTACCACAGGATATAAAGAATATTAAAAATTGGACTTGGGCTGTGGCATTATATTCCAGCATGCAAGCATAGCTACAAATGCAAAGCTTCCCAGTCCTCTGTTCCTTCATAATCCTGAATAAATGTCAAAAGTCATACCACACTGCAGTTCTTAAAGGAGATACAGGGCAAATGCTCAGAGGAGATGTGGGTCAGGATGGCTTCCCAACCCAATCCCTCTTTCTTGAAGGAAAAATATTCCTTGTCAAAAATGGCCTTTGTGGTCCTATACAAAGTCAAAACTGACTGGGATTGGGAGCTGTGGATATTTCTGAGAGCAGGGTTAGATGGTATATTGGGAAGGAATTGTTCCCTGTGAGGGTGGGCAGGCCCTGGCACAGAGTGCCCAGAGAAGCTGTGGCTGCCCCTGGATCCCTGGAATTGTTCAAGGCCAGGTGGGATGGGATTTGGAGCAGCCTGGGCTGGTAGAAGATGTCCCTGCACATGGCAGGGGTGACACTGGATGGGCTTTGAGGTCCCTTCCAACCCAAACCATTCTGTAATTTTGCATGATTTTGAACCTGTGTGACCATGCTCTGAGAAGAACACACAATACCCCAACCTTTGCAGACCCTTTGGCTCTACTGTAAGCATTTACGTGAGCATCACTTACTTTTTTGTTGCCTTAAATTAACAATGTGGCAAAAACCAAACTCTGGGAAATTCCAGGAGGAAGAAGTTAGGGTTAGGGTTAGTATCACAGCTATGACCCCAGAGACCCATTCAGTCCTGCGACAAACAAGGTGCCCACAGGGGTTTGTCCCAGAGCAGGCAAATGGCCCAGCAGATTCCAGCAGTAGAGTGGCACGAGGAAAACAGAAGTCTGGCCAGAAACACGAGAAGAGACCCCCCCATATTTGTGCTTTGAACTTCTGTCAGAGGGCTGAAATACTTCAAAATTATGTTTACAGGTTCTTCACCACAAAGAACATCTGGAACGGGCAGTGTGGGCACTTTGGGAAGCTGAAGGACCTTTCCTTTCAGCTTCCCAAATGGACCTGGAATGGGTGGGGGTCGGGCTCTGCTCCAGGAACACAGGAGGAGAGGGAACAGCCTCAGGCTGGGACAGGGGAGGCTCAGGTTGGACAGCAGCAGGAATTTCTCCATGGAAAGGGGGCTCAGGGAGGTTTGGAGTCCCCCCCCCTGGAGGTGGCACTCAGCTCTGGACTGGGGACACGGTGGGGATCAGGCACAGCTGGGACTCTTTCCCAATCAATCCCTAATTGATTCTGGGATCCTGTAAGTTTGGGGAGGACTGTTGAGTTTAATGAATTCAATTGTTTAAAAAATTAGAGTAGATGAAATTTCTCCTGATGATGCCAACCCAGGAATTACCAACATGGGGGATTAGCTTTTGTTTATTTATTCCCTCAGAAGGTGTCTGGCAAAATGCTTCCACCATATCCTTGGTGTTTGGGACAGCCAATGTGCAGCCTCAAACTGTGCTGATAAAGAATGAAATAAAGCTAAGGATGTAAGAGTTCTCCTTAAAACCATAAAGCATTACCCTTAAGCTTTTTTTCCTACCACTTCTTTTCACTCCATCATGCTTCCAATACTAAGCCCAAGACAGAAATACACTACCTGAAAACACTTAATATCAAAGAAAATAGAAACTTACTCTGCCATTTGATTTTTGATCATGGGCTACAAACACTGCTGCTGCTTTTTGTGATAAATCTCTGATAGCTCTGCCACTCTTTCCAGTCTTTAAACCTGCAATTCTTTTCCAGGTAGGCTTTTCACGTCTCATCTAAAACCATATCAAAGCAAGGAATTTGCTCTTTAATATCCAGGGTCTATTTGTAAAGCCCATATATTAAAGTATTTGTAAGCCAAATAATTAAAATATTTTAAAATTTTAATGTATATATTTATATTTTAATATGAAAAACGTATAATATATATAATGTAAGTATTTATATTTCAATTCTAATTTTTCTGTTCAGTTATGTTATGTAATTAATAATTAAATAATTAATTAGGTTTAATAAGTAATTTAATAATTATTTTAATAGTTAATTTTATTTATTTATTTGTTTATTTGATCATTTATATGTATGTATATATGTATGTATGTATGTATATTTATGTGTGTCTATGGTAAGGTTGGCATGGCCACTCCAAGGGCACTCTGCCATGCCCAGATGGGAGTCACACATTGTTCTCCTGACCTCTGAGGATCCCAAATGGTGTTTTCATCATGCTGCACTAAAAGCCAAGGTGTCTCTGCTCACTGCTCATCCAGCTCCTGAACTGGAGCTTCCTTATTCATCCACTGACAGCTGATATGCTGGGTACAGATAAGCAAAACCCTCCAATTCTATTACTGTAATAATAAATCTCAGTGCCAAACCCCAATCTTCACTCCTGCATGGTATTTTATGATATTGCCTTTCTGTCTCCTTGATGAATAAGCCAGCACAGTCTCAAAGGAATGGTACTTTTGAGAGGTTTTTTTTCTCACAGAACCCTAGATTTTCAAAATATGTTGAAATAACACACGCATTCATCTTCTGGAAAGTTTCTTCTCTTTAACTAATGCTGGCAATTAACTGAAACCTTCATGTAAGAGTCAACAGGTCACTGAAGATTAATAGAGGTTTATATTTCTGAAGGGGGATTAATAAAAGAATCACTTTGAAAACATTTTGTGAACTTGATTTTAGTTTTAGTTGTGTTGTTTGTTCTGGGGAGGGGTTTGTTCTGTTGGGGTGTTTTTAGTTCTTTGGTTTGTTTGTTTTTTATGCCTGGGCACAGCAATAAGAAGTTTCTGTTGTGTAGGTCACCACATGTTAAAATGTAGTTTTCAGACTTCTTACTAAGCCTCTTTAAGAGTTTCAGTGTTATCAGCAGGTTTCCTCTATGGTTTATGAGACAAATCTTAACAGGGACTCTTGGTGCCAATTTATGAGGGATTTTCACAAGGCTGACACAAAGTAACTGCAAAATCAGACTTTCACAATAGGCATTTAGTATTTTCTTCTACTACCCCTTAGCATGTTTTCTTTCATCAGTAAATAGAACTGTATAAAAGCCTGTGTTTATGTCTTTAATCTGAATTCTTTGCCATAGAAGGCCAGATATTGGACAGCTAAATGAAAATAAATTAACATGGCTGCGGCTGTTCTTATCTACAATTTGTTTTTCTTCTCCAGACAATTGCAGTGAACACATCACAAAAACTTACATATATAATTTTGTCTACAAAGCTGTGCATATCCTTAAAATTATTTTTGTTTTCCAGCTAAGGTGATGGTTGAAGTCAAGATGTGAATTTAAATGCAACTCAGTGGTTTTGAGTCATATATGAGGATACCCAAACACTGAAAACTCTGGTGAAGAGATGAGAGAATTTTCCAGAACTCCAGTTCTTATTTTGTGAGAATAGGTTTGGTTGTTTCACCCAACACTGCTGTATTTTATATTTCTGGCTCATCATTTCATACATTGTTGTGAAGGACTTCTGACTCCTGAGGACAAAGAGGAGTCTGCTGTCTTGACCTCATTTTGCTGTGGTTTCCCTGAGAAAAAAGGGAATATTGTTCAATTTCCACCTGCCAGCCTGCTTTCCTTCTGCACTTTTCATTTTGATTAGAGATATTGCAGGATTTGTGGGGTTTGATTACAGGATGTGTCTCTGTATTAACATAACATTACACCATTCAGATGAAAACAAAAGACTGTAAAAGTAACATAAATTGTATCCAGGTTATGATAAAAATCAGGCCATTAAACCCAAAGTGTGACACAAAATCAAGTAAACTTATTGCACAAGTAGGAAACAAAAGGAGATCAAAACCAGAGTTTATCTCTTTTTAACAAGCTGTGTTGTGGAGTCTGAATCTTTTGTGTGAAGCTCCAGTCCTGGAATCACAGAATCATGATGGGAAAGTGTGGGAAATGGATTTGTAAAGATTTTTTTTTTAATTTGATAGAAAGCTTCCACAATTTTCTAAACTTTACAATACCTTTTGATAGAATGGTGTTGAGTTTTCCATCTTGTGTCTCACTGTTCATTGAGACTGATAATAGAATAAAACATTTTCAAATGCTTCTGAGTTTCCCCATCTCTGCAAAAGCTAAGAAAACCAACAGGAAAAGGCCTCCAAGACCACTGAGTTTGACTTGGACTGAACAGGTCCACGTGGAGGGAACTTCTGTCAGGCAGAACTTCATAGTTAAAATCCTTCCAAAACTTCACTTGTTGATCTGGGACTATTTTCCAGCCAGGAGAACTGCAGTTGCTAAAAGAGCAAGCAAGGGTTTGGAAATGAAAAATATTTTTTCCCCTCATTTTGAAAGTGCCTTCAGTATGAAATCACAGTTTGTGGATGTGGCACCAGTGCACTTCTTACACACTAAATCTGTTTTCCTCTTACACCTCCACCCAAATTCCCCCAAGTGCTGAGTTTGTCATTATCACATAACAGAGAGGAGAGAGGCATCACCTCATTGATTATACAGTTTGAATTAATTCATTCATCTCATTAGTGAACATACTTTTATCTTTGAATTTTTTCATCAGTTCTAGAAGGTTTTTTTGCTGATTTCCCTGTAGTGCTGCTGCTCATGGTAACATAATCAAATGCCTTATGATGAGATGTTTTAATACTACCTAACTACTTGCTCTGGGATTAATGGTTAAGATTAAATCTCATTATGTTTATAGTTTCTTACCGGGTATTTTTTCTCGATTAAAGTGTCAGTTATAATAAAAAAAAAGACAGATATTCAGAAGCATCAATATTTTATTAAGCAGTCAATATAACTTCCTTTTGGTCATCTAGGTATTTTGAAAATCATCCCTGAACTCCTTAATCAAGTTAAATGAACCCTACCGGGAAAAATTAGAAAAAAAGACATCTGTTCCTTTTTATCCAGTGTTATAATTTACACCGTAAAGAGGGTGTAAACTCTGTCTTTTTCACACCCCTTTTGCTGAAAGATACAGAAACACATAATCAAAGACTGTCCCAAGTTGCAAGGGACCCACAAGGATCACAAAACTCCAGCTCCTGACAGAAGTGTCACTTTAAATGCTGTTATCACATGAATAGATATTAATTGAATTACTTCTCCTAACTAGTGTATTTTTCAGTGTTTAATCCCTTATAATCAATGAAATGTTACTCAGGAATCATTTGTTACAGGATTTCAGGCAGATACTAAAGATTCTAAGCTAATTTAAAATACTTACAAGTATTAAACCCTCTTCTAAGGAAAAACATAATTCAGTGTAGACAGCACCCCCTGCTCCCATCCTAGATTGGTGGAATCATAAAAAGACTTGGAAAATAAGATCTTGTGGTCTATAAACTAAATCATACACAAGCCACAAGAAATACAGTCGTAACAGAATCACTGAATCACAGAATTCCAGAGTGGTTTGGGTTGGAAGGGACTTTAAAACTCATCTGGTTCCAGTGCCTTGGGCAGGGACACCTCCCACTATCCCAGGCTGCTCAAACAGCAAAGTCTTGGCAGAGTCTTTTTCCACCCTGTGGGATCCTTATTAGAGATAAAGTTTAGAGTACAATTTATGTCAAAATTCAGCAGGCAAAAGCAGGTGCTGTGATTTTTTTTTTCTGAAAATGGAGCAGAATACTCTAGAGATACGGAGTGGAGAACACCCAAGTTTAATCCTGCTGCCCCAAAAACACGCAGGATGAGTTTTATCCCCAGGGTTGCCTTGTAGATGGGTGTTGGAAAGGCAGCACTGAGCAGAACAGCCAGCACAGGATGTGGGGTTGTGCTGCAGGGAAGCTCCCAGCAAGCTGGTGAGGGGTTGCTGAAGTGACAGCACTGGAGAACATCACCCAGCTCTGACAAAATTATCTTAGAGTTCAAGCAGTTGCAACCAATAAAGCTGTTCAATAGAGTTACAGCAGCAAAACTCTCAAAACACAGCAAAAAGTAGTAATGGAGTAAAATAATCAAGATTTTTTTTTCCCTTTGGCCATTTTTGCAGCTGAGTTATTTATAGATGTGCTGGTTAAACTATTCAATGTCTGATATAAGCAAATGGTATTAAAAAAGCTCTGTGTTTACCCTTGCATATAGGCAGAAAGAAATTCTGTCAGCCTTGGAAAGCACAAGTAAAAAACCATGTATTTTGAATGGTGGGGAATTAGAGGTTTTGAGTGGAATTGAACACTGTAAATGCTCTCAGGTACTGCCAGCACAAAGATACTTAGCACAGGTGTTTGTGCAGTCATGGTGCATTATGCAAATTAACAGTAAACAACGGGCATCCAACAGTTCTGCTTTTATGTTTGAATATTTTATTTTCAATGTAAAGGATTATGGGATGAGGTGCCAATAGATACCCATGTAAGAAGCCTCGCTGATGAGTTTTCAAATATTTCTTCCTTTTTTTTCAGTCACTGTATTACTGGGTTTTGTAAGAGAAAATTTAGTACACAGAAATGCTACATGGATTTTTACACACTGAGTTCGAGCCAAAAACGTTCTTCAGGCTATTGCAATATTGGCATTGTTCCCCAAATGTGACTTGCAAACATGCAGCTGGAAACAATACAGATGCAAATGAGTGAAAAATCTTGTAATTCTAATTCCATAATACTTTTATTTACTCAATTCAGCTGCTTGAGGTTTATTAAAAACACAAAAGAAGTGCCATATATTTTTTTTCAAAGATATGTTATTCCTAAAAGTCTTTCAGGCATTTGGGAACACCAATTTTGATTTCCTTTATGAAACCACCACAGAAAGTTTTACCTTGGTAAAAAGCTGTGAACCGCAGTGTCTTTAAACCTATTTCAAGTTGCTGATAAATATAGGGAAGGAATTCCAGTGAAATGTCTGGCACAGCTGAGGGGGATGAGAATGTCAGGATTCTGCCCTGATAACAGCACAACTGCCCAAAGCAAAGGAGTCAAGGTTCTGAAGGCTTTTCATCACCACAGCACAACCCTGCTCTGCCATTTTTAAGTGGCACAGTTGAGTTTTGACAGGTTTTCTTTAGCTGGCACAAACTGCATGAACCCCAGTGGCCTCAAAAGGCTTCATTTATTTTGCAAGAACTGGACCAGTTTGTTTTCACAGAGAATATTTGTTTTGTGGAAAATATCCCTCAGCTATCCAGTGGTTGTGTTCATGAAATGTTGCTGGAAAGGAAAGTTAAGTCTCTAACTGTGCTGTAAGACTCTTTTCTACTTATGACATTCAGAGTTATTGCTGAATTATACTGCAAATCTGTATTTAAATTACCTGTCTGGATTATCTCAGAACCTTAGGATGATTTGGGTTGAAAGGGACCTTGAAGATCACTTTTTCCCAACTCCCCCTCCACCAGACCAGGTTGCTCAGTCCTCTTAGTAAACATTAGCATGAATATTTTCAATATTTTTCCATAAACCTCCTTAAAACCTACTATTTCCATCCTCAAGTGCATTTAAAAACTCAAGGAAGAGTGTCAGATATATTAGAATTGAAATTACCTTTCTTCAAAGAAATGTTCCTGAGCATATTTTGTAGCATTGGGTTGTCAATCTGTGTTGGCTTGGTTCCCCTTGTAGCTCGGAATTTAAAAGGTAATTTTCTCAAAGAAATTATTGCAATGAGTACAGGAAGCATAACTCACAAGAAGAAAATTCCGTGGTGCAAATATAGACAATCTATTTACACAAACAGTAAATAAATTAAAGGCTGATAGAGGTTTTGGAAATATACACATGGAAGAGATCAGCGTACAAAGTAAATTTAGAGGTACGACCTCTTAAGACTGATGTCCCAAAGAAAAATATCTGAAATAAAATTAATGGGGGGATTAAAGTGTTGGGGGAGGAGAGACAAATAAGTCATGTGTTAACCTCTAGAATCAAGCTCTAGACAAGGACAGTATATTGAGCACTCATAATTCCCTCTGTTGCTGCAGCAACAGGGAAGTAACAGGGGGTGAAATTAGCTTCATTTGAGATAAGGAATAACAATTTGCAGCTCTTCAGTGTTCATTGGTGAATTTACAGAAAGGGCACCCTCTGGCAGAGGAGAGAGAGCTGCTTTATCTCCTGCAAGAAAGGGAACCTGGATTTATTATGTTCAACAGTCAGGTGGATTAATAGGAACATAAACTGTTCAGAAGTGTAACACTCACCTACTCTCCCAGTTGTTGCTGTTTCTTAAATACTCAACAAACTATAAAGCAATATTAGCTGCAAATTTGCTTGGGAAACAGGATTAGATTTAATGTTAATGGTGGTATTATATCAGTTGATACATACAATTCTAAAGTCCAGAGCCTTAGGATATTCTTTATGAGTGCCTATGGTTCTTCCCCTGATTTCTATCTGAAATTAATTCTTTCTCACATTCTCTTGCCCATTTCTTGTTGTGTCAGTCTGGCTTTTCCTTAGTGCTTACTCTGCTGATGTGTCCAGAGGGGAGAAGCCACATCCTGGTCATTACTTTCCTTGGAATTTCTTTGTAATAGCATTGCTTTCTCCTCATTTGAGCAGGAAAAGGGCCTGTTTATTAAACAGTCAATAAACTCGTTTACTGTAATTTTACAGTTATTGGATGGAAGTCACTGCTGTAAGTTGTCCAGTTGTCATGACTACTGTGGTGAAACAATTGGAAATAAGGAATCACTGCTCCAGACCTCTGCCCCAAACATCTGAAAGAAAATAGTCCTGAAATAAATAAGTTATGGTCAATAAACAGGGTGTTTTATCCATGATGGAATAATGACAAGAGCTGTTATTTTTAAGACCTTCTCTACTTTGGTTATAAATTGAGGGTGACTTTCATCCTTTGTGTTGAGGACATCATTTTGCTTCCAATCAATATGAAGTTATCCAAATATTGGTCCTCTGAAAAATCAGGAGTAGTGGGCTTGAAATATCAGAAATTCTTTCCTCTGAACAGGGTTTTAGCTGAGCCTAAGCTTGCACTAAATCGTTCAGGCTGGGGGCTCTGATACCTGAACTGAATGCACAGCAATTTCCTGGACTGTCTGTGCAACCAGTTGCACATTGGAGAGGAAAACCTGAACCTTTCTTCTTTTAGAAAGAGATTTTATGTCAGTGTTCCAGTTTTCAACTGCACACAGGGTAGGGCTGGAGGATGAGACTGTTAAATTCTAGGGAATGCTATTGTCTCTATCTTTCTTATTATTGAGAAACTAAATTAATGATCAGGGAAATGAATGGAGAGAAAGGAGATTTTCAAATGCAGCAGGAAATGACATGACAGTTGTATTCTCTCCACGACTGTACCTATATATGAGGCAAAAAAACTTAGATATTTTGGATGTAGTGAGTAATTGTGCCTTCCCATTCTTTAAGTGTTGAACTGATGCTTCTGAGATTTCACAGTCTTGTAGAGAAATCAGCTTTTCCCCACTGAGGATGTCTGAAGGACATTTCAAAATATTATTGCTTCAGTGGGTACCTGCATTTAATGTTCTTGCCTTAAGATGAATAACACTTGGGCTTCAACTGGGATCCTTCTAGCTTGTTAGAGGGGAAAAAAATCATCAAATGCTGCCTTAGTAATGCTGGAACCTTCAGTAATTATTTCTATTGTAATCCGGTAATTGTGTTTTCTCAGCACATGGAGGGATTAACATCCTGTTAACAGGATTAATATTCCTGTTCCTTTTGTACACTTTCTCCTATATCTAATACCTTTAGAATATTTTTGAAAGACAACATTTCATGAGGCCATAGTTAATCAAAGCACAGGCTTGAGAAAAGTAGACTAAGTGCATTTATTTTTCTCCTGCCTTTTCCTTTGCATGGCTTCAGTGTTCAGTATCACAAATAAAATATTTGTGTCATATGCACTGTCACAGGCATAAATACAGAGTTAAAGTTTAGGGACTGTTTGATATCTGGATAAAAAGGTGTAATTTTTTCCTTCACAAATATATATATATATATATATATACAAATGTTTAAATACATACAAAGTGAGCCAGTGTAGCAAATCCCACGTTCCACAGAGCCCCACATGCCAGCTGGTCAAGCCTGGCACTTCCAGAGATCCAGGGGCAGCCACAGCTTCTCTGGGCACCCTGTGCCAGGGCCTGCTCACCTTTCCAGGGAACAATTCCTTCCCAATATCCAGGTTGACCTTCCTGGTGTTTCCCCTTAGCCCAGCACAGAGGGTGAGTGAGCAGCTTTCTTCTTGTTTCGTCAGATCCGTGGCTTTGGTTTTTTTCTGTGCCTCTTTTGTTTCTGGTCTCTACATTTTGCCCTTAATTTCTCAATTTCCCATATCCCTGACCAGATAACCTTGATGGAATGAACACTTGCACGTGCCCTCATCAGCTGGTTCTCATCACCAACTCCCTTGCTTGTCAGGTTTGTGTCCTCGTGTTTATGGTTTCCTGATTTACTTATTTCCCTTTTTTTTGCCCTGAGAAAGGCCCTTGACCAGATGCCCGTGAAGGAGCATACACTCCCCTTCCACATACCCTCACACAAACCGTTCAGTTGTGTTTCATTTCATGTTGTTATGGAAACAACAGGAGTATGAAACAGAACTTCGATACCAGCTGAGGGGAAAAAATCATGTATTCATTCCTCTGTGTATCTAGAATTCCACATAGAATATTCCTGGCCCTGTCAAGATATCTGGCAATGAGGATTTGCTTCTGACTTTCATCTTGGCTGAAGTTCAAAATACATTTAGCACTCAGTGGTGATTTTCAAAGCACTGTGCCTGTGATCTCTTTGATTCCACTACTAATCAATAAATGGACTTGTGCTTCTACTGACATTGTGCTGCTGGGATAAGCCTGGATGAGTAAAATAGCAGCAGTTTTCCATTCAGGAGTCTTTACTCATCCTTTGGAACTACAGCAGGCACCAGCAGAACCTCCTGCAACTGACACCTTACAGCAGCTCCTGACACTTGGAGTCAGCAGCCTTTAGTGGGAACAGCTCTAATAATTGGACTGTAGCAAATCAGAGCCTCTGGTTAGCAGAGAGAACAACTCTCATGCTCAAGTTTCTACAAGCAGTCTCAAGTTCTTACATTCTCTTTCAGGTTTCAAGACTGTATTAATTTGAAGCCAAACCAGCGAGAGACTCCAAGTCAGAACTACAATTTAATAGGAAAATTGAAATAAATGCAATAGTACAGAGACATTGACAGAGTCAGGATCCAACCTGCCACCCTGTGGGTCAGGTGCTGGCAGCAGTCTCAGTAAATGGTGCCTGCAATCCTGTTGAAGTGACAGATGTGGTTCTGTTGAATTGGTGATCCTGTAGAAGGGTCTGGTCTTCCTCTGAAGGTCCAGTGGTGGTTACATAGCTCTTGTCCCCTGGGAATAGGTAGGGCTGCTGTGGTGTTTCAAACCTCAGATTCTATCCAGCTAGGAATGCTTGGTTCCTCACCTTGGGCAGAGCATTTCACAATGGGATGATGGAATTTATGAGTCACGAAGTGAGGCTCAGTGGTCCATTAACAGAAGATATCCCTGCAAAAGGAGTTATCAGGATGAATCATGAAAGAGATGAAGAACATGGTGATAGAATACACACTTGTAGTTACATCAAATATCCAACCCAAGACATATCACTACTTTGCAACTTTAAATGCAATTTAAAAGCCTTTTTTTTTTTTTGTTTAAATTTCAAAAAGTGTATTTCATTCAGCACGATCTCATAAAAGTCATTCAGTTTCAAAAACTGCCTCAAATTGTGCCAAGGGAGGTCTGTGTTGGATATGAGGAAAAATTTCTCCACTGAAACACAGGTCAGGCATTGGAAGAGGCTGCCCAGGACAGAGAGGGAGCAACCATCCATGGAGGTCTTCAGGAAAGGAGTGGACATGGCACTTGATGAGATTTAGTGGACACGGGGAGATTTAGTCAAAGATTGGACTTGATGGTCTTGGAGGTCTTTTTCAACCTTAATGATTCTGTGATTCTGTATTAGATAGATTAATGTGTGTATATATATATATATAATATTCACATTAGACATGTTTTGATAATATCATACAGTTTTAAACACTAGGTAATGAGCAGTATATTTTTATTTTCTAGAATCTCAGTGTTTGGAATGACACAGTCTAATTGTTTTAATTGTATTTTTCTATGGCATGTCTTAAAAGCACGAGTAAACAGGTTTATTATTAGAATCAGAGAATTATAGACTCACAGAAATATTCTGAGCTGTAAGAACTCACAGGGATCACCAAGTCCTAGTCCTGGCTTAAGCAGAGCAGAACAAACCCTCCCTTGATAGGGTGGATGATATTTTTTCAGTGCTTTACTCACAGTTAGGGATTTTTTCCACCTAAATTGCCTGGGACCTTCTAAAGCAGTTGAAAGTTGCCTTAAATTAAAAGAATCCACTACTATTGCAGTATAGTGAACTCCAGCGCTGCAAATAAACTCATGCAAATCTATGTTGCATGGAGAAGTGTAGCTCCCCAAGAATTTCCTGTAGGCTCTGAATCTCTGGTCTTACACAGCTTTGTTATTCCTGTTGCAGGACTCTGAACTCTCAATGTCCCTGCAATTATCTAAGAGAGCAGGATTTCCTCCTACCCTACACTTTTCCAATTGGACTTTCTAAAATTTTCTTCATCTCTCTTTCATGTGTCTTTATAACACATTGGAAAAAAACCTACATTATATTTTCCTGAAATATAATGAAAAAAGCAAGTAAATTAAAATAATTTTAAATTTCATAGTGGCTCTATGCTTTTTTAATGCATATCTGGGTTTCTTATATCCAGTCTCTTACAGAACTGCATGAACAAGAGAATTACTTTTATTCTGAAAAATATGAAGATAAAGAAACTGATAATCTGCTGCAGACAATCCAAGCTTCTCATTCTGAAGAAAGTATTTCCTGATATGCAGTAGATTTCATTTAATTAAATTCATAATGACACATAAAGAAAAAGGTCCTTTCAGCACAGAAGAGCGGGAACTGACCACAGGAACTTCCTTTGTTCTGGGATCTTGGGCACTTGAGGATGTTAGAAGCAATTAATTGTTGTTGGCCAATTTAATCAAATGCACTGCTATTAACAGATCTCGAGGGCCACTTAAATCATTTCAGGATATGAACATCCAAGCTAAGCAATCTCCATTCTGGTACTGAAAAAAATACTTGCCTGAAAACAACAAGACTGTTTGATAAATAAACCATTTGATGTTCCTAGTTGGATAAAAATGCAAGTGGGATAACACTGCTTAAAGATTTAAAAGCTCAGCAAAACAAAAGAGAACCAAATAAAACCAAAAGAAAAAACACACAAATAAATAAACTCAACTTATTTCTGAGAGCACTGAGACCCAAATTATTCCCTTTTTCTTCATAATGTATAGGGTTTTATATAGGTGAAGTAATCTATGCAACCCTTATTTCCAAAGTGTTAAGATGAGAGACCTTAGGGTTGAGTTTAGGGTTAAGATGAAGGAGTTGAGAGGGCTCAGCCTGGAGAAAAGGAGGCTCAGGGGGGACCTTGTGGCTCTGCACAGCTCCTGACAGGAGGGGACAGCCGGGGGGTCGGGCTCTGCTCCAGGAACAGGGACAGGAGGAGAGGGAACGGCCTCAGGCTGGACCAGGGGAGGCTCAGCTGGGACAGCAGCAGGAATTTCTCCATGGAAAGGGGGCTCAGGCCTTGGCAGGGGCTGCCCAAGAAGGTTTGGAGTGCCCATCCCTGGAGGTGTCCCAGGAAGGGCGGGGGGGGGGGGGCACTCAGAGCTCTGGGCTGGGGACATGGTGGGGATCAGGCACAGGGTGGAGTCAATGGTCTGGTAGGTCTTTTCCAACCTTTGATTCTGGGATTCTATAGCAAGACCATGGAAATTTGCTCCATTAGCAATGTAGCTGTATTTGAACAATTTTTTTTTTCTACAAATTCAGTATTAGTTGCCTTGTCCATGTATAACCCTTCAACAGGCACTGTTTTTTAAGATAGATAAAATGGCTGATTTGATAACATTCCACCTCCTGTGACTTTATCCCAACACTTTGCAAATGCATCCACTTCCCCCTCTCACCTCCCCATTCTGGAATTAAAACTGCTTGACAGTACTAAATAGTTACATAAAAGCTTCTCTCTCTAGTGCACATAATTAATTGAGTTAGTAAAATATCATGTGCTGGCCATCTACATAAAATTAACAGAAAACTTTTTGACTGATAAACATCCTATAAATAGACACAGAAAATAAAAAAAAATTTTAAAAAGCCCCATCATTTCTTCCATTTCTGAACAAAAATATCTCCTACCATCTGTTTTTTTTCCCAATTACATCATTTGGACTACTACTAGAGAAATATTTACACAAACTCAGTAATGGAAGATACCTTTTCCCTCCACAAACATTCTTAAAGTATTTTAGATCAGGTCATGGAGTAACACGTGGCAAACAGAGACACAAGAAAGGACAAGCATTGTTCCTTGCTTTTCCTTGCACTTCCTATGGAAGTGCTTAATTTCAAAATCAGAGAAAGTCAAATCTTTAAATAAGTGTGCTGCTTGAAAAATTCATGTAAATGTTGACTGCAAAGCCTTAGATCAAAAGATAACATTGGTGACAGCCACGGAGGCTTTCTGAAGGATGTAAAAGCTTAACAAAAATCTTCACCTGTTTCAATTAAAGAAAAACATTTTGGCATCCCCCAGAAGCAGAAATCTGCTGGAGATTTTGCTTTCTGGCTTCCCAGACAAAGCAATTTTTATTAAAAAAGACATGACTTTGATTACATACTCCTCAGACAGGCCTTGCTTTATGTTTGATGTTGATAGAGGGTTTTCAGTATTGCACCTGATGGATTTTCTACAACTAAATTCTTGAGGATTAGCCCTGCTTTATTGCAGATGTTTTCTGAAGCAAGCAGAAATCCAGAGATATGTCATTTATGCTATTACAGGCCTGCATTTCTGCTGAAACAAATGGGGTTATTTTCTTGGATGATTTGTTTTGAGAGAAGAAAAACATATTTTAGAAGAGGGAAACCGATGAAAAGGGTTATCAATAGAGTATTTATTTATTTAGTTATCTACTTCTTTTAAAATTTATTTGCTAAATTTATTAACTGAAATCCGTATTTAGATGTGTGTTCTGTCAGCAATACACACAAGACCTGTTACATGCATTGATTATGGAAGTCTGATCCTGAAGAGACAAGAAATCAGCAACATGAAAACTTTGAGCACCCGCAGCACTTTTCACCTCTCCAGTCCAAATCAGTGCTTGATTTTCCACCAAGAGTGATGTAGACACAAAAGGAATAAATTGACACTCTACATTTTGTTATTTGGAATAAATTGACACTACATTTTGTTATTTGGAAGTTGAACACTTTGTCATTTGTAAGTTGAACACCTCCCTCTGCAGAGGGATTTCTCAGGCTCATTCCCACCACAGTCACCTCAGAGATTTGGAAGTGATGTGATGCTCTGAGGAGGGCACTGCTGCCAACACTCCCCCCTGCCCTCCTTCTCCTCTTCAGAGGGAACTTCTGAAGAAGTGCTGAAAGCAATCTGAGGAGGAAATAAGGCTTGAAAAAGTTACCTGCTAAAATCTGACACAAACAAAGCATGATCTGACTTCCACGGGGACTCTGAAGCATGGACCCCTCCTCCCCTTGCTTATATCATCTCTCATATTTGCATCCAGCACAAAATTAATACCAGCAATAAATTAATACCAAGAATACATTCAAAGGGAATGTGAGGCTGTGATTTCTCTCTCATGATCTTTAGGTTAAAAAAATCATTACCTTAGTGTCTGTCCATGGTGACATTTTCTGTGGCTTCTGAACATGAACGTGTGATGTTCCCTCTGACTCAGCTACAGGAGAAAGATCATCCTGCCTTTTGGGCTTTAACTCCTGAGGAGGTGTTTCCTGGAGCCACTCTGTGATCTTAGCTTTGTTCACACATTTAATTGCAATTACACCAATCCTTGTACTTTGGTAACAGCCTTAATTGGGTAGCAGGAGCAGCAGTTGTAATAGGATTATTTCTCAGATCTCTACTAGGAAATCTCTGCTGCTTCTGTTGGCAGAGTGGGAGGCTCAGGAAGTGGGGCAGAGTGAGTAAGGTCCATAAATGACTCCTATGAAATTAATTTATTGATTCCAGCCTTTTTTTTTTTTGCTGTGAAGGATTTCATGGTGGGAAACAAAGCCAACGGTCTTTGCAAATGTGTTGAACGGTATTTGGCAAAGTGGAATTGTCAAGCCTGGAAAAGACCTTTCAGGCCATCAGGTCCAAGCACCAGCACATTCCCACTAATCCATGTCCCCAAGTGCCACATCCACAAGGTTTTTGAACATTTTCAGGGCTGGTGACTCCCCCACTGCCTGGGCAGCCTGTTCATTCTCATAGCACTAATATTACTTCTTTTTTCCTAAGTTTTCAAGTCACTATTGGGAGCCCACTAATTTTACTATTAGAGTTCCTATTAAAATGTACAGCTTTTTTTTTAATGACTTAACTGTAGTTACCTAAAGGGCATAGATTTTATAAAAATGAACCTAAAATCTGATCAGGCAATTAATTGCATTTCCCCAGTCTCTGGTAGCGAATCCAATGTTTTACTGGCATTTGTCAGGGCAACAGTTTTTAATTTTCTGTTTTGTATTCCTACAGTAGAACATTACAATAAAAATGAAAATATATGACAAAATTTTTGAAATAAATGAGGAAATAATTTAACTAAGTAGCAACAATGATATAAATATATGTAATAAATCAAATTAAACACAGAAAAAATGCATGTATGCAAGTATATAAAATACAAAATATGTTTCTTTATATCAAATGAAGAATATATTTTCCAGTTTTTCTTTTTTCACATGGCTATGTAGCCCTTGAGAGAAACTATGCTATTTATACATGTCATTAACCTATAATAAAAATTCCAGTAGAAATTGGCTACCTGTCTTTGGATTCATTTGGTCTTCTACAGAAAGAAAAATACTTCTATGTTCCCTTTCCTTTTTTTCTTGGAATTTCCTTTTAAAGGAAAATTGCCATTTATTGTCAGTAAGACCTTTATCATTGCCATAGTCATATCAGAATTTAATAACTCTCTGTCACTGTTAAAGATCCCATTGACTAATTACTAAATTTTTGTTATGTTAGAGGAAAGAAATATAGATTTTAAAAAAATCCATATTTTTCTTCTATTAAGCCTACCTTAGATGACAAACTAATGTGAACTAGTCATGTGCTGTCATGGCATGGAGCAATTTTAGCCCATTACCAGCAATAATTTCTTGTAAATCTCAAGAAAAACAGAGCAGTGATTCACAATCTCATTTTGTACACATGGACATGGATTAAATACAATAAAGAAAGGACTGAATAACTTGAATGGAGGAGAATCACATTGTGGAAGTAATCTCTTTTTTTTTTTTTTTTATTATCATTTTAGTTCACATTCTTTTTTTTTTTCTTTTTTTCTTTTTTAATACAGAATCCTCTCACACCTCAAGAATTCCAAAGAGGACTTGCTGAAGTAAATACTTGAAGATGGTATTTTATAAATAAAATCCTTGTGTCTAAACAATGGGGAAAATGGACTTTGTATGAGTTCTGTGAATCCTTCTGGCTCTGCAGCCTAGAAATATTCACAATAAAGACCAATTTTTTGTGCAAGAATAGTTCATCTGGGATGCTCCAATACAAGGCAGCACCAAAGCTTTGGGATCTTCTCTCCCTGGAGTCAAAAACCATCAGAAGGCTGTGGCTGCCTTGGAGCACTTGGAACCTGTGTTTGTTTCACATTCCCTGTTCCAAATCAGCAGCAGAAAAAACTCTGAGTGCCCTCTTCAGCTGCCTCTGGATCAGGTTGAGTGACATATACAGACCCTCCAGAATTTCTGGAAAACTGTGTTATCTGAGCAGATCATGGAAATTTGGGGATTGAAGACTCTGGTTATTTGCCTAGAAGGAAAAATGTACTTCTATGAGACCTGGTCTGTGAAAAAAATCAAGAGAGAAATAGCATCATTCCTATGGCCTCAAGATTTTTGTTCCTATTTTCAACAATACTGTCTGGCTGAGGAGGAAGGAAAAACTGGAAAGGGATTGAGAAACCAGGTCTAGTGGAAGATGTTCCTGCCCTTGGCAGGGTGCTGGAATGAGATGGTCCTCAAATTCCTTCCCATCCCAAAGCACTGATGATTTCATGATTCCATGAAATTCAGCAATCTTTTTCTCTGTCCCTGCTCAGTTCCATGACCTGGAGCTGTCACAGCTGCTTTGTGTTTATCCCAGGCAGGCTGTGCTGCCAAGGCACTTCAGCCACTCAGCAGAGTTCAATATTTCTGAAACTGAGAGCACTCTTTACTTTACAGAGCTGAGAGTCTTTGGCCTAAGGATGCAGTAACCTTGTCACTGTGGGATATCAACAGTTCATCAGTGTGGATTTCACTCGTGCTGTCATTCAGATTTGCAGCGATGCCATGGTGATAATATTTTATCATGATGTTCTTTTTATTTTATTCCTTTCGGCAACATACAGTGCCAGCTTGACCTGAATTACCAGATTAATAAATCATATTAATAAGACATGATAAAGTAAAGCAGTCAATCACTTACCAGTCTGGAGGGAGCTTAAAAACAGAAGATTGGTGGCAGTTCTCAGGTCAGGTACTTTTCACTCATGGGCTTCTCTCCTATTTTGGAGTCAAACACAGGAACCATCCCAAACAGGAAAATTCATACCAAACTTAAGATTCTTAGGTTGTTGCCACTGTTTTCATCAAGTTCAGTGGAGACTAAAAGTCACTTTATAGCCAGTTGCTACAAGATGCTGCATATATTCTGTTGTCAGATCTGAAAGGATTCTAATAACTGGTGGAATAATGAATCATGGAATCACAGAATATCCTGAGTGGGAAGGGACCCCCAAGAACCTTCGAAGTCAAGCTCCTGGCCTTGCCCAGACACCCCAACAACCCCACCCTGTGCATCCCTGGAGTGTTGTCCAAACCCTCCTGGAGCTCTGGCAGCCTTGGGGCCGTGCCCATTCCCTGGGGAGCCTGGGCAGTGCCAGCACCCTCTGGGGAAGAGCCTTTCCCTGAGCTCCAGCCTGACCCTGCCCTGGCACAGCTCCAGCCCTTCCCTGGCTCCTGTCCCTGTCACAGGGAGAAGAGACTGGAGCTGCCCCTGTGCTGCGCCTCACGAGAAGGTGCAGTATCACATCTCATCATATCAAAGCTGAATCCCTTGCCCTGTAGAAACTTGTTTATAAATCTTCATAAAATTTGTGTATAAAACATCATAAATGTTTTCATTGTTTCATCTCTCCCTATAGCATGAGGCATATTGGAACCAACCTATCTGACTTCATCTTGCCTCTTTCTTATTTTCCTTCTCTAAAATACAGATAAAACCTCATAATTGAAAATTATATTCATATGTTGGTGTAGTGATATATAAATGAGTTACTTGAGAGGGTGCATAGCACACATTTTGATCAACCTTCCCTCCAGCTTGCTATTGCATTGCTCAAGTAATTGAAGCCCTGCTCTTAAAAATATGAATCCTAGGAACTTTCAAAAAATTCAGAAGAAAAGAAGAAGAAAAAGAAAATAGCAACAAAAATCTTCAGCCTCAAAAATTGCTGCCCTAAGATGAATTGGAAGACCTTATTCTTCCTTTTGGTATAAAGTTTCTGATGGTGACCTCAATACTGCTCAATAATTTCATATAAATTTCCAGGAAGAACCTGGGTTTCTCTATGTATCTGCTTTCTGTCCTGGAAATAAACTAAAAGGTTTTGTGGAAAATATAAGGGTGGAGCACACTGAGTGCAAAATAATTCAGAGATTTTGCCACTGTTAAAGATAAAAATAAGATTAAGGAAACATAAAAGCTGTCATTCACACCTGCACTTGTCAAATTCTGATAGACCAGGCCCAAAACAAGCAATAACCAGAAGTTTTACTTATATATTTGAATAATGATTTCCATCTGACAGGATTTTCCCAACCATCTGTTGTTTCAGGTGAAAATAATTTCTTACTACTGTGTAATTCCTGACACCTTTTCCTTACATATTTGTGGGCATTTTAAATGTAAGTACTGATTTCAACATGCTACACAATATTTGTGATTTATGGGGCTTGAAAATGATGTCTTAACTACACTGCCTGTGTTTTAAACTCACTTTACATTCAGTGGTGATGTAGTGTGAGACATCCATGGTTTGCCATCAACATGGGGAGAAACATTCTTGTCCTGGACTCATTCCCCAGGGAACTCTTTTGACCTTGCTTGTTAACAAGGTTTGTGGTGAGATGCAAATGAATGTAAATTGTTAACTCGGTGCTTCTCAGCACTAGGCTGTGTAGAGGCCTTGTGTACACTCCAACACTCCAAAAAAAAAAAAAAAGAGAAAAACATAACCCAGGCTCTAATTTGCATTAATTAATCCCAGATTCTGAATTTATTGCCTTATTCTGAATTTATTGCCTTCCGCTCGCCTTCGGCAGCTCCGTACCCAGGAGAAACCTGCCGGGGGTAATTAATGACACACTGCTTAATGAAATAATGGAACTCGGGCCCTAAAGTTCTGGTACACTTAAAGAACTGTAGGAATGCTTTTCATTCACGAATTAGGTTTGGCAGGAAGAGGAAAATTCAGTGATTTACTGAGGAAGCTGAAGCTGTGTCCTGCTGCAAGCAGTTCCGTGGGCTGTGGGATATGTTGCTCTGGCTTCTGTGCCCTTCCAGTTGTGACAGCTGGCTGATTTCTGCTGGAATTGGGCAGCAGGGCTGCCTCTGCCTGAAATTTGGTCCTTAGTTAAAATATCCAAGTGGAAGATTGAAATGGAGTTGTAGGAATGGGCCTGAAGTAGCCTGTGCTGGGAGTGGCTAAAATAAGTCTCAGAACAAGCTGCTGCTGGCTGCTGGCTTGGATCCATCCCTGCTGTGCACCCACAGAACAGCTTCCATAAGGATCTGAGCTGTCTAGCACATTAAATGATTATTTCTGCACTGAATACACTGACAAAGGGTGGGGACACTGACTTGTTAATCAGGGTCAGGGCTCAGGGCTCCTTTAAGGCCTGTCCCAAGAGAAGAAAATCAGATGTGTTGTGGAATTGCAGAGTCAAAGGGAAGTTTGGGTTGGAAGGGACCTTAAAGCCCATCCAGTGACACTCCCTGCCATGGGCAGGGACATTTTCCACTAGCCCAGGCTGCTTCAAGCTCCATCCAACCCAGCTTTGGAAACTTCAGGGGCTTCTCTGGGCACTCTGTGCCAGGGCCTGCCCACCCTCACAGGGAACAATTCTTTCCCAATATCCCATCTAACCCTGACCTCTGGCAGTGGGAGCCATTTCCCCATGTCCTGTCCTTCCATCCCTTGTCCCAAGTCCCTCTCCTGCTCTCCCAGAGCCCTTTTAGGCACTGGAAAGGGCTGTGAGGTCTCCTTGAAGCCTTCATTTCTCCAGGTGAACACCCCCAGCTCTCCCCAGCTCCAGAGCAGAGGAGCTCCAGCCCTCAGAGCACCAATGTGGCTTTCACACGACTTTTTCCAGCACATCAAAATCTTTCTCATGTTTGGGCCCCCAGACCTAAATACAATTCTCTGGGTGGGGCATCACAAGAGCAGAAAGGGAAGAATCACCTCCCTCAAGATGGTTCTTGTAGGAATCGTCTAGGGCAGATTTTCAATCCATTTTAGAAAGCTATGTCACAATTGCACAGAATTGTGTTGATTTTACAGCTCATATACTTAAGGATCATTACAGATTTTTACCTTTTCTCCCGGTATGAAGAATCATAACGAAAATAACTCATAAAACTATTGAGGGATCTTCAGATAAAAGCACCAAAGCCAGAATTATTCAACAAGCTCAGCATCCACAATCAAGTAAAGGGTTGCAATCACTCTGTGGCATTGATTCCCTTGCAGCGAGTGGTGAAATCCCCACTGATTTCAAGGGGCTGTGGTCTCATCCTGCATGTCCCAATGAGCCCATGTTTGGGTTTTAGAGCTCTTTGAACATTTGCCTAATGGGATTGCAGTGGCTGCTGCTGAGAGCTCAGCGCTGCTGCAAGGCTGGGCCCTACCCAGGTGCCTAAAGCAGAATCTGATTTCTCTGGAAATCAGTGTTCATCCTGTGGAACTCCAGGCTCATCTTAAATATTGATTTTGTGTGAACACCACGTGGAGGATATTGGGTTGCCCCTATCTGTGGCAAGCACATTTCTCTCAATCTCAGGATTTTTCATAGAGGTGCACAGAGGGAAATGGAAGAGAAAACAATTTCTATTTCTGCTCCTTGCTTTTCCTATGTGTTTGGAGAATTGTTTACCTGGAGTGAGCACTTGATTGGATTCTGGTGAGGATTGTTTGAGCCTGATGGCCAATCCAATCCACCTGTGCCTGGACTCTCGCAAGCAGGGTCATGAGTTAGTGAGATTAGAGATAGAGTAGGAGAAAGTAGTATGTAGTTTTTAGTATTCTCCTTTTATATAGTATATTAAAGTATTTTATCATAATTATAATAAAAAAAATAATTCAGCCTTCTGAACTGAGTCAGACATCGTCACTTCTTCCCACTGGGTTCGCCTGCATCCACAACACCTATCCACAAAGCATCAGTGAAGGTGGTGTTTTTTGAAATATGTAGATGTGGAATCTTTGTTCTTTTCTTGTTAGGGCTGGGATTAAATGTGTGAGATGGTATTTTTTGTATTGACTGAGATGTTTATTAGTTTTTATTTATATTACAGTTTCACAAACTGTGAATTTTACAGTATTTTTCTCTAACAAACTAAAAACAGAGTTGTATCTCTCTTTCTGTAAGACTTTTTAAGCACAAACTGTCTAATTAAGAAATGACACCTAAATTACTTTTATTTTTAACTTAATAATTAACTACTCATGGCCCACAATGTAGACTTTTTAATCTAATTACACAATGCCACCCAAACTTATGAGGAAGAAGGATTAGCTTTTGTCCTAAAATATCTATTTTGTTTTATATGTAATCTATATTCTAAAACTTTAAGCACTATATTCTAAAGCTTTATACTCTGAGTTTTATACTGTGTGATATTACACACTTCTATTCAAACTACACACTTATAATCTTAGTTCTATCATTTAATTTTGGAAATCTTTTCTACGGCCTCAGGTCAAATGCATCATTCTCTTAGGGGGTCAGTGCCTGTCAGTCCAGAAAGTCTAAAATTCTCAGTAACCGGGGGCAGTAACCAAGGTTCTGACATGTAAAGAGTGTAGATGATGAAATTGGATTTGGCTTTTTGCTGATCTTCACACACATCCTGGGGAGCACCAGGCAGAGCATTGCTGGCCATGCCAGGGGTGGGTGGTCCTGCCCTGCCTCACCTGGAATGTTGTGTGCAATTTTGGGTGCCACAATACCACAACAATCTCCAGGGGTTAGAAGGTGTCTGAAGGAGGGACATGAGGTTGCAGAAGCATCCTGGAGGTGTCATATGAGGAGCAGCTAAGGGGCAAAATGAGCTCGTGTTTATGGTCCTTGCTTTTAGCAAACTGGTAAAGCTGAATCACAACTCTGAAACAGAACAAGAAGATTTAGGAATTAAACTTCCTAATATCTACAACTCGGCTTCTTCTCACGAGCTAAACTCAATTTAGGAATACTTCTCTTTGGCATCCTGTATCGGATTTCTGTAGCACAATGTCCAATCATTAACTGCTTGTTTTCATCATATAATTTCACCATTTTGCACAATGGAAATTTTTTGAGAAAAAAATATGAATTTTATGAAGCCCAAACGATATTCTCAAAGCGGAGTATGATGCTGCTTTGTGCAGTTACTCTTTACAAGTTTTGTTGGATATTTTTTCCCCTGAGATGCACAACAATTTGATTTTTCAGTTCCTGGGCCAGGTTTGGTCCAGGTGTAATAAGCCTTGTGATGGGATCCCTCATGATTTATCATGATTTGGATTCACCTGGGCTCTCAATGTGTTGCCAAAGTTTTATAGACCTCCCCATGAGGCTGATTACTGCCACAGAGAAAAACTGTAGGAAGCCTGGCCAGATCTGTGTAGTTGAAATCTTTGTCAAGGTTTCATTCTGTTTGAAAACTGTTTTACCTTTCCTCACATTAGCATATGAAAAATCCTGGCTAATTTTATTTGGCCTTTCAAAAATCAATTTCCCTAAAACAGCAGTATTGACCAATTAATACTTTGCCTCTGTGTGAATTTATGTGCAAAAGAAAGGGAAAATAATAGCTCTAAAACCAATATAAGTTAAAATCATTGAAGCATAGAATCATCAAGGTTGGAAAGAACTCACCAAGTCCAACCTTTGACTAAATCCCACTGTGCCCACACATCACAAAGTGAGACAACTTCTCATTTGAAATGAAATCTGAAACAAACTATTATTTTCAAAAGTGAGTCCTCTTCCTGAATTTTGCTTTGGAAAGGTGCAGCATGAAGTCGGAATCAAAATGTTGATTAATCAGAATGCTGCCATTTTACAGCTATATGACTTGGAGCAGAACTGGGCCCTTTGGTGCCACATCTTCATGGAAAAGATCCGTTACATGGGGGAAATTTTTCTTTTTTCTTTTGCCTACCAGACTACCCTAAGGAAAAAGCTGAGCCAGCAAAAAAAAAAAAAAAGGTAGAGAAGTATAGAAAATCTTCAGCATGCAAAAGGAAAGTCAAGGGAGATCCTGGCTCACAGTTTTACTCTAAAAACCCTTGATCTTTGAGGTTCCTCCCAAACCAAGCCATTGCATGACTCTGTGATTTTATGCTTCTGTGGTATTTTGCATTTGTGCATTTAGTGTTTGAGGAAAGAAGTGACTCCAAATGCACCAACAAGAGCTGCTCATATAACTGTGCAGGCAAGCCCTGTGTCCTTTATCATAAAATTTGAAAATGTTATGGGGCTTGGGTTTAGTTTTCGTCCTTGACCCCCTCATTATGATGGCTGCAGATCAGCTCTGCTGTCTGCTGGAGAGAGGAGGAAAGGATACCTACAGGCCTTGTGGGGGGATTTCATTGGCTTTAAGGTAAAATTGAAGTGGGAAATTGAACTTGGGTGTCCCTTTGAGTGGATTAGGAAAGAATATCTACATATTGTAGAGGCTGAACACTCACCCCAGAAGCAGCATATCAGTGATGAAAGGGGTAGGAAAAAAGTGTTATTAACTGTTCTTTGTGGGTGTGGGAAGGAGGTGAGTTCTAGATAAGAGTATAGGAATAAATTGTATTTACACAAGTTTGCCATCAACTGCTTCTCTGCTTTCTCTTCGAGGGATAATGTGGAGCAAAGTGGGGGTGTCTGAGTTCTGGGCTGGGCTGGGTGTTACACAGCAGGCAGTGAACCCCAGCTCCTTCTGGGGAGCCTCTCTCCATCAAGTGCAGTGATTGTGGCTCTCGTGCCCATTGTTTGTTTGCAGTGCCTCTGGAAAATTATCTTCCATCCTCCTCAGGAGGGCACAGCAAGGGAAACAGGGGCCAGGAAAGGAGGAACCTGAGAGCTGCCAGCACCACAGTGCCTGCTCCTGCCCGGCCCTGGGCAGATGAGTCGTCTCCCACAGCATTTGGAAGAAATCTGGGGAATTTTGGCATCCTGCACATTGCCCTGCACATCGAGGGACAGGCGCTGAGCTGCTGCAATGCTGGTTTTCAAAACACCAGGCACTCAAGCCTTTAATTTCTGCCAGTTTTTGTGTGGTGAGCACAGGACCAGGAAAGGCAACTACAGCATTACTGAGACAAAGAGCAGCAGAAGCAGAGCTCTCAAAGGAATTTTTTGGAATACAAAAAAAAAAAAAATCAGAAATATTTTCATTACTATGGGGTGACAATGTTGAGGAAAGAATATATGTTGATAGTCCAAAATATACAGAAAGAAAAACTGTGCAAAAGCTGCACACAAGGCAAATTCATCGAGGAAGGTGGAAGAGGCAGCTCTTCCAAATGTGCTGAGAAGTCTTTCTGGCTAAATTGAATTTGGAGTGTGTCCCAGGTACAAAACAGTTTCAGCCAGAGTGCTCCAGATGGAGATCATCCTGAGCCAACAGCTAACTGTATCAATGCTTTTCATTGACTTTGGTGCTGCAGAATGAAATGGCAGCAAAATGTCCAACATATGATTCCTTTTATTACTCCTGATGCCATAAGTGACACTTTCCCTGGACTATCACCACATAGCAATTATTATTCCCCACCATCAGTATTGTTTCCACCTGTCAAACCATGAGTCTCGTTGATTAGTTTGATATTTCAGCAATAAAGTAAGCTGTGCTACCTGATTTAATCCATTCCCTCTTATGTAGTTACTGCCTCACTTAGGAAAAAAATGAACCAGCATTGAAATAGTTGAAGTTTTAAATCACAGTTAAAATTAAAATACTAATTTCTAGAACTAAAGCCACCTACAGTGTGCATTATATTAATATAAATTCTTCAATATGACAGAAAGAAATTACCAGGGGACAAATCCAAAATGAATAACAGCTTGATGTGCAAACATTGAAGAATATGAGTTGCATCAATGCATATTGCTGTAAAAACTCCTGGATTTCTCACAACTCCCTCAAATTTCTCTCAAAAATCACAGTGCCATTTCATTTAGGATGATCCCAAGAGGCAGAGCTAGCAGGTAATTATTTTGATAACTTTTTCTTTCCTACCCTCAAGCACTTTTGTATGTACACTGAATATATTTAACGCTTCATTATTCAGCAAACGTTTACCTCACCTATAATTAGAAATAAGTGAGAAATACTGAACAGTTTTTTTATAGGAACTTTTCGAAACACACACAAGCTGCTGTGTAATTCTCAACCCCAGCTGGAAAAAATCAACTAAGAGAACTAGAACATATCACAGACAAGTGAAATTAAACCCTGACTGACAACCTGTACAAGCAGATGCAATTTTGGAATTACTGATATATTAAGTTTTCATCCAGCTTGGAATAAAATAAAAAACAAAAAAACCCAGAAAGCTGTGTGCTGAAAATGCTGACAAACCCCTTTCAGAGGTGTTGCCATCTGATGGTGATATAATTAGGTCCCAGAGTAAGGTACAGAGTGTTGGAGGTGCAGCCTGTCAGTAATTCTGCAGTGATTTATGGTCTGCTACAGGAGAGCACCAACAGGACAAGCAGGGCCACACACGTTGTTTAGAGGAGACATTTTCCACTAAAACTTTAAAGGGAAATGTTGTCATCAGGATTCACAGATGATAGATTTTCAAAGATATTTAGGTACCTATGAGTGCAAATAATTCTCAGCTATAATTCTGAAGCATGTAGGCAGCTTTGTACGCCCTTGTTTTTAGCAAGCACTGAGTATGAATTAAAAACCTCGAGAGTGATGCAATATAGAAGCAGCATGAAATTCAAAAGGTTTTGTCCATCTGAGGAGAGGCTGAGGCCACTTGGTTTGTTCAGCTGGAGAAGTGGAGAGTGAGGTCAGGCCTCAGTGGGGGCTGATGGGCAGCAGAGGGGCAGCTCTGACCTCTGTGACAGGGACAGCAGCCAGGGAATGGCAGGGTCAGGTTGGAGATCAGGGAGAGGTTTTTTTCCCCCAGAGGGTGCTGGGCACTGCCCAGGATCCCCAGGGAATGGACACAGCCCCAGGGTGATGCCTCAGGTTTGTTGGTTTTTATATTTTTCAGATTCTGTGTTGCTTTAATGTGTGGTCTGAGCTTCATGTTAGGGGATGCTGAGCTCTCTGCAAAGAGCAGGGAGACAAAACAATTCCTTCTCTAGCTGGGGACCAAGGACAAATGACCCAAATCTCAGGCCCAAGAGCACAAACAATGTGGGCTGAAGACATAAAACAAGCAGGATGGGACTTCATGGGGTAAAGCTGGAATGGGACAATGAACTCCAATGTGAAAATGGAGTAGAATGGATCAAAGTGAGAGCCCCTGTGAGTGCTCGTGCATTTTGTGACCATTTTGGTCCATCTTGGGTGCAGCCCTGGCTGGGCTCTGATGCTGCCTAAGGTGGATCCATTGAGGCCTTTTAATAAATCTCTGCTTTATTCTTTAAGCCTTTGCTCTAGGCCAGACTTCTCATGGCATCAAAGGCTGCCAGGGCTCCAGGAGGGTTTGGACAACGCTCCAGGGATGCACAGGGTGGGGTTGTTGGGTTGTCTGGGCAGGGACAGGGGCTGGACTGGTAGATCCTTGGGGGGTCCTTTCCCACTCAGGAGATTCTGTGATTCCATGATTCAGTTTCCAGGTGAAATGAGTGCTGGTAACCAAACCAGTAAAGAGGTAAATGCACCTGGAAATGTCCACTGAGCATTGTTGGGCAGTAGGCACCAAACAAGATTTATGACACATCAGGAGACTAGAGCAGCAATAATGAACAGCTGTAAACAAGGGGCTCTCAAGAAAGACAGCAATATTGTTTAAATACCTTATTATATTACCTTTTCTGCAAGAAAAAATGCTTTAAAATAATGTAAAAATAACTTCAGGCAACCCTTACTGCACTCCTTGTTCCTCTTCCTTCCTGCTACAGCTTTTTTTCTTTCACTGAATTCTGCAATGTGTTCTCTCACCTGCTGTTCAGGAACCTTCACACATCATTACATCACATCTGTTTAGGTGGCACATTTCTATACACATAGATGTGTATGTAACCCTGTGGTTGCCTGATTCACCATTTAAATGGATGAGAGAAATAAAAAATACCAAATCAATTAAAATTTATTTTATTAAAAAAACCCAAAAACATAAAATCAGGTTATACATTGCTCACTGCACTGTGAAAATCAGCTGTGGAAAGAGCTGCCTCGTGAGCTGATAGTTAAAAGAGCAGATGACAGCCAGCTAGGCAGTGAAAGACAGATGTGACAGATGTGCCACACTGGAGGAAGAGTTCCTAATAACACTCCTAATAAATGTGATACCATTCAACATGGCACAGGAGCACATAGGGATGAAGGGTCCAGTGAGAGCTTCCACTTTGATGGTATTTGTGCAAAAAAAACCCAGGAACTTTATAAAATAAAGGGTCCTTCCCCCATTATGTTTTCTTTCATAGAAAATCGAAGTTATATCTGTTCTGTGCTCATTGCAAAGGGAAATGTATTAAATCTTGATGCTTTTTGGGTAAGCCACAGGATATAACTGATTTTAGGACAGAACACTGCAATCCCAGGGACATATAGGTACGGATCCAGAGAAAAAAAGATCAAACTCTGCTCCAGATTCCCACTTTAGATACTTTTGTTTGGCCCAGTTACAGTCACATGAGCTTCAATTGAGCTTTTTATCAAAATACATCAGCTGTGGTTTTGGTGACATAATTCTGCCATTTCTGATAAAAGTTTTTGACCGATGAATTTTCTAATATCAAATGAAACTCTACTTAGTTAATAATTTCTTGATTTGGTTTAAATTTATCATCAACCTGTATTTTGTGTACCAAGAAACAGAATCAACGAATGCACAACAATTTAATTAAAAGTTCATCTGACCTTGGACAAAAATTTTTATCCAAAGAGGTGATTGGCAGAATTATGTCACCAATACCACAATATATTTAATTCTGGGGAATATCATCAATTCAGTTCCAAGGCAGGCACTGCCCTTTACTTCCTTGCTTCTCTTCCTTTTTGCCTTTTCGATCTTCAGGTTTTTATATTGCATTAATTCCAATAATTCCATTCACAATTCTGATCAAATGAAAGTTCTGTTCCCATAATTTAAGAATAAGTAGAGCACAGGGAGAGTAGAGATAATCTCTTATTTATTAAGTTTTAAATTATTTTTCTTCTTTTGCCTCTTTTTGTCACCATACAAAATTGTGTAAGCAGTGAAAACTTTGCCCTCCTTTCTGTAATGTGCAAGTAGAAATTTCAGAATAGTTACACTGCAACTGCAATTTTTGACCAGGAAGGAATTATTTTGCTGGGAGTAGATATAATTGCAATCTTGGAAATATAACCTGGATTCTCAGAGTTATTTTAAAAATTATCTCATCAAAAAATAGAAAAGGTAGGTGTCATATTCATAGAATTCCAGTTCTGAGAGTTTAATTAAAAAAATACAATTCTTCCACAAAGTAACTGCACTGTATCATGTAGAAAAATACCACGTAATTAAAATGAATGTTTTAATTTGGTTTCAATGACATTACACTTCACGAATGGAATGAAAATCTCATTCCTGCAAGGTCAGGAAGGGCAGCCTCCATCATGGCACTTTTCAAGGTAAAGTATTTTAGACTTGAGTAAAACCATTATCCCTGATTATTCACCACCAGGCCTGGAAAACAGAATATGGGATGGACATTGCTCACTGTGCAAGTGTGAGCATTTACCAGTGTGTTGCTTTCACATTTGTCCTGTCAAATAGTAAATTGCTTCTCAAATTAAATTGCTCACACTGATCTGGGCTGTTGGGCTGCTCTTTGTTTATTCTTATGTGAATAACTTATTCCTCTTCTTGCTATAGTTGCTGCAATATTCATCATTTTAGAAAAGGGGTTCTTTCCTTTGCCTTTGGTCAGGAATTATGATTGTGAATTTGCAAGCAGTCAACCACAAGCATACACATTCTAGACATGAGCCTTATGAAAAAAACTTGGAAAGACCAGGAGTAGAGAGGTGGAAATGGCTCTAATTTTTTCAGATTATATGTCTGCTGACATTTTCATCAGGCACAGAGCAGTGCTTTTCACCCTGCAGATCAAGGTACTTGAATTTTCACCAGGATTTGTGTTCTCCTGCACTGCAACCTTGTATTTCATCAGACTTTTACAGAACAACTGCACTCTTCCACAGGCTCTTCAAACTGCATGCAAAATATGACAACAGATGTATGAAATTTACTCTTAGGATTATTTTTATTTCTGTGGTCTAAACCAATTAACCAATTATGACGTCAGAGCTGTGGTTTGTGATTTAGATCAAGTTGATTGATAATTAGGTGAAAAACACCTGAGGTCACAGATTCTAGAATCATGGAAAGATTATGGTTGGAAAAGACCTTTAAGATCATCAAGTCCAAGTTTTAATCAGCACCACCACCATGGTCGCCATCAAACCAAGTCCCTGAGTGCCACATCTGCACATTTTTTAAATAATTCCAGGGATGGTGAGTCCACTACTGCCCTGGGAGTGAACATCACCCTGGAAGTGTTCCAAAATCTTCCTAAAAAGTATAAAAACTCAATACAGGAGATGTTGTGTTCTGTGCTGCTGTTGGTAAAGCTTTTAAATTATGCCTGGGCTTCCAACACTTGGCAACCAAAATCCCTTTTTCCTTGGGAGGGGATACTACTCCATTATTATGCCATGAAAAGAAATGCTTTCAGGGAAATTCAAGAAATGGAGTAGTAACAACAATGAGGCCATTCTCTGCCCTGCCATTGATATTGCATCTTGTATGAAATCCTTCTCTCTTTGCCTCAAAATTGGAATTATAGCCTCATTTCATCCACCACCCTGCACCAGACACTGTTAATGCTCCCTGCTGCAGATTAAGGGAAAATTGGAATGGTCAAACTTTTGCATATTTAACAGCTGCTTTAGCAGGGTTCTCTGCCTAAGTGGGGATAGAAACAGATTGAATAATCCCTGTTTGCAAAGGTTACCAGGGGTGGGTGAAGGGGGTCGTGCTGAGTTAGGGGTTGAAGGATGCTGAGACCAGCCTGACTCATCCATCCCAAAATTCAACATTCTGGGGTAGAGCAATATTTCCTGAGATCCTGACAGAGGAACCAACAGGTGACAGCGCTGACACCTGATCTAACCCAGCCTGGGGACATCTGCCATCAGTCACTTTGTGCCATAAAAGCCCAACCTCAATTTTTAATGGGAGGATCTTCTAACAGCCCCTCCTGGGAGTGTGTGGAGATTCCTCCCTGGAGTGGGGACACCCTCAGGGTCACTCCTTGAGAGTGAGGAAAGAGATTCGGTCACTGGGATGGGTGAGTGACATCAATCCCTACTTAAAAACAGTTTTCTAGCTCTAGTATCATTGCTCCAATAAATAATTACACTAGTAGTTAGAGCTGCTTGTAATGTATAGTAAAAAATTTAATTAAGATATTTTGCTCTAATAGTTATCAACATCTTTACAAATTTAAATAATTTTTTTTATTTCTATTATTATATTTTATTTGCCACCCTTAATCCTGTGGGACTATTTAAAGGACCCGTACAGTGCTTTGGACATATGATACTACTTGAGACTGGGATTGGATCCAGCCACACCCGGGAATTCTGAAATTCTGAGCAGGAATTTTGAAAACAAATTTCAATTTTGAAATTTGAGGGGGTCCTCTCTGATCTATCATGTCTGTGATTCTTTATCACCGATGAACCAAGTGGATGTCAACAGGTGCTCAGTTTAGGCTCCTAAATTGCACAGGGAAGACTCTCCAGGTTAAAAGTGAAGTTGTGATGTGCCACTGTCCATTGCTCAGAGAGAGATTTACCTGACCTTTGCTCCCTTCATTGAAATGTCTAGACATAAATAATTCCAGCATAAGCCTTGAAGAGAGCTGGGTAATGACAACCTGCATCAGTTGCTTGGGTGGGGATGAATAATGGAGTGTACACGTAGCCACTGGCAGGGATTTGTCACCAGGGCTTTGCAAACACAGCCACGTTTCACTTCACTGCAACTGCATTTCTTTGGGACAAGCAACATCTCCAAGAGCCTTTTGTCCACGGTGAAATGTCAGTGTGCCTTTCCCAAAGCAGCAAGGTGTCATTCTGGATTCAAAACTGCAATTCTGATTTGATACTACTGCAGTCTGACAATTCTGATGCTGGAAAAAAAGCTTTCATTCTTAAAAAGTGCATCAGAAAAGCTAAAATTGATATTCTGACAATTTCTACTGATCCTGCTTTTTCCATTACATACAGACCTGGATCAATTCATGTCATCTCATAATTATATCAATTGTATTTTTGATTTTAAGTTTCTTAATTCATTTTTAGTTTAATCTCATGCCTGATTTTCTCATCTCATCCCAGCCTGATGATTTTAACCCATCTTTATATTCTTATATTTTTTAAGATCCATACTACTAAAAAGGGGGGGGGGTGGTCAGGAGTACTGCTCAAGGAAAGAATTGTATAAAGAATTTTTTTTTTCTTTTTCTTTTCATTCTGCATCTCCTTTTAGGATATTTATTTTGCTAACAATGCAAACATCTTTGGCACAGGATGTCATAACCTTGGATCCCAGATGCACATGGTTGTTTCTCAGGCATTCCCAAAGTCCCTTATTCCATTTCCAAAGCATACTTGTCCTGGAGAATATGGCTGATCAAAGTTTGTGTCAATTTAAAGTATTAAAATATAAAATATATATAAAATAACCCACTGTTACCAAAAAATTATGATCTCCTTAGCAAAAGGAACAAAAATGACTCAGCTGTTATTGATTTAATAAAAACCTCTGTGAAAACACATTTTTATTCAAATAATTTACTTCTGTTTCATATATTTGGTGAAAGATAATGAGCAGCCCATAGGATAAATACAAGTTGATTTAAAGGAAAAATCTAAAGGACATGTGTTTAGATTGAGGAAAACATTAAATATTTACTATAATGTGCAATTATAGAATTGGTGTAGCAATGGCTGAGTCAAACCCTTTCCATTTCTAATATTATGTAGTTTCATCCAATGTGGTTCACTTAAAAATTTCATTTAATTTTGTACTGTTACTATTGAGCTTTTTGTAGACAAGACATAAAACATCAAATAGAAACAGAAAATACTGAAATTCTTTGTTCTTAGTCATTATTTAAGAAAGTCTTTCTCATTCTCTAATAAAGTCACTCACTAACAACTAACAGCTTCAGGTTATTGCCATCTACTTCTGAAATCATTTTACTGTAAATGATCTTATAAGTACAAGTAAGATTAATGCTATAAATTGTTTTCTACAGAGATCTACAATGTAGTTTTCACCACTTTGCATATTTTCCAAATTAGCATTATAAACTTTTAAGTATACTTTTTCCTCTCATTCAGAGTGATTCTCTTGGAAAATTGTATAAATATCTTAGGAATAATCATGATCCGTATTAACTTTTCTGAGACCTGAAGTTTCTTTCTGTAAATCATCAAGTTATTAATCTGCACAAACAAGTGATAAATTATTTGTGATTTTTCCTATAACCAAAGTGAATCTTCCACGAATAATTTAATAATTTGAAGGTATTTCCTCAGTGGCTGTGAAGATGAGGAAAACTCATCTGTGTAAACTGGTTCAGAATTAGGGAGACTTCCAAGAAAAAATATGCCTGGAGTATAAGAATGATCCATTATAAAACTGGGAATCCATGTTTGCTGACACAAATTCTCTTTCTTCAGGCAGCCTTTCTCTTTGATAGACAAAATCAGAGCAAAGAGTTTCAGGGAGCTGTAAGGAATAAGAGAACAGAGATATTTCAGCTCTCAGATCACCATGCTGCAGCCCCATGAATCCATTCCCTCCACAGATAACAAACTCCTACAGAAGCACTTGGGCCACGTCAGTCCCTTTTGATGGACATCTGACCTGCTACTAAAGAATTCTCTGTTTTACCTGCAGCTCCTGCCAGCTGCTCCAGGTGGGAGATCAGCTGAGACCCCACCTGCAGAGCTGCCCCAGCACAGGAGGAGCTGGAGCTGCTGGAGAGAGCCCAGGGGAGGCACCAGGATGGTCAGAGGGAGGGAGCAGCTCTGCTGGGAGGGAAGGATGGAAGAGCTGGGGTTGTTCACCTGGAGAGGAGGAGCTTTAGGGTGACCAAATTGTGATTTTGCAGTTCCTGAAGAAGCTGACAGGAAACAGAGAGAGACATTTCTTATAAGGGATGGAGTGACAGGACGCAGGGAATGGCTTCCCACTACCACAGGGCAGGGTTAGATGGGAGACTGGGAAGAAATTCTTCCCTGTGAGGGTGGGCAGGCCCTGGCACAGGGTGCCCAGAGAAGCTGTGGCTGCCCCTGGATCCCTGGAAGTGCCCAAGGCCAGGCTGGACAGGGTTTGGAACAACCTGAGACAGTGGAATATGTCCCTGCCATGGCAGGGGTCAGAATTAAATGAGCTGGCTTGGTCCTTACCAAGCCAGGCCATTTGATGATTCCATGTTTCTATTCCTGGAATAAGAAACAAGAAATTGTCTCTGTGAATGCTCCATATAATGATGTGTGCTTTGACTCTGCTGCTGAACCCCACAGTTATGACTTTAGTTGGTTTCCACACTATTTTTACAATAGACTGCAACTTGTGACAATAGCAAGGGCTTCAAGATAATCCAGCTATGAATATGTATGGGATAATAAAAAATAATATAACAGCACTAGAAATATATAATGCAGAATTTCTTAATATGTTCAGTTTTGTCTTTTAGAGTATCTTTCTTAAGCAATTTACTACATCTCACTGCCAAAGCTGCCGAGTTTTGTTTTTGTTTTATTATACAATTTTTATTAGTACTGTGTCCATAAACTCTACTCCTAGACAGGAGGAGACATAGTAAAACTGTCATATTCAATTGAAATATCACACGGTGGTGTAGCCACCACTATAAATGAAAACAGAGCCAAAATGTCCCAGATTTGAAAAGGTCAAGTTAGCAAAAGAACAGCTCAGGAACAAATATTGTATCAGTGGACCTGAAACAGCCATGGCTGTTGAAACACGAATTTAATCAAGTAAAGTTTTAAGAATTAGTGTTATTAACTCAGCAAAGGTATGGATATTTCAGTTATTGAGTTCAACAGCACATGTTGTTCTGCTGGTGCCTTCTTGCTTTCCTTGCTGGGTTGTGAAACAAAGGCACAGAAACACGGTGCTTCCAAATTAGCTTGTGGCTCCTCTTTATTTTTTCCATTAAGAACCCTTTTCTGCAGCAATAACCATTTCTTTTCTGTTGTGGCCCAGGCAGTTTGTGACACCTCTGTGGCATCAGGGAAGGAGTGTGGTGACTAACTGCAGCCACAAAACCCTCTGAGTGCTAAAGCAGCTCTTCAAGTAACCTTTCCTCCAATGAAGACTCAAATTCAACGTCGTGTCTCAGCTTAACATCAATTTATGAAATGACCTTTGAAGAGATTTTTTTTGGTATTTCTAAAAAGCATTGTAATTTGTATTTGACTAGAAAAGTCACTCAGCTTGACAGAGACATGCCTGAATTTCTTGTATAAAGAAATGTTGCATTTTTTCTATCTTAGTCTGCCTTTTGAGTGCTGGTTTTTAAATAATAATAATAATAATAATAATAATAATAATAATAATAATAATAATAATAATAATAATAACAACAATAACAATAACAATAACAACAATAATAATAATTTTATTTTGAATTTTCTTCCTTCTAATTCTGTATTTTGAAATGTTTAGATCTCTGGTAGCTTTTTCAATATGAAGTAATTTTAATACAAGTCCTGCTGTATAAAGATGTGATGTTCACATCTTCTTGGTGGTTAACTTCCCTGAAAATGTTTAAAGTGCTTTGTATATGTATTTTGATACTAGGGCAGAAATTAAAAAAGGAGCAATATCATTATTGTGAACCTCAGTTCATTTTAGTCCTTGGATATTCAATAATTTTAGCAGACTGAATAAAACCATGTGAGTAAAACAACATGTATTTGTTGAACAATAAATATATGTGAACTGTCCTCTGAATTTTCCATTGTGTTTCAAACTATGAACTGTATTTTCCAGGCTTTGAAAATCAATATTATGACAACATGACTTCTGTCTCATTTCCTTTTCTTTTTCCCCACCCCCAAAAAGCCATGAAGCAAACTGTACAAAAGCTGCTTCTGAGCTGTATTTGTGTTAAGGGATGAAGTTCTGTTCTAACCTGGAAGGTAAAACATTGAATGAAAATTGCAACTAAATGAAAGTAGACTGGGATGGAAGAAATGTTGATCCCAGAGTTATTAAACAACTCTCAGTTCTTTCCAGGAGCTGTAGAAGACTTTCTTCAAGCATGGGCATTAATACTTCAGGTTTTTGGATTTACACTACATCGTAAAGTAGTAACTCAAAATCCTCCAGCCAGTCTGTTTCCAAAATGTTGTATTATGGCTAGACTGGCCTTTGGTGAAAGTGAAAAATAGCCATTACCATGGGAGAGGAGAAAACAAAATGAACTCTCTTATCTGCAGATGCAGTGAAGCATTGCAATGTAATCTGTACATTTCATTTTGAGGAGACAGCCTTATCTCAGCTCTACCCCGTAAATTCCGCTGGTGCCTGGCACATCCTCTGTTCTCTTTGCTCTCCATCACCGTGTCCAACAAGGCTAAATCATATTTTACAGTGGGCCTGCATGAACAGAAAAAAAAAAAGAGAACAATTTAAATATTTTGATAAAAGTTAGTGCCAGAAGTTCAGTTTAATGGCTTGAAATCAGTTGTTTTTACAAGATTCCTTTTTCTTCACTCACATGAAGGACTCACCCTAAAAACAGGGCAGGACTCTCCTTAGAGACCATGAAATGAGAGTATGCAATCTGAAATTTTGCATCTCAATTGATCAGCTGTTGAATCATCACCTCAAACATGTTCCATAATGTAAGAATTACAGATATTTTATACCTAGATGGTTTTACATTTCTTTATTTTAGTAAATATGTCTCCTGACTTTTAACTGTTCACGTAGCTTTCACGTGACTGGGCTATTACAGGTTTGTGAATGCTCCCACTAAAATCTTAATGACAGAATGGCAAATTACAGAAATCTGGTGATGGGAGTAGCCAGGGTGAGTTTTCCCAGAGTCAGTGGCTGCCCCAAGGGAGGGATGAGGAAGAGCAGTGGGTGTTGGTTACCTCAGCTTTAGGAGAGCCTCTGCCACGGTCTCCCACCACATCATTACAAATAAACTCACCACGTGCCATCAGATAAAAGGACCCCTTGGGTTGAAAGCTGATTAAATCATCAGGTGTTGAGTAATTAGCCAGAAACTACTGGCATTAGACCCATGGTTCCTTCTCTCTACATTGTCCAGATGTTGAAACAGCTGTAAAAGGTGCTCTGTCCACAACTGTTAAGCGAACCAAGCACTTTTCCCACACTGAAAGCTCAATAAAAAAAAAATTATTTCCTTTCACTCTATGGTCCAAGGCACAAATTCTTAAAATTTGCAGATGTTATCCATCAAACAACAAAAAAAAACTTTAAGATTTTGCTCTCTTTTTTCTCTGTGCATTTCATAAGAATTTTATCTTTCTTTCTTGCTGTTAAGTGCTTTTTGTGATCTAATGCTGTCTTGCTTCCTCTAACTCTTTTCCCCCCTCTTATTTCTTCAGGTTTTTTAATTCCAATCTGTGTAAAATTATGGTTATTCTGCCCTCATTGCATCTCCCAACTCCTAACATGATGAAAAGACCTATATATTGCTTCATATGCATTTTCTTCATTTAGAATTGCAAATACAATTTCCCAGCCTCCCACAATATATGGCTGCTACCATCATGGGTTTCATGGTAAGATTTCATTGAACATATTTGCTGTTTCCTACTGCTTATTTCTTTTTCCTATGTCTCATTCAGAGGGACAGGAATCATCTTGAAAATGTTGTGGATTTTTTCTTGTGTATACCATGTGTCTTCTTCCCTCTTTTATATTCAATTATTTCTATTTTTACACTATACCATGTTTATTAGTTTATTTAAAGATTTTGGCTGTTAGCCAGCCAATGAATTTTAGAAAGTGGCATAGAAATGCTGAAGTTTCTGTTTGCTTTGTCACTGCACTCATAAAGAGTAGATCAAAGTCTTGAATTTATGTTCTTGCAAGCAAAATTAATTCTCTGTCCTCAATATTAAGAGTCCTATTTTCTTCCTCTACAGATTTCCTCAGTTATTTTCATCTTTTGGTAATCTACTGCATCCCTAATTCCCCAACTAAGGGGTGAAAATCCCTGTATCTTCAGTTATATAAAACCCACAGGTTAAAAAGGTAAGGTAGCAAAAATAAATTGAGAAAAAAAGAATTTTTGCTTAGTAGAACTCAATCCATACATGTATTATTTTCCTCTGCTCCTTCTTTTGGTTATCTCTGATTTAATCTGTTGGGTTTTTTTTTCTTTTTCCCCCAGATTTTTAGTCTGTTGTGTTTATTTATTAACACCCCCTAAAATTATGCAGATTATATGCTGTCAATGCTTTTCAAAAGAGACATAAAGTAGAGGCACTCAGGTTCTATAATGATAAAAGTCAATAGAAGCAGCAAGGTAGGAAACAAGATTTAAATGACTGATTCAGCTGGTAAGAAAACCTTGGAGGACAATCCCCTTCTATTAATAAAGCCAGGTAATTGTGAGCAAATAATATGTTAGCAGAATCTATATCAGCTCATGGCTTTTCAGTCTAAAATTGGAAAAAATCAGGCATATTGGTGGGAATAATGCGAATACTTCCCACAGAATTCCCCAGCAGTGCCCAGATCACAGAGCAGAGCTCAGGGGCTGTGTCCAGGCTGCACCTGGGGCTGTGCCACACCCTGCACAGGGAATTATGGAATCACCAAGGCTGAGAAAGACCTTTAGGATCCTCAGTCCAACGCTACCATCACCATGTTTACTGCTAACCACCTCCCCAAGTGCCACAAATGTTTCAGAGACTTTCAGGATACACTTCTGCCCTGGGCAGCCTGTCCCAAGGATTTGCATCCCTTTCCTTGAAGACATTTTTCCTAATATGCAGACTAAACTTCCCCTGGCACAGCTTAAGGCTGTTTCTTTTTGTCCTCACAGTTGTTATCTGGGAGAAGAATTGACCCCCATGTGGCTCCAACCTCAGAGATACTGGAAAGAATATTTTTGAGAGTAAAGGTTTCTCTTTTTTATTTCTTTTTTTTTGGCTAATTCATTCTCCAGACAATTTCTGAAACCTTGTAGGAGAAAATTTCTGTCTGCTAACCCATCAGGACACTATGGAAATCCTCATTTTCATGTACATGTGAAAAGATTGTTTACAGAGATACCACAGCACTACAATCAGTTAAAAGAACTTTGGCCTTTCATATAAATGGGAAAATTAATTTTTCAGAGCTTTGCAGACAGTTCACAGCATTTCCAGGGCACAGATGAAACTTGATCTGCTTCTGCTTCACCAGTAGAAAATAATTAGATATCAGCAGAAAAGCACTGAGCTATGGCTGTGTTTTTGAAGCAGGAGTGCCATCCATTCCCTTCCCTTCTTCTTCTTCATCCTGTACTTAAGTAGCTCTCCTTGGGTACGGTTCACTGTATGAAAGTGAAGTTGTTTATAGGAAACTTAGACTCTCACACACTTTAGAGCAATACAGATTACAAACCATCACCCCATCTGGCTGGTTTTTTAATAACCTCAGTTGCCCATGTTAATTAAATTGTCTGTATAATACTGGTGAAGTGTTTATGAGTAAAGAACCCCCTGACAGTACAGACTTTCAAGACAGTTTTCAGTTGTTTGTGTTGTTATGGCTGTTGCAGGATTTTAAAATACATTGCCAGTTGGAGTGTGAAATGTGTAGGTTTATTCACAGCAGTAGAGAGGTAAAAGAAAGATCAGGTTTAGGTGGGAAGTTTCAACATTTTCATTTTATTAGAGATTATAGTCTAATCTTAAAAAATAAAATATTTAAAAAATTTTAAATAAAAAGTTAACATATTTAGTAATGTATTTTAAAGCACTCCATATTCATACACTGCTTTAGCAAGACTATGGTAAAGAGAAAGTGTGGACTGATCTTGAAGCATCTGACAGCAGTAAAAATTACCAAAAAAAAACAATTTGTTTTTTCAGTTTATAAATTCTATCTACTCAATGAGAAAACACTGTTTTTTCTTTCTTTATTTTTTTTTTTTTTAATCAAATTGTCATTTTCCTATTCATGGAAACATGACATGTTTTGCAAGTTTAATAATTCAGAAAGAGCAGGAGTAGTTCATGTCCATGGAAAGGTCATATGAAAGCTTGGAATCGAAAAGGTAAAAGTCCCTTTCAAGTCTGGGTTTAAAATGCTTTGGTGTCTTGGAAATGAATGGAGAGAATTTGCTCTTCTAAGTCTTAAAATTAAGGAAGGTCATGCAGTATTTCCTGTAAAAAGTGTTGGAAGGAGATTACTGATGTTCCCCCAGTTGGGAAACACAAAAAATGATCCTGCAGTAAACCTTGCACATTGTCAAGAAGAAAAACTGAATCCTAAGTAGTTCAATAATTACCTGCAGAGAAATCTCTCTCCTCTGTGTGTTCTGCAAACTTTCACAGGAAAGCTGCACTCCCAACACAGGAGGTTGAGCCTTTGCAATGGCTTTATGGAAGTGTTTAATAATCCTGTGGTTCTGTGATTGCTCAGAAGCCAAAACTGGAAGAACAAGTGGCATTTCACTGTGCACCATTTCAACTATCTGAACCAGATGTCAAGTGAAATTTAAAATACACCCATGACTGCTTTGGACTCAAGGCCCTTTGTATCTCAGTGTCTTTTATTGTCTTCATCAGCAATGAAAAATTAATTTCTGGCCATGACTGCTCTGCCTGGAACTACTGAAATCTGATTTTGCAAGATGTCATTACCTTCTATCAAATCTGAGAGCCAGTGAACGCTTCCTGAATTCCAGGTTTCAGTGTGGGTCTTAATTATGCTGCTCCTTACTGGGTTAATCTTTTTGAGAACAGGAAAGATTTTGCTAAATCCATACCTTCATTTCTTGGGTTTATTGTTATGTTTTGGTTTTGGTTTTTTTTAGGGATTTTTTTGTAATAAGTACACCCAGACACTCAAGTTGGATTTCAGTTCTGCATTCCACACTTTTATCAGGACACTGGGATTGCAGGAGAGGCTTTGAATTTGCTTTTCTTGACTAGATGATGATTCACACTAACCAGTTTCACTCTTGATTTTCTCCCAGTGCTGGTGAAAATTATACAATAAATCAGTAGCTAGCAACAAATTATATTCATCACATAATTTGGGCAGCTTTGCTTACGTTCTGCCTTCCAATCCATCCCCTGTGAAGCCACTTATGCCATTTCAGACTTTCCAACAGCTTCAAAAACACATGGCAGTTTAAAAAATCTGCCAGATAAATAATTCATGGTTTTTCCTCTGAACCAGCCCATATGTGATGGTGGTCTGAGGAGCAGGACAGAGAACGTTCAGTTTTGTCATTATAACAAGATTTGCAAGTCTGTAAGACCATATGGAGCCTCAGACCTCCAAAATGGTGAGAGGGTTAGTTTATCAGTGATATACAAAATTTCATCTTTTATCCTGGAAAATACTGAGCTATGAGAGCTCTTCAGCTGTAATTTTGCTTTTCAGACCTTCTCATCCCCAAACCATTGCCCCAGCAGTCATCCTGCAGCATATGCAGCATATGCAGAGAGCAGAATGTGTAGTTCTGGTTTATGAATTTACTTGGCATGGCTAAAGACGAGCTGAAAACTTAATTATGTGTCTGTCCAAAAAAGATCTCATCAGCTCTCCATGTGTTCTGCCATGACAAAAACCTTCACACTCACAAAGTCATCGGGATTTATTAGATTCCTTTGAACACTGCCTTAGTTTTAGAAATAATATCCTTTTCCATGGAGCAAGAGAAACAGTTTCTTAGCTCTGAAAATGGTCAGCTATCACTGGATTCTCCTTATTTTTTGCCTCACAATACTGCATCAAATGGAGAATCAGACCAAGGATATGGAAGACTGAACCTCTGCCATGGACAATAACAAAGTTGCTGCCAGAAAATACATAGATTTATCCAGAGTCCTTTTCTCCTCAAGAATCTCATTTTTTTTCAGTGGTTACTGCAATTCCAATACATTATAGGTGTTGCTTTCTAAAACCATATCAAAAAAGTTAAATCAAACCACAATCTAGAAGTAACTGTACCTTTTCATCTTTTATTACTATTATTATTATTATTATTATTATTATTAGTAGTAGTAGTAGTAGTAGTAGTAGTAGTAGTAGTAGTAGTAGTATTAATGGTGAAACACTGTCTAAATTAAATTTTCCCTTTGTTTTAGTAGCACCTCCTGCTTCCCTTCAGCAGCTTCAGGATAAACTGATAGCTGATATGATAAAAAGTAAACTCTCCAAACTGAGAGCACAAAACTTCTACATACCCTCATCTTTTACTTCAGAACAATTAAAGATAAATTGGAATGATTTATTCAGAATATCATAAATGTAATTGTGGTGTAAATATACTCCCAAATTTGTCCTCTATTTGCACTGCTTATGCAGAACACATTCAATCTCCATTTTTTCTGACTGTAATTAAGGATGCTTTAAGATGAAAGAATATTGAGCCATTCATTTTAAGAGGACTACAAGCTTAAAACAGAATAGAGTTTTAAAAACAGTAAAAATTCCCAGTCAGCTTTCAAGCTTTTATTTCTTATTTTCTTTGAGATATATCAGAAAGATTACTATCACATAAACTGGCTTTTAGAAGGCTGTTTTATGGAATAAAAGAAATATAGGACATTGCCTCAATAGTAATGCCTCATGTGTTGTATTTCAATCTGATTTAACCTTGTGGATCTACTACAGAACTTTGAATGAAATTATGAATCCAGTAAAATTCATGGTCAGTTATGTACTTTCCTGGAACTCTCTTAGGAATGAGGAATGGACCCTTTTGCATGGGCAATTCACACAGGTATGGGCTGTTCTCAAATATAATCATTGAGTGCAAACCCCCAGAGATTGTGTCTTGGAGGACAACAAGCAGAAAATCACAGCCAATAGTTCCTGTACATGAGAACAGGCATCTGGACCTCTCTTTATTTTCTGTACATAAAACTTCATGTAGGGTGCACCATATTAAACTGCAAGAGACTGAAGATTGTGCTCTTGTCACAGTTTCTCAAAGGGAATTGTCAATTTTAAAATTATTTTTTCCTACCTCTGTGTCTAAAATAAGGTCTCTCAGTACAACCATGCAGACACAGGGAGGTCCTGCAAGAAGCCACATAAAAAGCTGTTATGCAAGTAATGGAATTGAAATAAAATATCTTCTAGCAAGCAGTTTGATTCTCCATTGGTGGGGTAAAGGAAGAGGGCACCAACCACGGAATCATGGAATGGTTTGGGTTGGAAGGGACTTTAAAACTCCTCTTGTTTCACCTCCTGCCATGGGCAGGGACATCTTCCACTGTCCCAGGTTGCTCCAAGCCCCATCCAGCCTGGCCTTGGACACTTCCAGGGATCCAGGGTCAGCCACAGCTTCTCTGGGCACTCTGTGCCAGGGCTCCCCACCCTCACAGGGAACAATTCCTTCCCAATAGCCCATCTAACCCTGGCCTCTGGCAGTGGGAAGCAATTCCCCCTTATCCTGCCACTCCTGGCCCTTGTAAATAGTTTCTCTCTATGTTTTCTGTAGTTTCCTTCAGGTACTTGAAGACCACTATTGGGTCACCCCAAAGCTTCTCCTCTCGAGGCTGAACAATCCCAAATCTCCCAGCAGAGCTGCTCCATCCCTCTGACCATCCTGGTGCCTCCCCTGGACTCTCTCCAGAAGCTCCACATCCTTCCTGTGCTGGAAATAGAGAGGAAACTCTTCCTTTGAGCTTCCACTCAGACTAAATGACCACTAAGCAGTTACATCTGTAAAATGAAAACATTTCTGGCTTGAACACATGGGTGGCATTGTTAAAAAGTTTTAACAGAACAGTTTCAATTAATTATTTCTGACTATTGATTTTTGGAGGTGGAAATGGCAGCTTTGAGGGTGCACTGTCATTAAGCAATTTGCATGCTGGTTTTTAATAGCCAGATTTCACAGAGCAATAGGAAATTTCCCCTTGTTTCACAGGTCAGTTGAGGCCCCTTTCCTTCCTCTAATCTCAAATTAAGAAGGAAATAAAGTGCTTAACCAATGAAGGTGAAAAAGACTTCCTGCCACTGTCTGTTTTCCCTGTCTCAAAAATTCTTCTCCATCAAACCAGAGAAGATGAAAAGTCTTGCTTTTCACTTTCATAATATTTTAATTTACTTGTCTCAAAATGTAGAATGTGGGGCAAGTTATGGGAAAATAATTAAATAGGATTGAGTCCTTTGTGATGTTTTCAAGGTTCATGAATAGCAATTCACTACAGGTGACTGGCAATGGTTTCAGACATTCATTTTAGAGCAGCTGTGGATGCTTTAAGCATCAATGTCTTTGAAAGTCACAAGAGCAAAGGGGCATCTTGATGTCATGACTATGAATTTAGCAAGGTGTGAGTTTAGGAGGCCATTTTTCCATCCAATTTTTTGTTATCAAAAATGAAATAAACAATCCCTGTAGGAATGGCCCTGTGCAATTCAAACGTCCCCATTGAGACGCAGGGTTTGGGGGATGTGGAAATGAGGACACAGCTGTGGGTGAACATGGGGTTGGATGCTCACCAAGCAGATTAGAGAGATGAATAAATACAGCATGAAAAATAGACCTTGAGAGGGACTAAGAGAAGCTTTCAATGGAGGTTATTTGGATACATCTATAAGCAGAGAGAAACATGTATCATCCAAATTTTGGTGACATGCAAAATATGTGTGAAGTGAGCTTCCTCATACCCACAACTCAGGATAGGTCTGGAATATTGCAGGAGCTGTTCCTGACATCCTGCTTTCTAGCAAACATAAAAATTGCTGTTATGAAAAAGGTCCAGTTGTTCTTTCAGGTGGGTAGGGTAGGTGCAATTTCTTATCTATGGTTCACACTTCCAGTAATATTTGCTCTTCATTTTTGCACAATCCAGTGAGGGGAATAACAAAATAAATAAGCTGGTATGAAATGGTCTCTTGTTCTTGCCTTTACAGCAGCAGTGCTGTGCTCCAGGTAAACTGGGGGCTGAAGGATAAAAGGCACATTTAGGGTTTGTAGCTGAACATGACATAACAGAGCTCCTCTGGATGACAGAAGGGAATAATGATGATTATCCTCTGATACTTCTCTCACTGGCAGTAAATTGTTAAGTAAAGGATTGGGATATTCTTTATGAGTTGGAAAATAACTACAGGGAAGAGGTTTTTATGCATTTCTGTTGCAGCTAACCTAAGGTTGGCACATTGCATCCCTCTGACTGCCATGGTGACTATTGTCACATAAAATGTATAAACAAAATTCTCTAATTCAGTTCTAATTCATGTCCCAAATGTGAAAAGAGATTTTTGTATTCAAAACAAAGCTGGTGTAAATCAGCTCATGCCTTCTACCACTAATATCAATAGAGCTGGCTGATTTTCTCAAAGACCATTAACACCAATTGTAAAAAGACAACTTGGAAAAAACCCTAAAATTCCTCACAGGTAGTGTTCTAATTTCTAAAATATAATAACATAGATCTAAAATAAATGGGGTCTGTAGTCACCCATCCCAGACCCATCCCAGACTGCTCAGTCCTGGGCCTCAGGAGTTAAGACCTCCAAGGACTGAGATCCCAGATATCAGCTTGGATTAGGGAGGATCTTGTATCCACTAAACATTTCTTCTTCCCCAAACATCACAAACAGCACAGGTAGGATGCTCAGTTCATTCCTGATTGTTGCTGGAAAAATGCTGATTTAGTAAATAGTTTAAAAAAAATATAGTTCTGGCTTAGAAATTGTGCATCTATGCATTTTATGAATGTATTTGTCATACAGCAAAAAGTTTCTGTACTTTGGCAGATCAATATTTGAATTACTGTGGCATAAAGGGAGGTGCTGTTTGGTGTGGTTTTTTTTCATTTGTTTGGGAGTTCTGAGGGGGGATTTGTCTGGGTTTTTTCCTTGGTGTTTTGTAGGCCTTTATTTTTTCCTACAGGCTAAATCAAAATTGTAGATATTTCATGAAGTTTTCTCACTGAAAGACCAAGTAAAATAAACTGTGACAAAGAGAACAAAAATACCAGCTGTATGTTCAGCAAACATGTGTTGAGGGCCATGTTTGGAATTCCAGATTTACCTGAAGCACCAGGGCTAAAATTAACAGGATTGGGAATTCTTAATGCACTATGTTGGTCAAAGAATAATTTCTTCATGGAGGAAAACAGTGAAAATCTGCTGGCTCCTTCAGAGGGTGCTTTAGGAAGCCAGATAACCTTTTTTTCTTTTTTCACCTTCTTTTAATACAGAATAGAAAAATATTATGTTTTGGTGGGGCATGAATGTATTGGGTATTTTCTCTAAGCCACATGAGAGTTCTGGTCTGAGGGATCTTTGTTCCTGGGCTTGCACCCTAAATGCCTGAGTTGAAGAACTGGAAAGGTTTGGATATCACAAGTTAAAACTGCTAAATAAAACAGGTTTTGAAGAGTTAGAAAGTAGAAGGAGAACATGTTGACCTCCTTGCTTAATGCTGGACCTCTCCTTTGGCCTCTTGGAGAAGTGACCTCTTTAACAGCCCAGCCACTTCCAGCTGCAAGTAGCTGTGGAAAAGTTGAGTTGGAAAAGTCTGCTGGGCTCACAGGTGAGAGTTCCCCAAACCCACTGACCTCTGGCAGTTTAATCTGGGCTTTAGAGTCATTGTTAGAGGCCTTACTAGAGCCAGGACCAGTTTTTTTAAGCTGTTTTCCATTAAGAACTAAAATAACTCCGTGAGGATTGCATGCCTCCACATTTAGGAGCTCCACACTACAGAGTTTCCACCTTCTGCAAGCCCAATGCTGGGTAAGAAAATCAATATCCGAGGCAGGTATTGCCTCCAAAGAAATCAGACCATCAAATGGCCTCTCCTGCTTCCTTCAGGAAGAATGTCAGGAGCACAGCTGAGGCAGGTTTTGATTTTTGGAGCTTTCTGTTGCTTGAGCAGCTTTAAAGTAACAAATCAACCCCTGTTATTTATGAGCAGAACCAAATTACATCAAGAGTCCATAAATGTGTGGCTGCCTGCCAGCTGGAATACTCTGTAGCATGCCAGTTATCCCTAGGAAGGAAACACTATTAGCTTCTATTTTTCTGTTCAGTTTCTTTACCAAACAAACCTTCAGCAGATTTTTTTTTGTCTGTTTTAATATCATATGCAAGCTGTCATTAGAAACAAAAATCTCATTCAGATTTTTAGCCTGATAGCTCTGTATTTTTTGACATCTGTAATATCTTTGCCTGAAATAAACACAAGCAACTGTGTTTTTCTCTTTAAAATGGAAATAATACTCAATTAGAAAGGGCTTGTGGCAAATGGCTCAGTCTTAGCAAGAATGTATTTCATGAAGAAGCACATGTCTAACAAGATGCTGAAGAACAGCTTTATAATTACACATGATTATTACTAAATTTGGCTTCAAAATTACATTTATGGTAAAATCCTAAATTAATCCTAAATCAATTCTGCTGCTTGGTTAGGGTATTCAAAAAGGTGGGGTTTTCACAGGAAAGCCCGGTAGAAGAGTAAAAGAGGAGAAGTAAGAGTAGAACTAAGTAGTGGAGTAAGAAAGAAAAGTGGGAAAGAAAACAAGGCTCCCGTTTATATTTCATAAAGCCCCAGAGTTTGCTCCTCTCCTGTCCCTCAGCTCTCATCTCAGTCCCAAATCCATAAAAAGGGAAACCCCTCACTTTCCAGCCCCCTTGTTGCCACCAGAATGTTTAATTCTATCTGCTCTCCTAAGAGGCTTTAAGCTGCCTCTAGAATTGTTAGGCTTGAGTTTAAACCCCTTTGAGCCCAACAGCTTCGAGCACTCTGCTTCCTTGTGGGAAGCTGAGATATATTTCTGCCAAAGGGAAAGGCAGCAGAGGAATTTGGTGTGCGCTGAAATTTTATGGATTTTTACGTTCTTTTTTTTCATGTTTTCACGTTTGTTTTCTTTTTCCAGCTAATTAAAATGAAGAATATTTGAAGGGGTAAAGCCTTCAACATATTCTTCAAAAGGTATTTTATCACAGAGAAACATGGCTTAGCTACTTTCAAAACTACACGTTGTCAAGCTCTCCCAAAGTAGTCTAGAGCCTAAGAAGAAAAACACAAATGCCAGCAGATTTTTCCAAATTGACACTTCTATGCTTTATGCAAAAATGTTTGTAAAGATTCTGAAAGGTGAGAAAAATCATATCAAAGCAGCATTGCCATCCAAATCATAAAAAATGTACATTCTCAGGAGAGATAGATCAAATTACTGAATTTCAATGAACTTTCTGTTTGGAATCAGCTAAATACAAGGAAGTTAAGAATGTATATTCAATAATTTTTCCTGGTAAGTTTTGCTGGTAATACCACTGCCAGTATGTGTGTGTGTATATATATAAATAAAATATATAAAATATGCACAAATATATAATAATATATAAAATATATAAAAATATATTATATATATAAAAATATATATATAATTCCTATGTCATGCCATCTTCTGTATTTATCTCAGTCTTGGCTAGATGGAACCTACACTGGAATTGCAAAACCTTACATAAAATAAAATAAAAGCTCAAATTTGGTAGAAAACTGTGCTGGTTTAAGGACAAACTTCCAAATCAAAATGTATCCTTTCATTTGATTATTATGTTCCTATATAATATAATAGGATAATATAATATATATTATAGATATAATATATCTATCATATTGTTTTAGATCTATTATATACTTTTAGAACATATCTATTATATGTATATATAATATATAATACTTAGATGGTATTTTTAAATGCAGAAAGACGGGAAATATTTGATTTTTCTTATTTTGCAGCTAAATACTGGTATTAATCTGTATTAGTTACTGTACATTCCTAAATGAGCAGTTTAGGATGATCAAAGCAGCCCATATGGCTGACCAGATCCTGCCATCAGCTTCACCAGAGCAGCTTTGCTGAAGCACATGGAATTAGCTGGGATTTACACAAGTATAACAGAATCAATTAGCTCAGACCTCAGGTTTCAGATAGCTAATTGGAGATATATATGCAGCGATAAAAAATGTTAATTATTGTGGAATAATGTACTGCAGAGAAATGGTTTCTTCTTTCATTCATTATTTTTATTTCCTTAGAGATCATTCCCTGGACTTTCTTTACCTTAATTACAGCTTTTCAAGGCTGGTGCAGTCAGCTTTAGAATTTATCTTTATCTATTCCAGTCTACTTATGTAGCATAATGTTACACTTACACATTGAAATTTAGGCAACTCTGCTCTCACTGAGGTTATTTCACTTCCTGACACAAAATCTCCCTGCAGTGGAGTTTGCCTTTGTTGGGTTTTTTTTTGTTTTTGAAGATATATATTCTCTATAGAAAAGCAATTTTTTAAAAATGTGAAGAAGAGTCTGGAAAAAAAATCTATATTAATTGGACTATTTTTTAAAGCTGTTTGATTCCTAAATTGTAACAAAGCAGATATCGTGTTCTTTGTGAGAAATTGAGTGAGTAAGGTTGAAAGTAAGTGAGTAAGATAACATGAAGATGTTGGTTTTCTTTAAAGTATGTCTATAAATAGATATATAAATACACAAATGACTCTGTTTAGGAACTCCTACGAGCAGGCACTGGACTCTATTTTCCTGCAATTTACCCAGCAGCAGTCAGGGTTTGACAGGAGGGCAGAGCAGTGGTTCTGCCCTGACTCATTATTTATCTGTTTATTGACTTTAGGTGGGCTCAAGGAAGTTAAAGCCCTTTGAAAAACAAATAATTCCAATGAAAATAATTTATTTCTCCAGTTCAGGAGGGAGCAGATGATCTTCGATGTTGTGTTGGACATCACAGAATATCCAGAGTTGAAAGGGGCTCCTGAGAATCATCAAGTCCAAGTTCCTCCCCTGCACAAAATTTTAGGATCACAGGTCTCCTGAGGAATCCCAGCCTACCCAAAGTGAGATCCCCATCCCCAGTTTTTGAAAAATAATTCCCCTAACTTGAAAATAACCTGGGCCAGATGGAAGAGCCTGGTTCATCAAGAAATGTGGTGGCATTCTCACACAATTGTTTAAAGTGCTGCATTCCTTCTGCTTTGAAAATCTCCCAATTTCACAGACCCCCTGAGAGGATGGACAGCAATAAAGAAAATGAGGTGCATCTAGTTAAAAAATAATTTAAATTTAAAAAAATATAAAAGGATGAAAAAGAGACAATTCAGCCCAGGAATCTGTTCCAAGTAGAAAACCAAAGCTGCGCTCGTTGTGAGGCTCTGATGAACTCCTGGACAACTTCCCCCGAGATATTCCATGTTGCCCCAGACTTCGAATTTGCATTTCAGGGGAGAAATTTGCAGAATTATATGGAATTACACATCCCAAAAATCTGTCATTTTTTAGTCATGGCACTCATCATGTTAAACTTGCAAGCACCAATCTAAAGGAAGTATTTTACACCAAAGGATATTCATTTTCCAGTGGATGTTTCTCTTGAAGTTAATCCTTCTTTTCACAATACACCCTTAGCATTTTATAGAATTTTTAGGAATAAAGATTTTACTTAGAAATGAATTGTAATTTTTATTTATCTCCAAAAATTATTTCATCAATAATTAAAATAATGGGTGTATAAAGCCTGTGCTACCTTTATGGCCAGAGGTACCAATTACTACACAGATATTACAATTTCAGTATTTTAGTTTGTTTATCTTCTCAGGCTTAGTAATCTTGATTATGGTTTAAAATGTGTCAATATTTTGATTTTGGAACTTAGGAGTTATATTCCGAATGATAGGATACTAAATATAAATAGCCTTGTACCTTTTCAATTAAATGAACTCTTATTTTAGCTGCTGAAGGTTGCTGGTTTGCAATTTTTAAAGCAATAAAATTTGGCTTGCTCATATAACCTGAGGTGGATTTACCAGGTTCCCTCCATGCCTCTGCCTCACTCTGCCTTCTCAACAAGATGGGGGAGAAAATATAAAAAAAAAACTTGTCAGTCTAGATAATAACAGGGAGATCACTCATCAATTACCATACAGGCAAAACAGTTCAAATTGGGAAATAAAAATTTAAATTATTGCTAATTAATACCAGGTTAGCACAGTGAAAAACAGCCAAAAATGTAATACTCAATCTTGTCATGTAAGTCCAGTACAAACCTTTAATTGGTGAGGAAAAAATATTTGAGGGCTGTGGTGTTCCCCAACATTTCCACTTGTCTCATTCTTATCTTTTGCAATTTTAACAGAGGCAAATCCTTTATTCCAAAGTGTCAATGAAAACAATGCTGCTGTTATGGGTAGACAAGGAAAAGGACAAGAGGGGAGTTGAAGAAGCCCAGGGTGATATAAGGACTGTAAATAAAACAGGTACACAATGCATGACTATTGCACAGCAATAATTTCCTGTACTAAGGGAATTTCCTATAATGAGGGATTAATTTCCTGTAATAAGGGAAATGCTTCCATGAGTCAGAAACAAGCCAAGGCTTTACACACAGGATCTTCACAAGTTATTAAAGGTATTTTAGTGTCAGATTTTGCAGTTAGGGTGGGATGACTCTCTGACAACAGCCAAGACAGACTTTTTATGTCCTTTTTTTCTCTCCATTGAGCAATAGCACTCTGTGTGGGGAAAAAAGTATGACAGCACCACAAAAATATGAATTCAAATACTTTTGTGAGTTGGTTTTTCTTGAACAGCTCATGAAACCAAAGAGAATATCATCATATTGTGTAGGTGACTGTGCATCCCACAAAAAAAAACCCAAATGTTTTCATTTTCAAGTGAGTGTTTCATAGTCATGCAGCTTTTACTAATGCCTCATGGAAATGGGATGACTGTTAGAAGGAATCCTGTGCTCTCCATAAACATTCCAACATCAGGATAAGCTTCATAAAGTCTTCAGAACTTCTTAGTTCTAAGAATAAAAACAACTACAAAAAGGGTGGGTTTTTTTTTTTGTTTGTTTGTTTGATTGATTGTTTTTTGTTTGGTTTGGTTTTTTTGGTTTTTTTTTTTTTGTGTGTTTTTTTTAGCTTTGCCTATCATTAGGATTTTTAAAAATAGATTCCCTCTTTTCAGGTACACATGAGGGAAAAGCCAAATTTGTTCCTTTGTCTTTTTGATTTCACAAAGCTCCGAGTACCTTGGAGACAATCTGCAGCATTGATCTAGGGCAGGTTAACAGCAATATTTAAACTTTCCTGTCATTAATCTGTGACAACACAAAAATGATATTTCAGTCTCATGAGTAAGAAACAGTCAGGATTTATGCAGTTTTATTTCCTCCTGGGTAGATATTTGCTTCTCAGAAGAGACTGGTTTTTTCTCTGCTTTGTAGAATTCATCTCCTGAGAAACCTTAAGTAGAGACATGAGAGAACCATCCTCAGGGTATGACATTGAAACTTTTAGTTATAAACTAAAATCCCAATTTACAGCTGCTGGTTTGTCTACAATTATCTAAAATACTCATTAACACCACTAAAACTTGGTGCAGATGAAGTTTAATGGATTTGACTATATAGATAACACTTCTCAAAAAATGTTTTTTGAAGGTGTAATGGATTACTTTGTTCTCTCATTAGATTACTGCAATTTTGGGGACTCCTCTTCCTCCTGCAACATGCTTTAAAAAGGTCATTATTGCAAAAGCCAAGAAAGTTCCAAAATCTATAATTGATGGATTTGTATTTGTCAAACTTCTTCTGAATTCACTTTCTTCCCCACTTGGTCTTCTTCAGGAGCTGCCACGAAGATAAAATATTGCAGAGCTGAGGGAAAAAAATGGCTCGAGGGCTCTACAGCACAAAGGTGAGCAGAGGAATTTCTGGATCCCACCAAACCAAATGTCACCTCTCATTGCTGTGGTGGCCCTGAGGTACAGGAGTCTTTTTAAGGAAAGGAAGTTCATTCAGCACAACTTTAGTATCCTACCCAGTGTGCACATTCCTAGGGAAAGAGGAGCTGTTTCATATTAGACTGAATTTTTTCTGCCTGTAGTGTAAGATTTTTGTGATTGTTCTGATTCAGGCAGTTGTATCCAAAACATAAATACCTTTAAAAAAGAAAGGAAAATAATTACCTTTCAACCCAAAGTCATAAGGCAATCAAGTTGTAGTGAAAGGCCACCCTTATAGAAATATTTTCTCCACTAACTATGTTGCCTAGGATTTGAATGAGGCTGAAACATCCAAGCAGGACATCAAACATTTCCAAATATACTTACTGATTTAAAAATGCTGAATGCACAAGATGGGGTTACTGGGGTTACTTGTGATGCTCATTGATACAATAAAAATCATTCAAAATAAAAATGAATTTTAAAAAAATCCCCAAACCACAAACCAGAATAAGCCACGAGCACGATATGATGCATGGTAAGATGGACTGTTCATTTTCAGGGTCATCCTCTTGTGTGACTTTGTGTGCAGATGGCTCTGGGTTGCATTCCACAAGTCCCTGACAGGAGGCTGCAGCCAGGCCAGGCTCTGCTCCCAGGGAACAAGGGAGCAAATGACCTCAGGTTGCTCCAGAGGAGGTTTAGATTGGACATCAGGACAAAATCTTCCATGGCACAGGCTGCTGAGGGCAGTGGTGGTGGAGTCCCTGTCCCTGGAAGTGTTCAGAAGATGTGGAAGTGGTACTTGAGGCCGTGGTCTGGTGGTGATCCTGGTGGTGCCAGCTGGACTTGTGATCTCGGAGGTCTTCTCCAGACACAGCAATTCCACGGTTCCATCACCACCAGACACGGATTCATGCATCAGGAATGCACTTCAGTTTCCTCGTGCTACCCTGACCATTTGCCTCTCTGGGGCTGGGAACAGAAGTTCAATTGTAGCTCTCTGGAGCAGAGCAAACTTCCCAGGTTTTAGCAGACTTTCTTTGGAAGTCAGTGAGTTGCTCTGAGGACAATCAGCTCTAGCTAAATCTTCTGTCAGCAGCAGCACTGCAATATTGTCTTTGGCTTTTCCAGTTAAGCAGATTGCAGCACTGATGGGAGATAATGTGATTATCTTGGTTACATATTTCTTAGCAGTAGTGAGGCCAGAAAGAAATGGCAGGAGAGAACTGGATAATAAATGTAAATAATGGAAGAGCCTTAAATATAAGGCATTCTTTAGATCAAATATTAATAATCACAAGTCTCCAACAATGAATGAATGTGCTTGTTATTAAGTCCATTTTCTAAATGAAGCTACTTATATTTGAGGATGCAGTCTACATTCCTCAGCTTTGATCAAACTTATCTCCCAGCAATTAAATTAACAGTGTCCTACTTTTTTGATTCTAAGCACTCCAAACCTTTTTTTATTACAAAGAGGTTTGTTGACATCATAGCTCATGGGATTGTTTGTCTTACTCAATTAGAGGAAAACAGGGCAGTTCTACCCACAATTGAGGATTATTCTTTCTCCACAGAAATGTACTGAGGCTACATTCATCATAGCAATATCATTAGATTAAGAGTAGACTTTTGAAAAGTCTGGTTTTCAGGATCCCACTACAGCTAAACCAAACAATTATCAATCATTTCCAAGCGTACAGACTGAGCTGTTTCTCATGTTCTATTCAGATATGTCTCATGTTGCACCTTCCCCAGCCAAATGCTTTACTTTCCCAACTTGTAGAAACTGCTTCTGTACATGAATCAGAAGATAAAATTGCTGAAGGCTGACAAATTACAGTTCCAGAGGAGTTTCAAGAAAATATTGGCTGTAATTTGTACTGATGTAGGTCTGGATTCTGGAGGTAAGGATAAGAAAAATCCATTGACCTAAGCTTTACTACTCTTAGGATCTCAAGAGTGATTTCAGTCCATTCTATAGAATACAGCTCAGAAATATTTTAGTAGGCCAGGGTCAGAACTACAACCTTCTTGTGGCCAATCTAAAGGGGTTTAACTAATCCAAACATAAAGGCTGTTGAGAAGCAAGGTTGTCAATGAGTAACTCTCAAATCACATCACTGACAGTAGGAGAAGCTCAGCTCTGCAGGAGATGCAGGACAGTGAGAAGAGGTTAATTTGTTTCACAGTGGTGATGGTAGCTGGAGAAATATGGTTATTCCTTCTTTACAGCTGAGTCAGGTTCACACAGCAAGGTCTGGATTACCCCACATTCACTGTAAGATACCAGGAGGAAAGGACCACGTGAATTTAGGCCATTTCCCACTCCTGTTTTTCACTGAATTTTCCAGTGAAGCATCCCTGTGTTCCGTGCCCTGCTTGCCACACTGGAATGGTTTCCCATGAAGACATACATAAACTCCTATCCCTCCTCAAGGATTCCCATGGATTCCTGAAGGAAAACAAGATATCTCCCATGTCTGTGGACACAGCCACGAGAGATCAGGCTGGGTGAGGGCTGTGGGGTAACACCAAACACATCCCTGGATTTTCTGTAGGAACACAATTCAGGATGTCTATGGCCTGAGGAGGAGCAGCCGGGTCCAAAAGGGAATAATGAATTACTGTGATTTTTAAACCGTGTCATTATAAAAATCCAGCAATTACAGCGATGTCTCTGCAGTTTTCCCAGACCTGTGAGTATTGTTTGCTTGAATTCATTTTACTTCACTGTGGCTTTTTACCTGGGACAGAGGAAAGCCCTGAGAGGACACAAAGCAAGGGACCAACAATAGACTGAAAGAAAAAAACAATTCAGCATAATTTTGCTTCTTTCATTCACCTAGTGACTAGGTTCTGGGAAAATGGATGGATCAGCTCCATCTATTAATTTTTTTATTACTTCATTATCAATCTCTTCCCTTATGATGACATTCAAGGTCCTACCTGTGGGGATGAGGTACTGTCCTGAACAACCAGCCCATGTTTCTGCTGGATCCACACTAGGCTGGTTAGATTGCTGTGCACTGCCTTAGGGTTGCTCCCAGTTTTAAAGATCAACCACATGATTTTTTGAAGCACACAAGGGAGAAAAGAAAAATACCAATGTCTTCAGGAGCTTGCCATTATGGAAGTAGTAAGGTCAACTTACCTTTCCTTTACAAAGCATAAAATCGTTATTCATTAAGAATTAGAAATCAGAAGACTCTTAATGATGGATTAATTTTCTTGTAATTAAAAGCATCTCAAATTTTTAATCTTCCGTATGTCTGTTACTTGCTTAATGAAAAATTGATATTTTGAACAACATGTCTAATAATACTTCTGTGGATGTTCAGATGACTTTAACTGAATTCAGGGTGAAAACTAATTGATTGTATGCAGAGACAATGTTATTTTTCAAAAGCATTTAAAAAAAAGAGAAAAGGAAGAAAAAAGAGGCATTTAGAGTAACAGTCACATCTCATTTGTGCCTTTGAAAATCTTTCCCCCAAACCCCAAAGTGCCATTTTAGCAAACTGCTAAGTGTAATTCAGGACAAAATAAAAAAAGCTTAGTGATGGGTATAGCAGGAATCTTGACATTTCTCTAGGAAAATAATTAGCCTGGAAATACTTCTAATAGCAATATTAATTGCCTCCCAGGGGTAAGTGTCAGCTGTAGTGGGATAGGAGGAGGACAGAGCAAAGTAAAAACTCCTTCCTCAGAGCAACTAATTCCCAGCTCCTTCCCTTCCTGCTGTGTCTGTGTCAGTCCTGGAATGTGCCTACAGGTCAGGGGAGAATTCCACAGCTCTTAGGGCAAGTATATCATTGGGAGGTTTTTCCCTGTTTTGCCTCAGTTTTTTTTCATTTGAAAATTTTCTATGGCACAAGGAGGTCATAAACTTTTTTTTTTATGGTTGGGATATAGTCTGAAAACCTTTTTTGTTTAATCCTCACCTATTCTGTTTCATACCTGATGCTATTATAAGAAGCTGTCATTTGTCACAGTCCAGGCTCTTTGAAAGTGGCCTCAAACTTGCTTTTTTGGGCTGAGCAGCAACTGAATGCAGCCATTTCACAAAAGAGCAAAGAATGGGAACTTCATAAGTGTTCCCATTCAGCTAAGTCCTATAAATTTCTTACACTGAAACATTGTCACGGACTTCAGAAATCTCAGCTAAATTAAAGGTGAATGAGGGCACAGAAATTGAGAGCATTGAAAAACTTATGTAATTTTAAAGTTGAAAACTCAGCCTTCTTTTTAAACTACCTAGACTTGTAGAACGATATTTCTTTTGAAAAAATAGCAATTGATACCACTTCAGAATCAAAATTTTTAAATCTGCAACGGATTCCTATGAACTTTTTCACCAAAATTATTATTTTCCTTCTTTTCACTATTTTCAGAAAAATGGGATCTATTTCTCAAAAACGAGTCACAGAGTCACAGAAAAATATTGGTATGTGAAGGAAATATTCTGTCCAAAAGAAAAGTTTTGAGCATTCAGGCCTTTTTCCCTGGGAAGATATGTATTTTCAAAATTACTTCAAATTTGAAGGAAAGGTAGTTGGAAAACTCACATTGCTCCATAAAAGAATGCATAGAATAGGATTTTCTCTGCTGTATAATGCTGATAAGTACCTGCCATTTTGTATTTCTGAATTAAGAAATAGCCTCTCAAACTTGTGAAGGAAAAGATTTCATAAAAATTATGTGTGTCCCTGCTTTTCCAGACATCATAAAGCGGGGAAACACTTTTTATAAAAGCAGTTTATGCTGTTGGCTTCTGTTTTGAAAGCCAAGAGATCACACATGAGAGTTTCCAGTGGTCTAAAATTCAGTCTTGTTGTATTTGCATTTCCTCTCTTTCTAGGACTAATTAAGATGATGTTCCTGCCTTCTACTGCAAAGCAACATGAAAAAAAATGTGGCAAGTTATTAATATTGCTGTCTCAGATGAGGATTCTCCCTGTACAAGCCAGGCAAGATAAATAGGACCGTGCTTAATAAACAGAGATAACGGGAGAGAATTTGTTCCTCCCCTCCCTGGTGAGAAGGGGATGTGTCACCCTACACAGCCTGAAGGTGTCCATTGAGACAGGAAGACAAAAAGCCACCTTCCCTTTCCCCTCATCTTTTTTCCCCTTGGTATATTATTACAGCTAAAATTTTCATCTTTTGGTATCTGTAGGGAGAAGACTCCAAAAGCCAGAGCTCCAGGAGGGTTTGGACAACGCTCCCAGGGTTGTTGGGGTGTCTGGGCAGGGCCAGGGTTGGACTCTGTGATCCTGGTGGGTCCCTTCCAGCTCAGGATATTCCATGGTTGTATGGAGGTGTTTCTCTGCCACAGCAGTGAACTGATCCAATCAAAATGAAATCAAAACTTGCATGCTTTGTCAGCACAAAGTTTGTTTCGGGTAGAAAAACTGTGAGGCAAAAAGAAAGCAGCAGCATAGCAATGAAACAGGATTTTCTGGGTTTAATACAAATTATTGCCTTTAAAGCCCCAGTCATGCAGAAAGGTCAGCAGAGCTGTTGGAGGGAATTACAGGTGGAAGGGGATCATTTCTATTTCCTGAAGTTCATGAAGTTCCTGAAGTTCCTTTTAAAGGCCTTTTCCAAGCTTAATGATTCCAGGATTCTGTGAATTAGGCATTCCAAAAATTTCCAGATTGGATAACATCACAAAAGCATATGAACAACCTTTAAACACTTTTTTTTTGTCCCAGACAAATTCTATTGTCCCCATTTAGAGAATGAGGTGGATCATTAGAGGCATTTCCATGTTCTTCTGAGCTATGGGAACAAATCTATAGGGGAAAGGGAAGACTAAGACTGTCAGAAACAAAACAGCCCCTCAGGAATAGCTCTGGCTGGAGAATGTGGACACACAGATGTCCACCAAGTTCAGTGCAGAGCTGGAAGTTGTTTGTAGTAAACAGGGAAAAAAAAGAAATCCTTTTCTGAAGAAATTCTGTCCTTGGGGTCTCCTGTCCTCTTCCCAAAGAAAGCAAAAGCGCTACAAAGGATGCCCTGATTTCCTCCCCAGCTCATCCCTTGCCAGGAATGGTTGCTGGGTGCAGTGGCAAAGTCCAGCAGAGGAGAAGTCTGCAGTGAAATCCCTGGGGTGGCTCTGTTCTCACATTGCTGCTGAGCTAACAGGGGAAAAGCTGCTGGGAGACCCGAGAGAAGCTGATGCCCCTGCCCTGGTTTGGTTTTACTCTCTTGGCCAGGTTTTCCTTAAAATTCCAGAGGTACAACTCCATATTTAGAGATAGGTTATTTTTTTTTCTCTCTCTATTAGTTCTGAGCTTTATCTTGGCCATTTACCTCTCCAAATTCCAGGCTCCATTCCAGTCACTGTGATCTTCCCTGAAAAATGATCCCTTGGGTGCTCCACTTCAAATCCAGCTTACAGTGAAAAACCTCCGGGGGTTTTGTTAGAAGGAAAGCAACACAAGCAATGAAAACACAAAGCCAGAAATGTTTTGCTAAGCATTTTTATTTACGTTCCTCTAGATAATACATAATATCACAATACAGTAATTCTTGTGTGAAACTCTAACTTTATTTTTAAACCACAGATCACCCTCTGACTCAAAGCTCTCAAAAGATAAAATTGTGATTCCATTAACTTGATGTTAGCAGTGAATGATTTATCAGAGGGTTAAACTGAGTCCAGCTGTGTTTCTCTGGCTGAAATCAACATTTTCATGTCACAGTTAAGAAGGATGTTATTCAGAGATCCTGGCACTGCAGAGATCCCAACACTACAATAATCACAGATCCCCAAACCTGCAGTAATTGGAGAACCCACCCAGCCCTAGAAACAAGCCCTGTGTTTTTAACAGTGACAGATGTGGGATGAGACAGGGACTGAACACAGCTGCCCTGGCACACAAATCACACCCCTTTTGGCAGGGCTGACTTCCACTAGACCAATTTTCTCCAAGTCACATCCAGATTGACCCTGAATATTCCTAAGGATGGGGTATCCAAATTTTCCCTTGGAAACCAGTTCCAGTGTCTCAAGCACTCACCAATATCTTCCTTCTGTCCAGTTTAAATCTACTCTCTTTCATTTTAAACCAAGGGATGACAAAATTCTCAGTGATAACCCTGCAGTCCCCCTTAGTCACTTCTCCTGCCTACAGGGATGAACAATTCTTCCTTATTTCTGTAGAAATTTTCTGAAATATAAAGTTTAAGCTCAGCACTTGGCACAGAAAGTGTGCCTCAATTGTTTATTCATCTGATAGCAGAATGATGTCTTTGTGAAATGTACAATTTTGGAAATTGGACAGCTTGCCATTATAATTTTCCATCCTCAGTACTACTGGCTTAAAATTGTTTTCTGCCATACTTCTGTTGATTGTCCTCACACAAAGAATTAGCAATCACCAATCACAGCTCTCATAAACAAAGACCAAGCCCTCATCCAAGAAAAATGCAATATTATATAACTTTTTACTTTTTTGAAAGCAATCTTGGAGATGTAAGCACCATATATGAGGGAGAACTGTGCTATTCCACACTCCCAGGTTTTGTTTAATCCCAGCCTTTCTGCTTACTATGTGAAGTAGTCTAGGTAAGGAATACCTCTTCAGTCAAATTAAAAAGAAAAAATAACCAGCTGGCACAGGAGGGCAGATTAAACAAATCATTAATTTTAGGGTCATCAAAGATTGTGCCCATTTTTTATCAACACAGTGCATATGTGAGCAAGAACTCCAAATTACATCATCAGCAAAGCTTAAGTTTAATTTATTCATTACTTCTTCCACCGAAGGTTCTCAGTAACAAATGAGCAATTGCATATGTCTTCTTGAATATATCAGTTGTATACGGCCATCAACTACAAATTAGCTACATGTCTGACCTGAATATTTAAAAGTTAAATGGAAAATAAGATATATTCTCACACAACTTGCTCTTACACTACCAGTCTGCACCTACTGTTCGTAATTTTTTGGTTAACAGGAACACATTCCCACAAAAATCCCCTCCAGGAAGAGGAGAAAGTGGGAAGGAGGGGGGAGTGTGGGAAACAGCTCTGTGGGTACCAAGATAAGAAAAGAAGGAAAGAAGGAAAGAAGGAAAGAAGGAGGGGCTCAGCTGAAATTGAGCCTTGCTGAAGGGGTGTGGAGAAGGTACTCTTACTACCCAAACCTATTTTCATTCATAATTAGATAATTAAATAATTAAATCTATTATATAAATTAATTAATATCATTAATTAATATACAATTAAATAATTCTTATTAAGCAATAAATAATTTAATTGATTGCCCTAGTTGGACCTGTTTTGCCTACAATGGAAATTGGTAAGGGATCTTGGTGTCTTGATCTCAACCAGGAGCTTTCACATCCCAGTTCTTCCTATTTTTCTCTTGTCCCAGGACCCTGTGATCCAGTTGACAGCAGTTTCACAGCCCTGGGGAAGCAGGACACTCTCCCCCACTGGAAGTGCTTGGCTTGCCCATTGGAAACCTCCAAGCTGCTAAAAATATTGTGGTCTTGAGAAATGCTGAGCCCAGTCTGGGTTGTAACAATTCTTTAAATTAACTGGAAATTCAATGTGTAAAATGTTAAACAACATTTAAAACCCACAATTGTGTTTTAATTGAGAAAATTTAAACAATGTGAATTTTTCTATCCTGGAATATGAACCTAGAAGAGACCCTGAGGCTTCATCTGCTTCACCACGAGGTTCAGCCTTCCTTATGCTGGGGGCTTGTCATTTGCTGTTCTGCAATCTGCCTTTGGCTTCCAGCTCTGGTAACTTCTGTCAATTATTTTTATGGCAAAGTTATTTCAAATTCTCCATGGAAATATTTTTTTCCCTTTTTTGTTCTCATGCTGTGGTTTTTGTGCTGCTCATGATGCAGCATCTGCCAGTCCTGATACTGTTGTCATGGTGTGTTTCCATGAGAAGAATGAGTTGCCTGAAAATCACCCTATATTTTCTCCCGTTTCCCTTATCCATTAACTTGTTAAAAATTCCCTTTTTATTGCTCTTCCCAAAGAAGAAACTTTTATTATGAGCATTGAGATGTGCCATCGTCTGGGTCGTTGCTGATAAAGCCTGGTGCATGTAGGAAAGTCCCCTTTAGGAAACAGCAGATGCTCAATCCTGGTCATGCCCATATTCCAGCAGAGCCCTGGAATTTTCCCAGGCAGCCTATTGCACTGTCTCACTAAATCATCAGTTTGACCTTTTCCACACTTTTCTTCTACCTCGTTATGTCTTGACCTGGTTGGTTTGTCCTGGTTCACAACAGGAATAGAAAACCACTTTCTCATTTCCATTTTCAACAGTAATGGACGGAAAGTAATTTTGTGTTTTAAGTGGAACATCACATTTGACACCTAAAAGAGCCAACAAATATCTTCAAAACTTACCATGAAATGTGGCCTCTGGCAAACTGATAACCACTTTCTGTCTTTCACTTGGATTTTAGTACCTCCAGCATTAAAAGAACCAGAGATAAAGAATTTCTGTTCTGTACTGGCATAAAAAAGATTAAAACCTGACCATTACCATGATGATAAAATAAGAACTATCAGAAAGATATTAATTAAAATATCTTATTAACACACAAGTAATTATTCCCTTTATATCTAAATTATGTAAAATGTTACAAATAATATTACATCATAGTCACCTGACAGGTACTGTTATTTTTATAACATCATTCTCACAACACTGCCAGTACATTTTGATAACAAATTGACCAAATTAATTTAATTGATCAGACTAAATCCAGTTTCCATTTCAACAGGGCACTTTAACCCTCCCTGGAGTGTTCAAGGAATGACTGGGCGTGGCATTAATGCTGTGGTTTAGTTGAGGCACTGGTGATGGGCCAAAAGTTGGATTCAATGATCTTGGAGACCTTTTCCAACCATAATGATCCTATGATTCAATCTGATATAAAAAATTCCTTCCTCAAAAAAAAAAAAAAAGGTACCTAAATTATGTGATTTATCCTTGCTGAAGATGGTTAATGACACACCACTGAATGTTAAACAGTGCAATGAGATCAGCCTGTCTCGTTGATACTTTATTGAATTAAAGACTAAGTGTTTGAGAAGAAGTCAGGAGCTTTGAAAGTCTCCACATAAGGTCACTTCTTCCATGGAGACTTCAGGGAAGAGGAAGGCCCACCATCCCACAGTCCCACATGTTTACAAGGGGACCAGGCTGCCAAAGTGAACTAAAGGATAGGGAACCTGTCAGCCTTTACAGGGTTAATTCCATGCCTGCAGATTTAGCTTCCAGCATTGAACAGTTCACAGTGGAATTTCCAATGGCTGGTTAATACAGTCCAAAATCTGGGATAGCTATTCTAACCTTAACTTGATGAAATTAAATCCTGACCCTTCACTGGAGATTCAGTATGAAGTGATGGAGAACATGGGAACAAATCATATTTGATCCTTTGGGGCAAAATTAATAAAACTGAAATTCATATCCTTCCAGGGGCAGTTGACTATTTTATCCCTCTGCCAATGCAGACTCCTAAATCTTTCTCTAATTGAAGCAAAACCTTCATCTGGAGTTTTTATGGGGTAGGAAAAAGAGAATTAGAATTTCATATTTAGAAATTATATTACATAGAGAGTAAACTGACTTTGGATTCACACATTTTCTGATTTATAAAGCATATTAGTCTGCATTATTGAATTTCACAGGAAAAGAAAACATTCCGAGTTAATATAGTCATTCCCTCTCTGAGAATAATGTTACTGAGTTCAATATGCACATCTTTCTTATACTTCCACAATAATAAACCAAAGCTTTCCTCATTTCCCAATTCTTTGTTGTATTGGCTTTTTGGCTGATAGTTTTTTAATACAGTTTCAGAATTTCACATAGTGTGATATTCACAGGGCACATAAACTGATACTGCCCTGTGACTTGAACTGAAAAAATGTACTAAATAACTGCAAATCTCATTCTGAGTTTGCTAATATATTTTATTGACTCCCAGAAAATAGACTTATGCTAGGAAATAAATTTCCTCACAGCCCAAAAGATAAAGTCTCCTATTTGATGTGATGCCATAGCATTTTTACAGAGGAGGATAGGAAATCCATAAAACAAACCAGAAAAGAGTGCCCAGTTTTTCAAGTGAAGGTCTGTGAGTTGTTTAATTTTTAACTTTCATGGACTGAGGCTGGCAAGGGAGATGAGAGGCAACAGGTCTTGCTGTTTGAGGTCATTCAGAGCTCCTCAGTTCCTTTTGCATAGAAAAAAGAACATTAGGTTTGGCTCTGGAGAAGTGAGTTTGAGAATTAAAAATGCACAGAGTCCCTGCCTGAATGAGAGAAAGAAGACAAACATCTGGGCTCTCTGATCTCTTTCCATATTGATGCCAAGTAACTGATGGGTCCTTCCTGACTAGAAAGGACATTTTCCAGGATCATTTCCTGTACTCTGTTGTTTGAAAAGACACGTGTCTGCTAAAAAGCAGGAGTCTCCCCTAAAATGGAAAATGTAAACCCCCTCCCTCCGAATTATTGTAATTTTGAAATTAAGGGGCTCTTGGGCAAAGATATGGGAGCAGGAATAACAGTTCTTTACTAGAAAAATTTAAAATACAAATGGAATAAAAAAAAAAAAACACTGGCAGAGTCAGAGCAGGAGTTGACACCCTGTGGGTCAGGGAGGTGGCAGCAGCCCCATCCTAGGGTGGCTCAGCCCTCCTGCAGTGCCAGCTGTGCTTCTGCTGGAGCAGGGGTCCTGCACAAGGGGGGAGTTTTCCTCTGGAGCTCCAGGGCTGGGGGAGATGGGCCTGGGCTCCTCTGGGAATGCAGGGGGAAGAAAGCTGCTCCTCTGGGAATGC